>CM061921.1:379718340-379745662 GCA_031002005.1 Vandiemenella viatica
TTTAAGCCCTGCAAAATACATCCGAGACCCGGATTTTGAACCGTGGACCTTCCATACCCGAATCACATGCCGCAAGCATCTGAACCTAGAAATACTGAAAAATATGTATTTAATCATATAAAAGTAAATTTGTGTTTTGGGATAGCAAAATAAATTATGTAGAAAAAAGTACATTTATTGTATTATATTTGAATATTTATTTTTCATTACATCCAGATTTATCTCTTGACTCAGCTGATTATGGCGTTCGATTGGGGAACTGAAAGTCCCTGGTTCAAATCCCTGTCTCAACTATAATTTTTTACAGGTCTTACAATTGACATTCACCGTATAGGTATCTAATGTGGGAATTAAGTTTTTCCCGGCGTATTAATGAAAAAACTTTTCTCGGGTTTTCTGCCGGATAATATTTTTATTTAAATCATCGTACAACGTTTCGGCAGCAACCTCCGCTGCCTTCATCAGGTACTGCGTCATATCGAAGCTCAGACAGTAACTGCCTCACGGCCATCCATCCATCCATCCATCCTTAATTAGCGCAGACTTTTGTCTGCAGTGCTGTCCTTAGCACCAGGATAATTCCTATGGCTAATGTCTGAGTATAGGTTTTGAACCTGACTTTCTGTCTTTGTCTTATGCTGAAAAAAGATTTGACTCTAAGATTTTTATTGTTAATAATATTATTTATTATTATTATCTCTTTTTTTTTTAACTTTAGGAGGTGGTGGACTGGCACTTGCCCTATCGCTGCTGAGGAGGAGAGTTTCTGGGTGACGCTGTTTGTATACCTTTTCATGTCTGCTGGTTTCTCGGTTGTGCTAGAGCTGCTGCTACTGCGGCAGCTACCATGGCGGGCACCTCTTTTTTTTTTTTTTTTTTTTTTTTTTTTTTTTTTTTTTTTTTTTTTTGTGTGTGTCGCTGCCTCAACGGCTTGTTTGTGCATGTCCCGCTACCTAGGTAGCTCTACTGCTAAGTGTCACTTGTATTTGGATAAGGTTGGTTTTGGGGACTCTTTTTATTTGCGCTTTGAGGGGAAAACATGGCTATGGTCGTCTAGGACGACCTTATGTGAAAAACCCCTACAGTTTTCTTATATCATATCAGTTCTACTCTGGCTGATATATTATACTCAGTGGTACTCGATGGGAGTGCCAGTGCCTTGGCATTGTTGTGCCAAGGGTATGGAGCCTCTCGTCGGTTTCTCTGAATTTCTCGATTCTGTTGTAGAACTTCTCTGTTTGTTGGAAAATTTCTGTGCGGATGGTTTCGATGTTTGTTTGGTTGTGGATGGACATTGTCGATGTGTATCTGGATGCACGGAGGATAGTCCTCAGACACCTATTTTGGACTCTCTGTAAGTGGAGGATGTTACTATTTGCTGCTGTTCCCCACACCTGGCATCCATAAAGGATGAAAGGGCGGATCACAGATTTATATATACGTAGTTTAGTAGATAATGAAAGTTCTGAGCTGTGTGTAGTACTGGAAAGAGGTGTCGAATGATGGCTAAGCCCTGTCTCCTCCTTTCCAAGATATGGGTCCGGAAGAGGAGTTTTGAGTCTAGAGTGATACCAAGGTATTTGGTTTCTTTTTTCCATTCCACTTCTTTTCCCATGATTTTTAGTCTTTTGTTGAGTGATGGCCTTTTTTTTGTGAAGTACACCGCTGCACATTTTGAAGGGTTTACCTTTATTTTGTTTATTCTGCACCATTTTTCCATAAGGTCGAGGCTCTTTTGCAGGCGGTTTATGTTGACTTCGTGTTTGCATCCTGTTGTGTACAGGGTAGTATCATCCGCGAATTGCGCAATTTTTACCCTTGGCGCCACCGGTGCGTCGTTGACGTACTCGTTGAAGAGAACAGGCGCCAGGGGTGATCCCTGTGGGATTCCCACCGGGATTGGGTAGGTGTCAGATCGTTGGCCGTCGATGGAGACGAAGAATCTTCGGTCGCTTAGGTAGCTCCCGATTAACTGAACGTAGCAATGGCGGACGGTCGTCTGTGTTCTTAGCTTTGTTATCAGGTTGGCGTGCCACACCTTGTCATATGCCTTTTCAATGTCCAAGAACACAGCGGCCGTCGAGCCACTCATATTATATCCCCTGGACACGTCTTCAGTTAATCGGACAAGTTGACTGGTGCTACCGACACGGCTTTGGAACCCGAATTGTTCCTTACGTATGGTCTTTTCCGCCTCTAGGCTGGTGTTTATTCTCTTTAGAATTAGCCGTTCAAATACCTTAGAGGCGGAGGGGAGTAGGCTAATAGGCCTGTAGTTTGCCGGAAGTCTCTGGTCCTTCCCGCGTTTTGGGATGGCCGTGATCCTGGCGATTTTCCATTTATTGGGGAAGTAGCGACGGAGCATGCATGCGTTGTATATTCTTGTTAGCAAGACTAGGCCCTTTGTTGGTAGTTTCTTTAGGTGCATGTTGCTAATTTTGTCTGCGCCTGGTGACTTGTTTGTGTTGAGTTTCCGGATTATTGCTCGTACTTCCCCAGGTGTGGCGAGCTCAGGTTCGTCCTCGGGTGGAGCGGATAATATTGCTTCAGCCGTCTCTTTGATGTTCTCCGCCGTCAGTGATTCTGCCCTAGTTAGATTATATTCAACCTCAGTGTGCTGTGCAGCAAAGTGTTCAGCCAGAATCTCTGCCTTTGCCATTGGTAGGAAGGCTGGTCCGTCGGGTCCATTTATGGCTGTGTTTGGGTCCCTTGGTTCCTTGAGGGCCCGTACCAACTGCCATGCGTCTCTGTTTTGCAGGGTGAGGTGCGCCATCTTGGATTCCCATTGTTCTGTTTTAGTTCGTGCAGTCGTTGTCTCAGTTCCAGGGTCAATTGCTTGTAGCGACGTTTGTCCCTAGGATCCCGGAAGCGTTGCCACAGCTTTCTAGAGATGTTCTTGAGGTGGCGTATGTTTTCGATTTCGGGTGGGAGATCGGTATTTGCTGCTGGTCTATGTGCTGTAGTTATGGATGAGGACTTGTCAGCGGCTGTCACCACTCTATCGAAGTGGATGATTGCCTGGTCAATCCTGTCTGTGGTTTGTACATTGAAATTTGTCCTTATTCTGTTGTGGACGGTTCTTGTGTAGCGATCCCAATCCGTTTCTTTGGTTTTCTTTTCTGCAGTGTAGGGTAGGATCCAGTTCTTTAGTTTGATGGTGACCGGCTGGTGATCCGAGGACATGTCGTTTATTGTCTGCAGCTTTATTCTTCGGGCGATGTCCTTGACGACGACCACATCGAGGACGTCGCCACGTCGGCGTCTGTCGTGCGGGATGTGGGTGGCTCCTTTGGGACCTAGGACATGTAGGTTCCTTCTCCCGGTTAGCTCTAGAAGCCGTTCCCCTTTTGCGTTGTTAGTTCTCGAGTTCCATGAGTTGTGTTTCGAGTTTAAGTCCCCGCCGATAATAACCTTTCTTCCCGTCGCCATCAGCGCGTCAAGATCGGCTTCATGTAGGGCCCTGTTCGGGAGAGGTAGGTTGCTGCGAGTACAATGTGACCCTCGTTGGTGTGGATCCGTATAGCTGTGGCCTCCATGCTGATTAGGGTCGGTGTCTGAATATGCTGGTGTGCTAACTTTTTCCTGATCAGTATCGCCGTTCCTCCACCAGGTTGGCCTATCCTATCATTCCGGTAGACTTGATAGCCGGAGATGGTTAGTTTGTCAGCAGGCTTTAAGAAGGTTTCCGTCAGGAGCACTACATCAAGCTTGTTGCGCCGTGTAAAGTCTTTGAGTTCTACTTTTTTGTTTTTTACGTTGTTGGCGTTCCATATCACTGCATTGAGGTCTGCTTGACGTACCTGGTGGCCCGCCATTTATTTAAGTATCGACAGCACACCTTTCATGAGGGCGAAAAGTTTTTCCGTGTCTCCCTTTGCTTTGTTTATTTTCTCCATGATTTTCATCATCTTTTTTAGAAAGGATTTTCCGTCATGGCTTTTCTGGTTTGTATCTGTGTTTTCCTTGTGTCTGCAATGTTTCTTCCTGTGCCTCCTTTCGGGTGGAAGATCGTCGCATTCTGCGGTTGTATTTTCTTTCTCTTTGATTTTGTTTCCTGTGTTGTCCGTGTGGCTACTGCTCTCCTTGCTGTGTGCTGCTTCGTGCTTCCCCTTTCCGGTCTCTGGGGCTGCGCGTGGGCTTGTTGGTTCTGGATCCTTTTGAATCTTTTCGTGGGCTGATTTGGGCTGTTTATCGGTGGGTTTCCCTTTCTTGTTTGGTTTCTTGTCATTTTTTCCAGACTCCTGTGTTTGTTCACGGGAGTTTTTCTGCTTTTTGTCGCTGTTGGCGTGGTCTTCTTTCCCATCATTCTTGGGTGGCCTGATTGGTTTCAAGGCTTTTTGGTACGTGTCACACCCGCGGTAGGACGCTGGGTGCTCCCCGTTACAGTTGGCACATTTTGCTGGCTGGTCTCTTGTTATTTTGCAGTCTTTGGTTTCATGCGGCCCAGCGCATTTTACGCATCTGGGTGGCAGGTGGCAGTAATTACGTGTGTGGCCTAGCCTTTGACATTTGGCACATTGGGGAGGCCCATTACCGTGTTTGTACCTTTCGATCTGGACTTTGTGTAGTATATATCTCTCATTGTAGATCTCATCAGATTTGGCCTTTGGTTCCAGTGTTACTGAGTAGATGGGCATGGGTGTGAGTTTCATTGTTAATTTATCCTTTTTTTGGAACTGGTATGTTGATTTGACCTCATAGCCTTTCAGGGTTAGGTCCTCAGTTATGTCTTCCACGGTCACTTCTCGGGGGAGACCTTTTACCACAACTTGTAGGGGTTTGTCGCCCGGGAGTTGGTGGGAGAAGTGTGGTAGCTGGATTTTCTTAAAGTAGCTTTCCATCACTTTGTAATCATTCCTGTTTTCTGCGTAGAAACTTGTGGTTCCATCGCGTGAGTGGGCCCTCGGGGTTTTGCACATCATGTTGGCTAATCTCTTGACCACCTGTGCGTAGTTCATAGGTGTAGCTACTACGATTGGTGGAAGCCTCTCCTTGGGCGGAGCAGGGCTTGTCTCGGTTTGTTCTTCATTGTGTCTGGAACTGTTGATTTCATCCTCAATGTTTCCTGGTTGGTCAACAACGAGTCCTGTGAAACGGTTTGCTGTTTCGGTTGCCGTAGGAGCTGTCTGTTTCTGCTGCGTTAGTTTCCGGTTCATTGGCCTTTTCCTGTTCACTAGTGGTGGCCAGTCCTTTGATGAGTGTGGTACAGTTTCTGGGTTGGCGATTTGGTGCATGGTTTTTTCCTGGTTTTTTCATTTGAGGCCGACGCGGCACTCGCCTCGTCGTTGCTTTCCATTCCACTAGATGTCTCTGTTTCCCAAGCACTTTGGGTGCCTTCGTTGTCAGATGGAGACGCTGGGCTCTCGGTGATTTCCGACGCCATTCTACCGCAAGGGCCGTCGATGTATCCCGTGCATTGGGACCTGCAGGGGGTGTTGTCTTATCACCTCGTTAACACCGCTGGGTCTCCAGTGATAAAGAACAACCCTATACTCGCACCAGGGGGTTCCACTCCGCACGGGAGTGGGCCGTGTGGTGGTAAAACCCTAAAACTGGGGAGGAAAAAATTCGTCGGCTTCCTATCAGGCCCGCAGCAGATTGCGCAGCGAGTGCCGATGGCCGAATACGACGAAGGCCCGCAACGGCTCTGGGCAGCGCCTCGTTGATCGCGATGCTATCCCTCTGACGACAAAATTTGCAATGTCGTCGCGTCTCTACTGACGACAAAATTTGCTTATGCGGCGCTCCCCCTCAGGAGGCACCGCTCGCAGCGATGTGTTCGCTACCGGTGCCCGGCAGCGAATGGCTCAGCGCCCAGCGCGCAGGCAAGGTGTAGGTGGCGCGGCGCTACTGCACCCTAGCGGCGCTGCGTGGAGTTGGGTCGGAGTTGCGCGCGCAGATCCCACACGTCCTCGCTCGACGCACTCTCCCACTCGAATGTTGGCGGGCACCTCTCGAATGGCGCGCAGGAGCGCGTCTCGGTCGGCTGCTTGGTCGCAACAGTTTGCCTGGCGTGGTGGTGGGGGCGCTTGTCGCTCTCCGCCTTCGCGCCGCTCGGTGGTTTGTCGCCTTGTTCGCCGGTTGACCTGCTCAGTCGTTGTGGGCCGCTTGCGCGGTCCATTTTGTGTCTGGCCGTTTTTCCCCTCGGTCGCAGATGGCGTTGTCTTCTCCTGGCGGAGACGCAGTCGGGCTGGGCATCCACCCCAGCTGGCTCCGTGGGTTGTTGCCTTGCAGTTGCAGCAACGAGGAGAGTCTCGTGGTTGTGGACAGTTTGTCAGGTGGTGATTTTCACCACATCGCACGCATCTCTGTGGCCCAGTGCCTCACGGACGACCCGGAACTTCCATAAGTAGCCTGCTACCGGGGAGAAATTTTCCGCTGCTCCGCCATTGGTCGCCGCTTCAATCGACCCCAGACGGGGTGGAACCGGATGGCCGCGGCTGACTGGCAAATGACACCAATGATGATGATGATGATGATGGTGCATCACGTGGCTCCACGGAAGTCACAGCCGTACTCTACGCCATTGCTTAACAGGAAGCAATTAGTAAAAATGCATATCAAGACTCCACAGCGACGGTCACCCATCCAAGTGCTGACCCGACTAAACGTTGCTTAACCAGCAGTAGCATCACGCTCAAAGCTTCTCCACGAGCGGCATTAATCAAGCTGGCCAATCAAAGCGCCCGAACTCCTGATTGGCTCTGAAGCGGCGGATCAAACTTCCCATTGGTCGATACGTCAGTAACGTATCTAACACGATGTAATTTCAAATTTTTGTACAATTGCATCCTATGCTCCGCTCAGGAAAAGGCCGGAGTCTCTGTTAGTGTCGTTGTTACTTATGATGATGCATTACGTGGCTCCACGGAAGTCATAGTCGTTCTCTACGCCATTGCTTAACAGGAGGCAATTGGTAAAAATGCATATCAAGACTCCACAGCGACGGTCACCCATCCAAGTGCTGACCAGACTAAACGTTGCTTAACCAGCAGTAGCATCACGCTCAAAGCTTCTCCACGAGCGGCATTAACCAAACTGGCCAATCACAGCACACGATCTCCTGATTGGCTCGAAAGCGGCGGATCAGCCTTCTCATTGGTCGACACTTCAAGACGGCGTACTCCCGGACGGTTGTGTCCAACACGTTGTAATTTTAAATCTTGGACAATTGGCTCCCATGCTTCGCTCAGGAAAAGGCCGGAATCTCTGTTAATGTTGTTGTTACTTATTCTAATCTCCAGAGATTCTCTGATTACCGAATCCCAGAAGTATGATATTTGAGCCAAAACTTTAGTATTTTCAAAATTTATGTTATGAAAATTTTCCACAGCATGTTCGGCCAGTGCGGATTTTTCCAATTGTAGCAACCGTAGATAACGTTGGTGCTCGATGCGGCGTTCCTCGATCGTTCTTATGGTTTGGCCAATGTACACTTTGCCGCATTCACAAGGAATTGAATATACTCCCGGGACTCGAAGGCCCAGGTCATCCTTTACCGTGCGTAGCATATCTCGTATCTTCGACGGTGGACGGAAGATACTCCTTACGTCATACCGGGCTAAAATTCTTCCGATTTTCGCGGAGGTATTGCCGGCATAAGGCAAAACAGCAACGGATTTAGGAGACCCTTCTTGTTCAGATGTCAGTCTTGGTTCTTGGAGGAGAAAGGCCCTGTCTGATTTGTTCTTCTGAATAGCCATTCTCTCTGAATACCTGCCGTAGGTGTCTAAGTTCTCCTTGCAGGCTGTCCGAAATGGCTCGCGCACGATGTACCAGTGTTTCTCAAGACTTTTCCGCTGAGCTGGGTGGTGAAATCTGGTAGCCCCCAAATAGAGGTCCGTGTGGGTAGGTTTCCTATAGACACTATGCGCCAAAGAACCATCTGGCTTGCGTTTAATAAGTACGTCCAAGAACGGAAGCGCGCCGTCTCTCTCAACCTCCATGGTGAACTTTATGTTAGGATGGATGGAATTCAGGTGTTTCAAGAAATCATTGAGAGCCGCAGAGCCGTGTGGCCAAATAACAAAACGTGTCATCCACATAGCGGAAGAAACATTTCGGTTTTAATGGAGCAGTGTCCAAAGCCCTTTCTTCAAAATCTTCCATATATAAATTGGCTACCACAGGAGAAATTGGTGAACCCATAGCCACACCATCTGTTTGCTCATAGTATTGCCCACTGTATTTGAAATATGTAGAAGTGAGCACATGCTCGAACAGGTCTGCCATTCCTTGGTCGAAATGTCGTCTTATAAGTTCTAACGACTCCTTAACAGGCACCTTTGTAAACAGCGAACTACATCGAAACTCACCATGAGGTCGGAATCTGACAATGTGAAACCTTGGATCATTTTACGAAATCAGCAGAATTCGTGACATGGTGTGTGCAATGGCCCACCAGTGGACTCAGTTGGCGTGTAAGATATTTGCCAGTTGATACGTGGGAGCACCGATTGCACTGACAATAGGTCTTAAGGGCACGTTCTCCTTGTGGATTTTAGGTAATCCATAAAACCTCGGTGGTCTGGCGGCGCGAGGTCGTAGATTCTTGATGGTCTCCTCAGGTAAACCAGACTTCTTCAGAAGGGCTTTTGTTTTGGTGACCACTTTTGAAGTAGGATCAGCCTCAACCGACTTGTAAGCAGCGTCGTTTAATAAGTTCTTAATTTTTGAATCATATTCTTCTGTAGGAAGTAAAACTGTCGCATTTCCCTTGTCAGCAGGAATGACAACAACGGCTTCATTGCTGCGTAGCTCGCGCAATGCCTGACGCTCTAGCCTCGTGATGTTGGGCTTAGGTGGTTTGGCCTTCTTAAGAACACGACAGGTTTCACGACGTATTTCTTCCGCTGCATCAGCTGGTAGTTTACGTACAGCTTTTTCCACTGAACAGACAATATCTTTGGTGGGCACAGACCTCGGTGCCATCGCGTAATTTAAGCCTCTCGCCAAGACTGAGACCGTGGCATCATCAAGTTTTGCTCCCGTGAGATTGATTACAGTGCGGTTTTCTTTGGGCTGGTTGTTGTTGTTGTTGTTCCGCTTTCCAAGAAGGCGATTATACTTGGAGATGTGTTTAGCTTTGGATTTTTCCCGTTCCATGCTCTCCTGGAGGGAAGAAACTGCATCAACCCAGTCCCAGGAATATTCAGTCAATCTGGATGTCAGGTATAGATGGTTTGATAATAAGAGCCGAGCATTTCGATCAAGCTCATAACGAATGAAGTGAATCCGCTCCCTCAAAAGCGCCATGCCAGTACGATGTAAAATTGTGGTTCAAATTTCCTGGAAAATAGCTAAGGTTGTTGCCATACCTAAAGCTGGCAAAGACAGGACTTTACCTCAAAATTATAGGCCAATTTCTCTTCTTCCAATCCTTGCAAAGATCCTTGAACGTCTGATTCTCAGGCGGCTCAATCGGTTTTTGCAAGCGAAACAACATAATTATCGCCCAACAATTTGGTTTTAAAAAAGATCATAGCACAGTTCACCAAGTTACCAGGCTTGTGGAGCATATCTGCAAAGAAAAGCAGGCAGGAAATGGTACTGCTGCAGTGTTTTTACATATTGAAAAAGCCTTTGACAAGGTGTGGCATGAAGGCCTAATATACAAATTACACTGCCACAAAATCCCCAGACGACATGTTACATCTGCTACATTCCTATCTGACTGGAAGACAATTTTTCGTTAAGTATGAAGAGGCAAATAGTGAACTCAAGAAGATCGAGGCAGGTGTTCCTCAAGGAAGCGTCCTCGGTCCCATCCTGTACAATGTCTATGTCAACGATATACCTCAGCAACTAGATAGCTACATGTCACTCTATGCTGACGATACAACAGTGTATGCCAGCAATTGAAGCCTACTCTTTGCTATTAAAAAAGTGCAAACGCCACCTGGAAGCACTGACACAGTGGTGCAACGTGTGGAGAATTAAAATCAACAAAGCAAAGTGTCAGGCAATCTTATTCTCCACACGATTGAAAATACCCGAGAAGAAACTAAGCATAGAAGGCGTAGACATTGACTGGGTGGACGATGTCAAATATTTGGGTCTGCGGCTAGACAAAAGACTGACGTGGGGGTAAACACATAGATGACACCAAAGCTAAATCGAAAGCCAAACTAGCCGGCCTCTACCACCTTCTAAGAGGCGACGGACTATCCACGGATACAAAGTTGCTCCTGTACAGTGCGATCATACAACCCACGTTTCTGTACGGGTCCGAAGTATGGAGCATGGCGGCCGACTGTCATGTCAAAAAGATCCAGACACTGGAGAACAGAGCGCTGCGCATAATAGTGGACGCACCTAGGTACCTTCCCAACAGGGAGATACGTCGTAGCCTAAACTTCCCAACAATACCAGAAACCATCAAAGCTAGATCCACAATTTTCTACCGAAAATGCTCAGTTTCAATCCATCCCCTCATTGCTGAAATTGGCGATGAGGATGAAAACATGCGTCCAGCAAAGCGCCCAAAACTTACCCTCGTCAGACAGTACCATTTTTAACCCCCCACTACCCACCATAATCCCCCTACCCACCAATAGATGTAATGTAGGACCCACATCAGCATAATGTAGGCCCCCATGACAGTGAACTACCCACCATTAGCATAAGTAGGCCCTAAAAAACTAACATAAATTACTCCCCCCCCCCCATTAGTTTTAGATTCCAACAAAATTAGTTAGGTCCCTTGTAAATACTTGCAACAAATTCTCCCACCATTAGATTTAATAAATCATATTTTTAGATATCAAACCAAATTAAGACATATCCAATCTTTCTAGTCCAAATTATGTAAATCAGATAAGTGACATAGGTTTTTTCCTGGCTCACGAACGGCAGAATGGGCTACGCCCATACATCTGACAGCCTAGCCTAGCCTAGCCGTGAGGCAGTTACTGTCTGAGCTTCGATATGACGCAGTACCTGATGAAGGCAGCGGAGGTTGCTGCCGAAACGTTGTACGATGATTTAAATAAAAATATTATCCGGCAGAAAACCCGAGAAAAGTTTATTTCAATTGACATTCACCTCTGGCAAAGCTTTGATTTGTTAATGCTAAGATGCTAGGCCGCTCCGTGGTTAGAATTTCACGTTAATCTGTAGCTCCCCTTTTCAAATTAGGAGGCAACGAAAGATGTGTACTGCGCGGCTGATAAGAAACTCTGTGACTGGATTTTTTAGATCACATGAAATTATTATTATTTTACAGAATCATTGCGGCCTGTATTTAAATTAAAATGTATAATAATCTTATTCTTTTTGTTAAAAAAATATTGAGTTAACGGAAAGAAACCTCAACCAAAACAAACAAGTTAAATGTGAAGTGAATGACGCTTGAAATTTCATTGTGACTATGTAGGATACATGAGAATCTTTCAAGCAAATACAGTGTGACGAACATTTGTTAAAACTGGGTTGGGATACTATTTTTGTGCATAAGAAATCAAATAGTGAGGTGATAACAGGAGTCAGGCAAAAAAAGATAGTATTTTAACGTACTTTAATACTTTTGTAGATTATAAAGTACGCCTATGAAAAATAAAGTACAGTACTCTGTGATAAAGTATGGGTGGAAGCAGCAGCTACGTTCCCCAAATCACTTGTAAACTAATTTTTAACATTAATTCCGTGATACAACCAAGTGTATACGATAAAGGAGACTGATGACTGAATATGAAACTATCCGTCCACGGCCGAGCTACGGACCCGTGTGGACGCGAGGGGAGCTAGCCGACACTCGGCCTAGTGTCGGTGCGGTGCCGGTGCGGGTTTGGTGCGGTCTAGTGTGGCTAGACCTTCAGGAGGATGTAAGTTCGAATCTCCGTCCAGGCATCCGATTTCGTTTTTCTATGGTTTCCCGAAATTAGGCGAATGTCGGGATGGTTCTTTACAGGCGATCGCCGAATTCCTTCCCGTTCCTTGCCCCCAATCCTTTCTCGCCTCTCGAGGAGGAGCAAAACCATAAGAAAAATAAATCTCATTCCCGAAAAAATAGCTGTGCTGTTACACACCGTACCCCTCTATTAAATGTTCGTGGTTTTTCTCATCGTTGGTTATTTGTTGATTTTAAATAAGAAGTAAAATACCCTTTTCATCGAACAATAAACTTTAAAACGTAACAAAAAAGCAATGAAACGCAACTTTTATTCGGTCCTCTATTTTTTCAGGTTTAATGCAAATCTGTTTGCTGGGAAAGCTGTAACAGAATCTCAATTAATCACTGATAACTGACAAAATATTATGAACTAGCGCCATATCAACCGCTCCCACCTTTTTTTAAAAAGAAAAGGAAAAAAAGGAGATAGACAAAACGTTGCAGTCTGAAACCTCCAATCAAGTGGCAACACATACTAAATTTTCAAACTTATTCTTGCGGTGGGTGAGCGGTAGCGCTCAGGATGCGGATTCGAATCCCTATCTGTACATGCAGACTTGGATTTTCCATAGTTTCCCGAAATCAGTCCAGGAAAATGCAGCGATGGTTCCTTCAAAAGGCAATGGCCGAATTCCTTCTCTTTCCTTGCCCTCTGCTCCCCCCAGTTCTATCCTGCCTCCAATGAACTCACCGTGGAAGAGTTGTAATTCCATAAGCAAAAGTAAAATTTAAAAAAAAGTTTAACGAAGTGCCCATGATTGTTTGAATTATGATGCCCAAATAAGCGAGATTATGTTTTTCATTTTCTACAATCAACGATCATTACTCGATAAATTCTAACGAAAATTGATCTTCAATTCTATTTACTATTTCTAGATGGCGATTTTTCGCGACAAATCCTTTTTCTCTTTTCATATGTAACGAAAATCGATAAATGAGGTACAATTTTGACTTTCCGCTTCTGATTAAGTGTTAATTGTGAAGTGCATATTGTATTGTTTGATTATTATTCGATGTTTTAGTCCCAGATTATGGCACACATGAAATTATATCTTTTTCGCCGCTAATCGATTTAGTACACTAAACGCTTTTGACAAATTTGGAAACATACAAATATTTCTACAATAACGTGTTTTTGCAAACAGGTGAGTCTCATGGTGCATCTGACATGCAATTATAGTTAACTATTAAATTTTAACGCTTCGTCGTATTTTATTCGCACGTATAATCATTTAATATCATTTGCATATACACCCTTTCTCCCAGTTGCGGAATTTCTGTAAGGGACCCACTAGTATTTTTCATATACAAATTGTATTACTGAAAAATAACTTTCAAAACACAGGACATAAATTTACAAAACAGTTACATTGGCATCAAAGCTTCTTTTTTTCACTCTTATCAGTTACATCACTGTAATTGAAAGCTTCAGTATCGACATTCCTCTAACAGGATACTAGTGTTTGTATCCACTGAGAAGCTATTCTACACGGGTGGATTCACTTTTCTACTTGTTAAAGTGTTTACATTCAGATCTCTGAGGATGATTCACGGTTTTCAGCCGACCAGGCCATTCTATGGGATTATCCTCCGTTCCTCTCTGCAAAAATATAAATAAACAGCGACAACATATTAAAAAGTGTTTTATATCAAATGAGAACCAACAAGGTCCCATGATAGAAAAATCACATTCTCCGAAATAGTGAAATTCTGGTTACCTCCTGATTTTCAATGCGCGTAGTTATACTGGGAAGAAAATTTAGAAAACAAATAATTTGATAAATATTCTGTACATCCGAATAAAAAGATAACATTTCTTTAAGTGCATAAGGAAAACAAATCAGATGGTGATTTACGAAAACTTCCGCGGTCACTACATGTGTTATCTTGGTTCTCGGGTGGAGCCAACGTGCTGTGGCAGGACTGCATCACGAAGGCTCCCGGAGAACCAACATACAATTCAAATATTACACAACGCTACAATTTTTTATTTCATTTTTAATGGCTGAGGCAAAAAATGAGGTGGTCTTCATTGCAGGGATAATGATGTTCCCAGTGATGTTGTTATTGGTAAAAAAAAATAGAAATTGGTAACTCCAAGCATTACACATATTTTGATTCTACAACACGGAAAAAATGTTTTCTATATGCGATTAAGTCGCTTCTAGGTGGGATTATCCTGTACTTCGATTCAGAATGGAATTTTGTAAATATTTTTAGCACTTTGTAAAGACTAATTGAAATTCTAATATCATTCTGTGAGAGACGTTTTATTCGCATTTTTGTAGTGGCACTTTTATGAATCAAACACAAAAGTCAAACCGAAAACCGCATCCATATAAACAATTTGCTTTTCTGATGCCTGGTTTCAGTGTTATCTATATTTGAACCTAGGTTTGTTTTTCACGTAGAACTAGTGTGTTTCCGTAATAGAAACTATCACTCGAATTTAACAGTTTGCAGATTGTTTGATCTGTCTCTCATTACCGGTGCTTTTGCAATATGATCTTACTTCTGTTATTAATAAATTAAGGGTAAACAATATAACCAGAAACGGAATTATTAAATAATACTAAAACGTTTGTAATAAACTAGACTTGTAAAGAGAAAAAAAAATGCTCAAATTGAAAATTTACTAACAACTGAAAGTACAAGTAGAGTAATATTACATAAGTAGGTAATATATTTTATCGGCTAGATACTAAATTCATTAATTTCACAAGTTTTTTATCATTTTATCGCTCACCTAAAAGTTGCAACTAAATGTCAATAATTATAACCAGTGTTTAGTCGAGTGTTACTAAGCTTATAGTTCCTTGAAAAGCGAAATCTGAGGTTAAACTGCAGGTCCACTCATCCAGATTGGGATAACCAACATTTGTGGACAGAAATGTAGCTTTAAACCTTGGCGTGACAAAAAAAAACATGTTATCACAAAATATTGTGTGTACTTCACACATTTCAATGGAGATGTTAAAGAAAATGTGTTGTACAAAGCAGTCAAAACAATCATAAATCAAAATATCAAATCTAGATTCTATAAATATGCAGGTGACAAAATTTTGAGCATATCTGTCTAATAATGTTTCAGTTACTGTGTCCACATATCTGCCTAAGAAAACAATCAATCACAAACCACTTTGTTTTAGGATAATTAATGTTGAAATATTATCGGAAAAATGTAAAATAAAAACTCTCAACGATAGCTGTACTTTCTCCAAATTACATTATAGGAAAAATGTATGTTTGTTAGTCATCATCAATTAGAATTAAATTATCAACCTGAAACTAAAAGAAGAAAAAGATTAAACAAGTAACATGGTACTCAATGAACCAAAATAGTTAATAATAAAATATGATGCAAAATACTCACCGCTCATATAAAATAACAGTGGCCCGACTTCTTTTTAACATAATTCTGCTATATTTTTCTGAAAATATCACTGCACAATATGATTCCAACCTTTCGTCACCAGAAACAAACTGCCAGATTGGCAGCTCAGAGAAAACTATGGTCAGTTCTACAGTAAAAACAATTATCGAACAATCCCACCAATTACGAAAAAAAAGTTTCGGAATGCATCATCAAACTCAGTCTAACACTGAATGCGAAATCTTGAAAATCACTATATGTGCACTGTTCTGTTCTTTAAAATGTCAGCCACTTATACATTCCATTAAAAAAAATTAGTGAAATATCTGCCTCATGCACCTTTTTTCAATAGCTGTGACGTATTTATCAACAGGAAAAAAGTAAAAAAGGTGTTGCAAAAGTGAATTTCTAGTTCATTCCGTTAAGGGTATCTCAGTTCAGTACAGGTTCAATGTGTATAGATCGAGGAAAATTCTGGTAGTCACCGAATCTTGTCGCGGAAGTTACAATCCTGAACTCCTGGGACCACACATCTTCCTGCTTGTTCCTCCTTCCGAAACAGCAAGCGAGGAATTGGAATCTGTGTCTTCGTCGCTTCATCACTTCAGACGCGTACAGGGAGACTTCGACGCCCTTCCCGGAGGAGAAGACGAAAGGCGCTTTCCCGCACAACATCTCGACAGCTTCCGCAGAGATTAACTTAACGAACACTGAATTGGCAGTTGCGTTGAGTTGCAGCGTGTCGATGAGGCACGGGGAGATCCCCAGATCTGTACACAGCCAGTCCAGCACCTCGTCTGGCGACGGGCGCTGCTGCATTTGACCGAAGTCAGCTACGACAGTACGTCCGCACTGCATCAGGTTCCCGCGCGCACTGGGCTAGAAATAGCGCACCCAACACCACCACAAGCCAGCAAAACAATTGCACCGACTGCCCACTTTCATAAAACCAACCTTTCAATTACAGCAAATCGAAAGTGGCTCTGCAAACGACGTTTTTCTTACAAATAGTAGGAATCAGATGCCAGCAAACATTTATTTCTCATCCATATCATAAAAGCAGTTCCAAATCTCGAATGTGTAGCTTTAAAAGTAGCGTACAAAGGTCTAAAATATATGTTTTCCTGAAAATCGTTCTTTTGTTTACAGGTAAACGCAAGGCCAATAAGTATCAATAAAACTAAAAATCACTGAAACGAATCTTCAATAATTTGATGAATAGTAAAAATGTAACGATTGTACCTTTTTTGGAGTAATGTCGTTAAATTTTAGCTCTGTCGTAATCTCCACCTCATCGACATTCCAGATTTTTTGCCTTCCCAAACGTGATCTAAGCAATTGTAAAACCACTTAATTGGTAATCCGTCTCTTTAATCTTTACATGAAATATAGTGCGAAACTCTAAAGGCTAAATGAGAAGATAATTAGTACCCTAACATCCTTCACCATTCACCATCCTTAGTACCAATTAACGAACAAAATGTTACAATTTAAATGTGAAAGTAACTCTCTCTCTTTGTGTTTTTCTTATGCTTTCACATCTAAACGGCTAAACTGGTCTTGAAATTTGACAAGGAAACACTAAGTTTCATTAGAAAAGACATAGGATACTTTCTTCTGGATAGATAACATACTTTATCATGAAATTTTAAAAACTAACCGGCCTGTGACAGACGTGTAAGTCTCCGTAATGTCATATCAGTCGCAGTCAGTTTGTGTATGATCTGTTCATAAATTTCATGTACAGACACGAGTAACGATGCGCAACCTCCATGCACAATTGAGGCGGTGATCATGACTATAATGGCAAAAGGTGATGATGTGTTGATTTCTCGAATCCCAATAATTCCAAAAGACCTTCCATTCAAGTTTAAAAGACTACAGTTCCAACTAAAATTATCCTTTGTGATGGGACAGTCACTGAAACTAGCAGAATGTAGTTAGGGTTTCCAACTCCCAAATATTATACTTCTTAGCAAAACCAAAAACGCTGTGTAAAAAACGGTATTGGTATAAGTTGTCCCCAATAAATGACATAATTTAAAACCACAAACAAAAATCTGCCAGAGGAACAGTGGTATTAGTCCCCTACCCCTTAGTTTGTTGCTCTTCATGAAACAGGTTAAATGGTAGAATGTTATGGTGATGGCTTCCCCATCATATTATCCCGACTTGGGACAACTTTTAACATAACTTACAGCTTACTATCCCCAAGTCTAGCAACAGAATTCCAAGAACACCGCGTACGAAGTCGCTGTTAACAATTAGTTCCAAACATTTGTGACCAGTTCTTTATCTGCTTCACACACGCTATAAACCCAAATCCTTCCTTCAACATTATCGTCGATTCAAGACTGCTGATAAACACCGTAAATTCAGTAGTAATACGTTGTATGATAAAGGCGTATCATAATGTAATGACAAAATTATATATGTATTGCATGATTAAATACAATTAAACCGAGGCTTCACCGGAGATTCGAGGGTTTTTGACCTGTCAACGGCGTCAGATTCCTATTGTGCAGAACTCGCCGTCAGAACAAATATTATGATGATATAACAACGTAAAATTAGCTTGTAGACACCAAATACACACATAGATTCAGAACATTTTTGTTTATTACATTTACACTCATTATGAGAATTAATCTCAGTTAATTCTGAAGTGAATCTATCTTCTAGTAAATAAAAAATTAATATATTCTTTTTGAAAAAAAAAATGATTGTTAACATTAATTTTCCCACTCGAGGAAACAAATTCCTCTACCTCTAGCGAAAGTGTAACACACAGCGCTATCCACGTACCGACGAGTGCGCCGGTGTACAACATAGCGTGACACCTAAAGTGAAACCAAGTGTGTTAATAGTGATCAGTGTAAGAAGAAGCATCTCAAGAAGAAGAAGCACAAATGGATTTAGTCCCGGACACGGGACAATCCATCCAGCAAACTCTAACCACCTGCTACAACTAAGATGAATACCTGACGTTATCAGCCACAACACAAGAGCAACAGCAGCGAGTCCCCTCCCCGATGGGAACGAGACGATGGAATATACAACAGCAGCCGTAAACGACACACCAGACCAGCAGAACCTTCGGAACCATCACATCGCAACAGGTACCGCCGCAGCACCAACGCCCCAACATACAGTAGAAGTTTCGTTAAATATCCCAGATAACAGTGATATACCTAGTAAACGACTTTGTACCGAAATGACAAACAATGTTCGGGCAAAAGAAACTGCACTAAAAAAAAATAGTACCCTCGAAAGCAGACAACTTAACCTACCTAATAAAAGGCCGCTACAAACAGAAACCCAGAAACAGCCAAGCAAAAATAATAGATACAACGGAGCAGATGTAGGTCCGTTTTACGTGTTTATTGAAAGTATGGATAAAAATGTCGGCATGCTGCATCCAATGACCATCTGAAAAATTCTTTTTCAAGATAACCCTCAGATCAAACATGACATAGTAAATATTAGCATACTAGGACGCAATAGAATCCGAATAGAAACGAAAACCGCCGCAGCAGCCAACACATTAGTGCAATTACCAGTACTGACAACCAAGAACCTCGAGGCGTATATCGCTAATTTTCTTATCCACAAGTTCGGAATTATTAGAAACGTAGACATCACACTCAACGAAAGGGAAATTTTGGAAGAAATAGAGTCTGACTGACTACTCAGTAGTAGCAGTTAATCGCTTCACCAGGAAACCCAACAATCAGGAAGATGGCGAACGTCTCCCCATCCCCATTTGTCAACTTTACTTTAGAGCCCAATGTTTACCCCAATACGTGTACATTCTGGGAACGCGCTGTCCAGTGGAGCCTTATATATCTCAAACAATTATATGTAAAAATTCGGACACCGCTTTCAGAACTGCCGCAGCTCCATAAGATGCAATAGATGCGGAGGGCCCCACTCTATAGAATTTTGTAATGATAATATTGCATTTAGATGCGTTAATTGTCAAGTACCATACTTCGCTTTGGACAAACTATGTCCAGCGTTCCAGCACCAAAAACAAGTAAAATACAACGAAGCCTACAACGCCTTGGGAATGCAGACAACCATCGCCCAACAAACCATAGCTACGCACAGAAAGTTATATCCAACCCAACGCTACAGAGGCAGGAGAAATTCCCACCCCTTACACAGAAGACCACATGGCACCCTGCACACCCCAAAATAGAAATCTTTCTATACAAGCAGCTGATCGACGTAGTCAGGCACCCCATACCTATGCAAAACCTGGAGAACATCTTAGGACCCCACATCAAGACCCTACAATTCGCTGATGACTTATGTCTCTATATATACGCCACATGGCTCGAGTTGATTCGCAGATGGATCTCGGAATCTGTGCAAAAACTCACAACATGGTTACACCAACATGGCCTACGTCTAGCCCCTCAAAAATCAACGGCAGTACTATTCACTCGTAGGAAAAATCCTCTCCAGCAAGAACAAATTCAACTGGGACAATGCACCTTCCGCGTCCGCGCAACAGTCAAATTTCTCGGAGTAATATTAGACAGCAGGCTCTCCTGGAAATCCAGGTAGAACACATAACAACTAGAACCAGCGGTGCACTCAACATACTGCGCTCAGTTGCACATACATGGTGGGGAGCAGATCCGGCCACCTGTCTACAGCTCTACAGATCACTAATAAGACCACATCTCGAATATGGCAGCATCGTCTACGGCAACGCCTCTCAACAAACTCTGCGCAAGTTAGACCAGATACAATTCCGAGCACTTCGAACCTGCGTCGGAGCAATAAGGACAACTCTTACAAACGCCCTTTTAATCGAGACCACTGAATTTCCTCTGGACCTTCAACGCCAGCTGCGGGCAGATAAAAATCTACTCCAACGTTATTCTTATTCCCACCACATCCTACGACCGAAACTTCAAACCTTAAGTAATATAATGGGGCCGTTTGAAGGGAAAAGACCCCCACGATGCCCGCTTCTAGTATACAGCCATTACAAACTCAGATTCATAGAACCTATCACAACGAAAGAATCAGCCCTACCTATATTCACGAAACCTTTCGAATGCTCCATTCCAACCCTCCGCATTTATATACTCCCCCCCCCCCCACCTTAACCATCAAGCAGCGTCCATGCTTCTAACAATGACCTGGCCGGGCTACACACAAATCTACACTGACGGGTCCAAGACCAATCACCATGTTGGCAGCGCGTACTACTGTCCCAGTACCAACCAAGGAGCCTGCTTCGCTCTCCCCTGTGAAGCCTCGATTTATACTGCCGAGATCATCGCCATTAAAGAAGCCTTAAAATACGGAATGGAACAAAAGTCCTCTCCGACTCCAGAAGCACCCTACAAAGATTACAAAACCCGCAGTGGAACCTTAATACTAACAAATATATAATGGACTTAATTGAAATGACACTGTCTACACAAACCCCAGACATAAGGTATATGTGGATCAAATGACATGCAGGACTCCTCTAGGAGAAACGAGCGGACACCTTAGGCAAACAGGGAGCCAAGGAGGGGAAGATGCTGGCACTTCCGCTTCCTTACACGGATTTCCTCCCCCGCGTCAAGCAAAAAGCCTACGAAGATCTACAAGACTACTGGAAAACATCGTCATTGCACAAGGGTTCTCACTACGCCACACTCCAACCAACAATCATGAAGAACACGTGGTTCCAGAAGGCATCTCACAACATCATTAATACGAATGAGGTTAGGCCACGGAGCCTTCCCCAGCCACCTACACAGGATAAAAGTATTGGACTCTCCACGATGCGAAGCAGACGGGGAGAAAGTCTCAGACCTCAACCATATTTTTTTTTAAATTGCAGCAAACATAATATCCCACACACCACCCTAATTAGAAAATTAGCAGCGATGCAAGTACCCCTCCCTACATCGATACCATGCCTGCTGTCTACAAACCAAATTAAGATATACCAGACAATAGCAAGATTCTTACAAGACGCACAAATAACGATATAGTCAACACGACTCAACAGAGCGCATGGACATACCACAGGCTCACAGAAGACAAAACCAACTGCCGGAGAAGACAAAAGGGAGAAGAAACAAGAAATATACAAGAAACACCACTCTACTAGAGACCTACAAACGTATACACAAACACATGAAGATCAACTCCCAACGAAGAAAACTACTGGTGAAACCAAGTTTGTAAAGCAAGACAAAGGTGACAATATTGTAAATTGGTAACTCATGTAAAATAAGGTAAACATACTATCTAATAGAATCAATATATGGAAAATCAATGTACAAGATCAAATGTATAATAAAGGTTGGTGAAATGGCCGATTGACCAGAAACCAAAAATAAATTTAAAAAAAAAAAAACATTAATTTTTCCAGTAATTGCAGGTTTCCTGTTATATGGTGGAGTAGTAATTCGTCCATGGTGAACGCGAGTAAGATATCAATAGTTGTGTAAAGTTCATCAATCTAGCTGCAAATCTGATATTTGTTTATGCGGTTCAGGGTGCAATTCAGAAAAATAAGCTGCACTAAATTATTTTACAACAAAAAATAAATTAAAGGGTAGCTTTGATGCGACTTTTCGGGTATAATAATAATAATTCCATGTGGTCGTAATGACAGGGTTTCTACTGGCTGCGCATTCCGCTCCTATCGCTGCCGCCTTAACCTCACCCGACAACCCCGCCGGCTATAGGGGACCTACAGTTTAACGTGGAATCCGAACCATGGAAGCGTTCTGGAGTACTTCTCATTACACAGCAAGCTGTGCCAGAGGTGAAGGCTGGGTTAAGAGCCTATGAAAATCTCTGCCAAGACAGTGATTCGAAACCGTGGACCTTTCAATTTCCAGTCAGACGCCTTAACCACTGAACCACCAGGCTGCACCCTTTTCGGATGAAGGAATGAACACAAATATTGGGCAAGAAAATTTTTATCTTTTACTTCTTGTAGTTGTTTTCTACTCTGCTATGTCTTCCCTGATAAAAAAAAATCCTCTCAAGTACAGATGATAACTGTGACAAAAATGTGCTGTTACTAAGCTCATGTGAAGAATTTAGACACAAGCGCAGTATATACTCTTCAAATCTGCTGCCAGAAATCCTTAACATTCCCTTCTGAATGCCGACATAGCTGGCGTAAAATCATCTAGGAGAGTCGCCGTTTAAGTGCTTACAAAAGGCTACTTGATTGCGTTATTGTTGTAAAATTTGTCATTTGTTATTATTGAGGCAGTGGTAGCTCATAAATTAACCAAGTAGCTTTATAGTAAGCATTAAAAAAAAAGTGTTGTGAAAAAAATTGAAATTTCACGTGAAGGTTTTAGTTAGATGATATTTTACGATTCTAGTAGAGGCCTAACTCGGCAACATTGCCTCGAATCGCTGTTTACAATTGTTCGCACAATTTTGTCGTGTTTGTGCTTCCGTCTGTGATGAATTTCGTGAAGGTCTACCAAAATCAGTTTTTGTTCCAAACAACATGATTGAAGATGATTGGCATGTGACTTACCGTGAAACAGAGGGACCTTTAGCCATATCGAAAACAGCAGTCCATATTTTCCCGATGGATTCCGCATAAATTGACTGAAACTCAAAAACAGTCTCGTGACAATTGGTGTAAAGAAATGCTAAAAAAATTCGGCCGAGGAAATGTGAAATTCATATACATCGTAACAGGAGACGATACTCGTAAATATTCTTACGAGCCGGAACGACAAACAGCTATTTGGATGTTTCAAGATGAACCGAATACAACAAAAGTGGTTCATCTCTTCTAAGAAAGATGCTACTTCTGGGGTTCCTCAAGGAAGTGTAATATTACCACTTCTTTTCTTAATATTTATAAACGACTTCGATGACCACGTCAGATGATGGTTGCGATCGTTTGCCGACGATGCAGTTATCTATATGGAAATAAGGTGATCTGACGATTGCTTAGAAGTTCAGCGCGATTTGGATGCTATTTCCGATTTATGCCGTAAATGGCAGATTACACTTAATTGCAAAAAGTGCAAGGCAATGTGAATAAATAACAAAAACAATCATTTCGCTCACGAGTACAAAATAAACAATAGAGCTGTTGACACGGTTGATTCCCTAAAGTATCTGGGGGTGATAGTACAAAGCAGCATGAAATGGGACTTGCACAAAACTTCCGTCATAGGTAAAGCTAATTCTAAATTGCGATTCATAGGTCGTATTTTGAGGAACTAATGCTCATACAAAGGAGATTGCGTATAAAAACTAGTGCGTCCGCATCTGGATTAGTGTTGTGAAGTTTGGGATCCGTATCGGAAGTGCCTGATCGACTCAGTTGAGAGGGTGCAGAGGAAAGCCGCTCGATTCGTGAATGGTTGCTACAGTCCTTATGAAAGCGTCACAGATTTGATACATAGATTGGGCTGGGATAGTTTGGAAGACAGACGATGTGGTTTGCGTTTGAATTTACTGGAGAATATGCGAAAATCTTTAAATTAAGAGTGCAATGAAATATTTCTTCCGCCAACCTATTTAGGTCGCAATGACCGGAGGGATAAGATTCGAGAAATAAGATGCGGTACTGATGCTTTTATGTATTCCTTCTTTCCTCGTGCTATTCGGGATTGGAATGCGCGGGTTTAAGATTGGTGCTTAGCACCCTTTGCCACCCACAATGTTTGTGATTTGCAGAGTATGGATGTAGATGTAGATTCGCAAAGAACTTCAAAGAAAATAATCGCTTTTTTCTTTTGTTTCACTGAACATGGTATACAACAATTTGTTTCTCAGTAGTCGTCGATTCAGAAAGGAATAACAACCGAAAATGCATTATTCTTTTTCATGCTCTCTCACAGCATGTCAAACAATTGATTATTTGGCAGAGTAAAACATCAAATTAACGTCTCATTGCGCGTATTCAGACTGATTTATCCCCTAACAACTTCATTTTTTTCCCGAATGTCAAAAAAAATTATGTGTGGACAGCGATTTTCATTAGTTCAAGAAGCTGCTGAAACCTTCGAAAACCACATTTTGACTTACCAAAATCAGAGTTGAACAAATATTTCGAAAATTGGTTCGATCTCATGCAAAAGTGTATAAATCTAAAAGGCGAATATTTTCAGAAACAAAAAACAAAAATAGTTTTTCATGGTTTTGTAAAAACTTTAAAGGAGACTCTCGTAATCTTGAGATATGAACTACTGGGACAGAAAAAAGACGTTGGAATCTTCCTAAATTTAGTATTACAGAAAAATATAGAAAATAAATTGAACAAACGAAAGTATTATAATTAGAGAAGGAGGAAGACATATATGAAAAATATTGTAAACAGTAGAGAAGAATTAATTGGTCTTAATGGTGACTAAACAGCTACATAGAATTAAAATGATGTAAAGGACATCCAAGGCTCAAGAACATAAAACAAATGCTTACTGATGTTAAATGGAATAGAAAACATATGAAGAAATGAAGAGAAAGGCACAATGATTGAAAGTTTCATACAACAGTTAGTTGCAATCAAGGAATATGATTTTCAATTAAAATGGATTCATAATTTCACTCTAATGATCCGAATCCATAATAGGTAACAGTTTCCTCAGACCGATGTAGTCGAACGGTCCATTTAAAAATCTTTGAAACTGGCACTGGATAATATTGTGAATCCAGCACTGGGAAAAAAATAACCGAAGCAATGTTGAAATTCAAAGCTGTTCTATCAGTCTACCGAAAAAAAGAAGCTCCCAGATATGGGATTGCTTTACTATACTTGTTAAATTTAATGTCCATCGTTAGATTTTTTTGAAAATGCCTCTCAGAATTACGGCGTAGTAAGTACGAAATACACAAATACCAAACTTAAGCTTAAAAGATCACGCCTCCGGAAAATATTGCCTTTGAGTACGTCTTATTGAATACGTCTTAAAAACTACTTGAACCTGCACGCTACACTTGTGAAAATAGTCCTGAAATTCCATCCGTCGTGCTAATGAACAATTCTTCAACTAGAGTGGTGTATAGTTGGCTCACCTTCACTGATCACATCGCAGAAATTAAGAATTTTTAAGTGCGTGTACAACTTGTTATTTCAGATTTTATTCAATTTGGCTTATTAAATTCCCTAACCAGCTGAAGTTGCTTATTTAATCCATTGTGTGAAGGGCGATGTGAGGAAAATTTACTGGTTTATTTTCTAGTCACAATTTCTCGTTCAAACTTCCAACCTAAATCCATTGAGAAATAGAATATAATTCTCGTAGAATATCTTGTGTCGGTTTTTACACAATCTTAAAGTCTGAGCGTTCTTTGGCCATTTTCGTATGAACGGCATGCGAATAAAACTTGTGGAAGCCCCGAAGTTACTTCCCATTTTTATGAAGCTACAACGTATGTATTACCCTTATTGCAATGAGAAATCTAATGCGATATTTAAAAAAAAATAAAAACTTAATTGTGATAATTCTAAATTAATTCATCAGGTTCAGACATTTTATTTTACTACCTCCTATGACTGGAAACTACAAAGCTTCTAAACTGTGATGATTTGCTATCGTAAAAAATTGTTTCTGACTAGTTATTGTAAAAAAAATAATCATTCTGTTTGTGCTTATGTCTTCAAGATTTGTTTCATAAATTGTCTGGTATTTTGCATCGTCTATATCAGATCTTTTCTCCGCCACACAGTCCAGAACTGACTTCAGCCAAGGAGCCGCAAAGCACTGAGAAGCAGAAAATTAATTTTGTTACTTCTGTGTCTGAAATATTCAAAATTGCCCTTTCATTTCATCTATTTCTTGATAAATATGCTACTTCAGATTTTGAAGTTCATCCTCTTTAATATTAGTGAAATGCGGTTAGATAATTTTGTTGATTTTATGACTTAAGTTTTGTCATTATCGTTTCATAAGAACCATGAAATATCCTCAGTGTTCACTCATAAAAAAGAAGAATATGGCCGCAGCCTTTTAACAATTACACCTACCTAAGTATACCCTCCAGTGATTCAGTTTCTTCAGTATATTGTATCTTCTATGTATGGACACGACATTCACACACAATACTTAAACACCCATGCCCTTTGCCGGACTCGAACCGGCGACCTTCGGCACGCGGGGCCAATACGCTAGCCCCCATGCTACCGAGGCCGGCTTATTTCATTTTGTCTGAGGTATATACGGTTTCCATAGTAAGGACAACACAAGAACCTAGTTAAGACCACATCGTTCGGAAACTGACTAGCCAATAACTCTCTGAATGTGAAAGCAAAGAATTAACCTATAAGGTAAGAATACCTATAAGTGGGAGGAGAAGGGGGAAGCTGGTGCAAAAGATCTTAAGCCGGCACCGGAAGAGACTCCACTCGTCCGCGTGACGTCAAAGCCTCTCTACAGGAACTCTAGCGCATAAATGCCATTACACCAGCCAGCTCGCCCTCAGTTCCCGGTCGACGCTCGTCAATTGCAGTTCACTATGTCTAGTGAGGTTCTCCTGTTTTCAACATGCTACAAGTTAAACTGCAGTGACACCAAACGGATCACTGTTGGTTTGTCACCTAAATTGGAATTTAATCCAGTAGTTGTACTCGAAAAAGTTGGGTACAATAAAGTCACTATCACACATGAAGAGTGGGATGTACTGAGACAGTTGGTCTATACAATTGGTGGCTTTTTCAACAACACTGAGCATTTGCAAACGAGTGTCTCACTAGGCAATCACACCATCTCTTCCCGAGCCGTGGCTGGAGCGAAAACTATATAGTTTTACAACATTGCTGTTCCTGCCTATGGTGTGTTTCTCGACGAATCAACATGGGACAACATGGTCGACGCCTTGCCTGCAGTGACCAGTGCCATCAACACCATGAAGCTCTGGAGTTATCAAGTTACCAAGTACTACAACGAGTTTGTGAATACGTTATCAGTGAAAGTGATTCGTGACTACCCCCGTTGTTCTGTGAATGGCCTGCTAGATTTGCATTTTGATAATGTACATGTCAATGAAGTGTCATACAGCCCCTGTTCAACACTAGTCTATGAACGTTTAAATTTAGAAATTAAAGCATATAAAAA
>CM061921.1:379746662-379772865 GCA_031002005.1 Vandiemenella viatica
TATGATACTGAGCTGTCGGTGTATAATCAAATCTAGCACGCCCCAATGAACAAACTCGTTGTGTTGTCCGGCGGGGTAGTTTCACCAATCGGCACTTGACTAGTAGGGTAAGAGGGGGAGGGGGAGTTTGCCCGATTCCTAGTCACCACAACGTATACCAAACTAATGGGTCAAATCCTAAACAAATTCATAGTGAATTATGAGAGGGTTACTGTATGTTCTTCCTTCAAGTGGAGACTTTAAACTTGGTGACTTTCGTTAGTACAGACCTGAATACACCTGCACCAGCTTTCACAGACGTCCGATATACAACACAAGAAGCATGGTATTAACAGTCACCTGTACACATAGAATACAGACACGAAGGAAGGGTTTCTTTTTTTCGAGGTCATTAGAGGCGGGAAAAAACTGGGGGCAAGGAACCGAAAAGAATTTGGCCATGGCATTTGAAGGAACTATATCAGCATTCACCTAGAGTGATTTGGGGAAACAATAAAAAACCTGGATGGCTGGACGGAGATTCGAACCCGCGTCTTCCTGAGCACGAGGCCAGAGCATTACCACTCACTCACCTCGCTCGATGGAGGAAAGGAACTGGCCACCTTTCCTCCGTTTCTGGCCTAGAACGACTCCTACCTACCCCACAACAGGAAACCATACTTATCATTAAATCCGCGCAATTGCTTTTAGCGAGATCAGGAATTGACTCAGCACCGAACATTAGTTTCATTGAAAGTGTTTTGAAACCGTTCTTTTATAATATGTAAAATCCACATTATTTAAGACATAACGGAGTTCCAGAAGAGGATCGACCGCAAATTGTATCTTGATCGAATTTAAAGAAATGCGATGATTCAGAAAATCATACATAAAACAAGCAACACTGTCAGCTTTATGCTCCACGTGTTCGTGATGGTGTAAAGCGTGTGTTTACCATGTTCGAAATCGTGACGTCGGGAAGTGTTTTAATTTTCAGTTAGTGCAAGTTTTTTTTATTTTGAATGAACGTGAATATGCGACCAAATGAATAATAGAATGCATATGTATTTTAAACGAGAATATTATTTTTACTCTCCTATCAACCTATGTGTAGAATATTCTAAATTCTTGCGGGCTCCTTAAATTGACAGTGAAGTCGAATTTAGGTTTCTCACTAAAAATTAAGCTTCGGAAATAAACTGAACAAACGTTTCGTGCCATTCACAACAATAATCTAAAATCGACACGTGGTGTCGGTATTCGGTGCATACAATATCAAATTTGGGAGCCTATAATTACGTATATTATGTTGAAGGCAGATGGAAATTGGTCACTTGCTAATAACTTCATGTAAAGCCTGCAGATGGACATTGTTACACTATCAAGCGTTTTTTTGTTTTTTGTTTTTTTTTTTTTAAATGAAGAGTTACCTGAGTGAGTCCTCAGTATACCTCAGAAGCTGACGACTTGTAGGATCTGGGTTGGCACCCATGGAACCCCATCTACGTCTAGCATTGCATCCACTTGGGCCAGGATTCTTCGACTCTTAAAGCAACTTTCCTCTCGATCTCTCTTGGTCATCCCTCGTTCTCCTCGTTCTTTTTGGGCCCTAATGGTATTTTCGGATTTTGGAAATGATGTCGACTACAGATTCAAAATGTGTCGAATTTTGGAGGATTCGGGGTGTCCACTACAGGGGCAAATGCAGAGGTTCAATTTTTTAATAATGTTTGTTCGCGATTACTATTTACCATCAACTGTTATATATAATGGAATAGAGATAGTCAAGACGCAGAAAATTACTTTAGAATGCATAGTTAATAAATAATATGGTCAGAGGCTTCTAAAATAGAAAAATGAAATTTTAACGTGTAGACTATGGTGAGCTTACCTTACTTCTACAATTTTTCCTCCTGAGCGTTACAGCTGCAAGATACACGTGACATGTGTATATTACAACACACGGCAGTTATAGAGGTGCAAGTTCGTGATTATTGCGATTCTTTCACTTTCAGGAATGGAAAGGTTGTCTTCAGTAGATCGGCTCGCCTAGACCCATATATATCTTGTTAGGTACTACGTTGAACTGAACGATGCTGTCAAGTTAACATACCACGTGGTAGAAAATGGACCATACAGTGTCTGTCTCCTCTTTGATAGGTAAGATCTATAACTGTTGTCAGACGACTACCGTAATACCACAGGTTTTCCTCTAATCAATAAATTTCTGAAATGACAAAATAATGCCTTGGGGAAAATGTTAGAAGTACAGGTAAAGAAAAACAAGGAAACATCTGGTGTTTGCGGAACTAGGAAAGCTTTTTAAAATCCTAATTGACACATACACTGTGTTCATAACTTTTAAAGATCAGCTCTAAGATATCAAAACAAAAAAGTAATTTAAAACTTACATAAAACTCGAATGGCCACACAAAAAAGTAGAGAATTACGAGAGACAAGTATTAATTACAAAGGTCGTGAGACAATCCCCACCAAAATTTAATTTGTAGGTAGAAGAATCAATCAAAGAAATGAGAAAAAATGAATCTGCGTAATAACTCGTGTAGAAACCAATAGTACCTGTATGCTACGATTCGCTAGTTATTCACTTACATTGTTAACAATTAAGAGTAGCTGTGCGATTTTCGGGAGGACCGGGGTCACACTCGGTTCAGCCGTCCTGACAGGTTTTCCGTGGTTTTCCTTAGCCACTCTAGGCGAATGCTGGGATGGTTCCCTACAAGGCCACGGCCGACCTTCCCTCCCACCCCGTAGACTAGTAGGCTGAAAAGAGTCTCCGTGACTCTCCAGTGAGCAAAACAGAAATGATAATGACAGTAGATTAAACACAAAAATAAGATGATCAGAAGTAATAGAAGAAATAAGATAATTCTGTTATTTAATGTAAAATTACAACTGATGGCCACCGCAACACAGCTCCCAAAAGTAGAATACCAACCAAATGAACATTCATCAAAAAGAAAAACATTATAGTATCAAATATTGACATTCGTAGCATTCTAGAAATGGATGCATAGATCACAGTACTTAACACAAATAAAGCTTGAACTTTGAGAATACCAAGAAGAAGGAAATATATATATATATGGTATTGACAATGAAGTGGACTTTTTTTCTGTCATCAGTCTTTCGACTGGCTTGATACAATCCTCCATCCCTTCCTATCTTGTGCTAACATCTACATATCCCTTACAACCCACGTCCTCAATTATCTGCTTCATATATTCTAGTCTTCCTCTACAGTTCTTACCTCTTCGACCTCCCTCCACCAGCAAATTAACCAATTCTGCATGTCTCAAAATATGACCTACCAGCCTGTCTCTTGTCTCTTCTCTCTGTAAGCTTCTTACACAAACTTCTTTCCTCACCCATCATTTCAAAACTCGTTCATTTCTTACTTTGTGTGTCCACTTAATTTTCAGCATTCTTCTGCAGCACCACATTTCAAATGCTTCAATTTTCCTTCTTTCCGGTATTCCTAAAGTCCATGTTTCGCTACCGTAAAGTTCTGTGCTCCACACATACTTTTAAAAAGTTTTTTCTAATTCCTAGACCAATATTTGAAACTAAAAGATTTATCTTTTCATGAAGGCTCTTTTTGCTAGTGCTATCCTGCTTTTAACATCATTCCTGCTTCAGCCATCGGTTGTAATTTTACTTCCCAAATAACAGAATTCACATACTTCTCCCATTCTTATATTTAATCTGCTACTATTTGTATCATTTCTGCTACACTTCATCACTTTAGTCTTGCTTTGATTTATATTCAGGCCAAAATCTTCCTTCAGTTTATTGTTCATGCCATTTATTAATTTCTCAATATCCTTAGCCTGTTCTACTAACAAGACAATGTCATCAGCAAATCGTAGCATAATGATTTTTTTCTCCCTGGACACTTATACCACATGGAAATTTTTCTTTTAATTTGTCAGTTGCTTCAAGTTAAATATTAACGGGGATAGACTGCAACCCTGTCTCACACCCTTTTTAACTGATGCATGTCTCTCGTGATTCTCTACTTTTATTACAGCCACTTGATTCTTATATAGTTTATAAAGTAAGGGTTTGGGAGAGACAATACTAGTCTTTTCCAACCAAATGTCAACCTCTCCTTCACGTGGTGCACCCTGTTTGCACGGACGAGGCTCTGGCGACTGAAAGACTCCCGGTATAAGGAGTCACCCACTGCTTGCCAACGGCCTCCGAAAGGAGGGCGGAAGAGCGGGGAGTGGTTCAGGGCACCCTCTTGCCCTTGGGGTTGGAAACGGCCCCTAAAGGCGGATGAATCAGAAATGATCAACGGCATGGGGATGCAGAAGGCAACGGGAAACCACTGCATTAAAGACCCAAAGGGTATCCCGAGGACATGTAATCCTCTCAAATTACATATATCATGATGGCTTCTTCCTGGGTAAAATATTCCGGAGGTAAAATAGTCCCCCAATCGGATCTCCGGGTGGGGACTGCTCAGGGAGGAGTCATCAGAATGGATAGAAACATTCTACGAGTCGGAGCGTGGAATGTTAGAAGTCTGAATAGGGCAGGTAGGTTAGAAAACTTAAAAAGAGAGATGGAACAACTTAAGTTAGATGTTTTTGGGATTAGTGAGATTAAATGGAAGGACGCACAGAATTTCTGGTCTGGGGAGCACAGGATAATTAGCACACAAGCTGTCAATGGAGTTACTGGTGTAGGATTTGTAATGAACAAGAAAGTAGGGAAACGGGTGAGTTATTATGAACAGTTTAGTGACAGGATTATTTTGATGAGGTTAGAAACTAAGCCCGTCCCAACCACATTAGTACAAGTATATATGCCAACGTCACAGGAAGATGAAGAAGAAATAGAAAAAATATACGCTGAAATTGAAGAATTAATCCAATATGTGAAAGGGGAGGAAAATCTAATAATCATGGGTGATTGGAATGCAATAGTGGGAGAACGAAAAGAGGGGAATACTGTAGGAAGTTTTGGTCTAGGAGAAAGAAATGAGCGAGGAAGCAGGTTGCTAGAATTTTGTGAAAGATATAAGCTAGTAGTGGCGAACACACTGTTTAAGAACCATGCAAGAAGAATATACACCTGGAAACGTCCTGGGGATACAGGCAGATATCAGCTAGATTATATCATGGTCAAACAGAGATTCAGGAATCAAGTTCTGGACTGTAAAGCGTACCCAGGAGCAGACATAGACTCGGACCATAATTTGATAGTAATGAAGTGCAGGCTGAAATTCAAGCGAATAAGGAAGCAGCATAAGCAGAACAGATTGGCGGTGAATAAGCTGAAACAATCTATCACAAGAGAAAAATTTGCAGAAATGGCAGACTTGGGTCTAAGAAGTAACTGTGAAAGGAGCTCAACCGAGGACGAATGGAATGCATTGAAGACCGAAATAATGAAAGCTGGCAAAGAAACATTAGGCTTTAGGGAACAAGCTGTCCGAAAACCTTGGATCACAGAAGAAATTTTGGAGCTGATGGATCAGAGGAGAAGGTACAAAAATGCTCAGGATGAAGCAGGAAGAGAGCAGTACAGGCAATTTAGAAATCAAATAAGTAGGAAATGCAAAATAGCAAAAGAAAAATGGCTACAAGAAACGTGTGAAGAAGTAGAAAAGGAAATGGTCGTAGGAAAAGTAGATGTTGCATATCGAAAGATCAAACAGAATTTTGGAGAAATGAAGAAAAGAGGTATGAACATTAAAGCTGCCGATGGGAAACCTCTTTTAAGCTCAGAAGATAGAGCTAACCGATGGAAGGAATACATTCAGAAACTGTATGATGGGGACGACTTGAACAATAGTGTATTGGAAAAGGAAGGCGATGTCGACATTGATGACATAGGAGATCCTGTTTTGAGAACAGAATTTAATAAAGCTCTGAATGACTTGAAAGCAAATAAGGCAGTTGGATTTGATGAGATCCCTGCAGAACTTCTTAAATCTCTAGGAGAGGAAGGAATCGAAAGATTATTCAAGCTGATATCAAAAAGTTATGAAACAGGAGAAATTCCAACTGATTTTAATAAAAATATCATCTTCACACTTCCAAAGAAAGCACAAGCCGACAAATGTGAGAATTATCGCACCATTAGTCTAACATCACATGCTTCAAAATTACTGACTAGAATAATATACAGAAGGATGGAAAGGGTAGTAGAAGAGATAGTAGGTGAAGATCAGTTTGGGTTTAGGAAAAATCGCGGTACAAGGGAAGCAATTCTGTCTTTAAGATTAATACTTGAAGGGCGGATCAAGAAAAACAAAGATACTTTTATGGCATTTGTTGATTTAGAAAAAGCTTTTGATAATGTTAGGTGGGACAAGATGTTCAAAATTTTAAGGAAGTCAGGTCTAAAGTATCGAGATAGAAGAATACTCTATAAACTATATAAGAATCAAGTGGCTGTAATAAAAGTAGAGAATCACGAGAGACATGCATCGGTTAAAAAGGGTGTGAGACAAGGTTGTAGTCTATCCCCGTTAATATTCAACTTGTATGTAGAAGAAGCAATGAAGAAAGTCAAAGAAAAATTTCCATGCGGCATAAGTTTTCAGGGAGAAAAAATCAGTATGCTACGATTTGCTGATGACATTGTCTTGTTAGCAGAGAGGGCTGAGGATATTGAGAAGTTATTGAATGGCATGAACAAAATACTGAAGGAAGATTTCGGACTGAATATAAATCAAAGTAAGACAAAAGTGATGAAATGTAGCAGAAATGATACCAATCGTAGCAGATTAAATATAAAAATAGGATCCGATGCTATAGGAGAAGTGAGTGAGTTCTGTTACTTGGGAAGCAAAATTACAACCGATGGCCGAAGCAGGAATGATGTTAAAAGCAGAATAGTGCTAGCAAAAAGAGCCTTCATGAAAAAGAGAAACCTTTTAGTTTCAAATATTGATCTAGGAATTAGAAAGAACTTTTTAAAACTCTATGTGTGGAGCACAGCACTTTACGGTAGCGAAACATGGACTTTAGGAATACCGGAAAGAAAGAAACTTGAAGCATTTGAAATGTGGTGCTACAGAAGAATGCTAAAAATTAGGTGGACAGACAAAATAAGAAATGAACGAGTTTTGGAAATGATGGGTGAGAAAAGAAGTTTATGGAAGAAGCTTACAGGAAGAAGAGACAGGCTTTTAGGTCATATTTTGAGACATGCTGGATTGGTTAATTTGTTAGTAGAGGGAACAGTCGAAGGTAAGAACTGTAGAGGTAGGCAGAGATTAGAATATATGAAGCAGATAATTGAGGGCGTGGGTTGTAAGGGGTATGTAGAAACGAAAAGGTTATCACAAGATAGGAAGGGATGGAGGATTGCATCAAACCAGTCGAAAGACTGACGACAGCAAAAAAAAAAAAAAAAGTATTCTTCTATCTCGATACTTTAGAGCTGACTTCTTTAAAATTTTGAACATCTTGTCCCACCTAACATTATCAAAAGCTTCTTCTAAATCAACAAACGCCATAAAAGTGTCTTTGTTTTTCTTGATACGCCCTTCAAGTATTAATCTTAAAGACAGAATTGCTTCCCTTGTACCGCGTTTTTTCCTAAACCCAAACTTATCTTCACCGACTATCTCTTCTACTACCCTTTCCATCCTTCTGTATATTATTCTGGTCAGTAATTTTGAAGCATGTGATGTTGGACTAACGGTGCGATAATTCTCACATTTGTTGGCTTGTGCTTTCTTCGGAAGTGTGAAGATGATATTTTTATTAAAATCAGTTGGAATTTCTCCTGTTTCATAACTTTTTGATATCAGTTTGAATAATCTTTCGATTCCTTCTTCTCCTAGGAATGTTCTGCAGGGATCTCATCAATTCCAACTGTCTTATCTCTCACATGGGTCACATTTTTAGGCACGCAGGTTTATTTTCTTAGAGGAGGGAACAATCAAGAGCAGACATGCAGAGAAAGATGAAGATCATATACAGACTTATTTTCTTTTTGCTTTACGCCTCGTTGACATTGAACTCATTAGAGGCAGGAAAGGACTAGTGGCAAAGAATAGGAAGAAATTTGGACTATCCTGGCATTCGTCTGGAATGATTTGGGGAAACCGCGACCTCCAGAATGCGATCATAGAGCGTTAGCCCACCCCCACCATGGTCGGTGATAAAAGAATATAATATACGAAGCAGAATAGTGTTGTCGTGTATATATTGATTTGGTCAGTATCGGAGAAACGAGCGTGGTGGATGAATGGTTAACGCTCTGGACTCGCATTCGGCAGGAAGGCGGTTCCATTCCCCGTCCACGCATCCAGATTTGGGTTTTCCGTGGTTTTTCCAAATCGCTCCAGGCGAATGCCGGGATGCTTCCTTTAAAAGGCCATGGCCGAATTCCTTCCCGTTCCTTGTCCCCCAGTGCTTTCCCGCCTCTAATAACCTCGGCGTCGACGAGGCGTTAAGCCATAAATAAAAAAAAGTATCGGAAGAGACGAAGTATTGCATCAAACCTATAAAGAGACTGATTACAGCGACAAAAAAAGGATATAATTATGTTCGTGTGATGTAATAGGGAATATAGCGTGTCACCTGAGATAGCGAAATCTTCACTACGTAAATGCGCGATTAAAATTATCCGTCACTGCTTGGACTGGACCACCGATGAAATTAAGTTCGTAGATCACAGGACATTGCCTCTCTCTCATCCGATGACGTCAGCTTCACCAATACTATGTAAATCCGCGACCTTCAGTACGACCTCGGCAAGTTGGCTAGATGGGAAAATTTAACTGAAATTGTTACAAATTTACATTTCTGTTCTCACATTTATGAACAAAGCTACAAAAAAAGAGAAGGTCAATATTTTAATTCAAAAACAAGATTACATACATCTGTTGCGGACACAAATGCATCAAAAATAAGCCTACTTTCAAAAGAAGCAGTTTGCTGCATTGCGAAGAGAAATCGTAAAAAAATTTTCAGGGGTATGTCAGTAAATGCGGTAATTAGCGACGTATAAAAATATTCATATAAGACCAAAATTTTATGAATGACAAATTTGTTAGATTGCTTTATTAAGCCAGATATATTTTATACCAAAATCAAGAAAAAAACGATGAAGATGTTTTTTTTTTCTTATGGCTTTACGCCTCGTCGACGTCGAGGTCATTAGAGGCGGGATGGGACCGGGAACAAGGAACGGGAAGGTATTTAGCCATGGCCTTTTGAAGGAAGCATCCCGGCATTCGCCTGGAGTGATTTGGGGAAACCATGGAAAACCCAAATCTGGATGCCCGGATGGGGATTCTAACCGGCGTCCTCCAGACTACTCACCCACCACTCGTGGTTGGAATGAAGATATTTCGTAAGGACCTGATGGTATTTCTTCGCTGTTTAGAGCTATACATTGCCCTAAGAATTATACTTCAGATTGTTCACTTCATTCATGAACGGTTTGTTATCAATTACTTTGTTATAGCGAAAATGAAATACATGCACTTCAAGATTAATGTAAAATAGAGCCAGTTTAGAAGTAGTTTACCTTTTTACTTCCATCATTGTCTGAATTCGTGAAGTTTTCCGACCAGCACACTGCGTTCCTTTTCACGCCATTGATGTGGAGCGGTTTCAGTTAGCTGTGCGTGTAGTCACCGAGGGACCGGAGATATTGAATAACAAAGAGCGTTACTTCGCGGCTACACAGCACATACGAGAAGTAAAATACTTATGCGTTCCTTAGAGTTTGCATTATTATTATTTTATAATTCAACGCTTGTGATCAATTGGTTATATTCGTAATTATTTTTATTAAAAGTATTTTTTCTTTGTAATTATGCATTTTATAAGACCCTTGTCTTTTTTTATGTGATACCGTTTTATGTTTTCGAGAATCGCGTAACGTTTTATTGTTTGCTCCATCTTCTTATTCGTGTGTCGTTATTAAAAAAAATTGTCAGGTGCTTATTTATGTCATACTTTCATCTGTAATAAAACTTTTCGTCACTAGTTACTTCTACCGTTTAATAGCACACTCTTTTTTCTCTCTCTGATGCTATGTCCTTAAGTTACGCCGGCTTCGAACAGTGAAAAAGTAAATTTTTGCTTTGGTTCTCATTTGAAACATTTATTTGAAATTATTATTTCCTTATGGACTACGCTATTGTGTAGCTATTTCTTTCACGTTATTTTTATTTTATTTAGCCAGCATATAATCCAATCGTTGTACTCAGTACATTAATAATTTTGACTCTACCGCTTCCTTCTACGTTTTAATAATTGAAATTCTGGAGTAATTAAAGTAATAAAAATTCAGAGACGTACAGCATTGGAACTACATTTCTACAGCGAAATCATCAAAAAGTACGAGTCGAATGTTACATTGTTACTGTTTTTTACATACATACAATGAGTAACCAACTATTCGTTAACTCCCTATCAAGAATAGAACATGTGTGAACATTTAGTGATAAAGATAAAAAAATGTCATGAAATTAAAATACGTTTTGATTCTTCTCTGTTCATAGTTATGAGGGCTGTTGTTAGTTATGAGTTATGGCGAAACTGCCTACTCCACTGGCAACCTTGCTACTTTGTTAATAATATTATCTTGAACCGAGTAGACTGATTGTGAGATGCAAGTTACAAAATCTAATTATTTGCTTTATAACACAGATATTAACTTTGGAGAGAGAGTGGTTTTTTATTTTATTTTGTTTTTTAATTTTACTTTATTTTATTTTTCATTCTATTTTTATGGCTTTACGCCTTGTCGACGTTGAGGTCATTAGAGGCCGGAAAGAATTCGGCCACGGACTTTTGAAGGAATCATTCGGTTAGAATGATTTGGGGAAACCTGGGAAAACCGAAATCTGGATGGCCGAACCTGCGTCTTCCCGAACGCGAGGTCAGAGCGTTACCGCTCAATAGTGAAATATAAAACTAGAGCATACCAAACTATAGTTCACCCACAAATAAAACTTAAAATAAAGCTGATGGAATCATTAGAGAATAGTCGGACGGTACCAAACAAGCAATCACAAAAGGAGAGCAAACAGAATTGAAATGGATAATAACTTGGATCTGGTAGTTTTGAAGTAGTACAGGTGCTTCCTTTCATGTAATTAATTGTGCCTTCATTTAGGAGAACTGTGAAAAAATTCTGCTGTCGTTAAAGTTCTTTAACAGCAGAGCAGAAGACTTTTTTCAGTTAGAAATTTGCGACTACTCGCCGTCGACGTCGAGGTCATTAGAGGATTAGGATGTAGGAACCATCCCAGCATAAGCCTGGAGTGAATTCGGGAAACCATGGGAAACCGAAATCTGTCTGACAGGACGGGGAATATAAACCACATTCTATTTAATCATCTTTATATTTGCAAGTCTAAAATAATAAAAAAATATTTAGCATATAATAGGCTAAATCCTGATGAAACTACATCGTTTTCGAGTTAATATGTTTTTGTTTTATTCTTTCATTCCTACACAACGTAATTTCAACCCCTAGAGCGGAAAGAGACAAGTTCCTAAATTTCTTACCTAAATTTATCTTATTCAAAAAGTTGATGTACGAAGGGTAGTCAGAAGGTTGCGACTATGTGAAACTTTTTGTAAGGACAAAATATGGATACCGAAATCGATTGAAGTTACCAGTAATCAACTGTTAGGCTATTACTTGTTAATCGTTGCACAGTTTAGTCGTTCAACCCCGAAATCAGCTCTGTTATCCGATTTTTATGTTTTAAAAGTATTGAGTGAAGGAAATTCAGATAATTTTGTCAAGTTTATGGTGAAAATAGTATTTCGAGGCAACCCATCGGGAATTATATGGGGTTTACGTTTGCCGACCGTGTAACCCCTTAAATTTGTGTGTGTCGTCTTGTGTCGTAAGAATGTTGAATGACCTATCAATATGACTCAGTGCGCTTAGGATCGGGGACATACAACCAGCCCACCTCACTGCGGTCAAGGACGGGCCCCAAACAAACAAAAATACACTTATCATTCACAGAACATAGTTCCACATTTGGGAGACAGATTTCAATAGTTCTTTTCCTCCATTAGTACGTAGTACGAACCAGCAGTAGGTATAAAATGCTTGGCGTCAGAAATCAAAGCTCCAAACATGACCATGCCAGAACTCATTTAAAGCAGCCGACCTCTAATGTTGGGTTAAAAAAGAAATAACTTACTCAAAAACACACTCGATTTTGTTAGAATGCTTTTATCTTATTTGATCTCAATAAACTGAAATAAACTCTGCCTACTCTTTCCTTTCGTTCTAACAGCTCAAGATTTTCATTTAGGTGAGGGCCTCGGTTACTGACAGATGAACACAAAATCCACTCGGTGCAAGCGTCTGCATCGTTTAGAGAGCCAAGATTATTCATTTCAGGATAAGATGGCGACAAAGGATGAGATTTGTGCCCATTGTTTCCAACAAAACTTAAGAAGACGTTTATGTGAATGGAGACAAAACGCCAAAACTGCTGGAAAGGTGATGTTTACTCTCTTTTTCGATAATCAAGGCATTTTACGTTTATAATTTATACCCAAACGCTCAACAATAAACGTAGTTGCCTGCTGTAAAACCTTCAAACGATTGAGGAAGGCAATTTGGGTTAAACGATGAGAAGTGGACAAGACAACGCGACACCACATTCAATAAATTTCACTAAGGACCTACGCCAAAAATTCAAGTGAAAAGAATGGTAATATACCACTTACAAACCTGGTCTGTCTTCGTATGATAAAATGAAATGACGAAACCACCGTCGCCACCACGATGACTCAATGAAAGCGGTCGCATTTGACTGTGCTCCAAAGCTGGGCAGACATTTCTAAATTCGTATATCAACCACAAAGTGCAAAAACTTGTTGGGAAAGTATGTAGAAAAATAAATTTTTGCATTTCGTTTTCAATAAAAGTATTTTTTTTTTTTAATTTGTTAAAACTCAGGCATAAAAGTGAAATTATAACTGTTGGCGGTAGCGTGGAGTGTTGCGTTTCTACGCCTCATCGACATCGATGTCATTAGAGACAGGAATTTTACGAACAACCTGAGTAGATTCTATAAAGTTATTGAAATCAGAAATCACTCATGCTGGATGGTTATGCTAACGTAACTTGAAGATGCATTCCATATTCCAGCTGCTTTCCCGAAACAATGTTCAATTTTCTCTTTGATTAAAACAATCTTATAACGAGTAATCTGTAATTTCATTTTCTCGGTTCGCGTTGTTTTTTAGCAAACTTATGTATCTGATGATGGCAGATTGTACACCGTTTAAACGTCTATTGTACGTTAATGTTACAGGAGCTGCTACAGTGATGCAAGACGCCATTTCGACATTCAGAGATGCCAAACAATTTTCGAGCTCAAAACAATGAAAGTTTTTTAAGTGATTATAAATATTTGTTACAAACACAAAAACGCCAGATTTTTTATACCTTTTAATGTAGCTTCACCTAATGTATGTATGTAGGATCTGTACTGTCCATTTCATACAATAAAAAATAGAATGATCAAAAATGTAGATTGAAAATTGTGAAAGCTTCACTCCTTTATATTCATTTACTAGAAGCAATTCCTCTTTTTCAAGGATATGGGATTGAATAATGTTAAAATATTAACACACGAATGATATTAAATCATTAACCTTCAATCAATCAAGAAAATATTAGAATTAATATAAGCATATCCGATTTATTTTTAAAAAAAACTGCAGTTTTAAGTAAGAACCTTGTCAGGATAAACGTTTATAATTTCGAACATTATAGTTTCACTCATCTTTGTACCGTATACAGAAGATGTGGGAAGAAAACATCGAGTCGGAATAAGGTAAGAAAATCCTATTGCAACAAGAATGTTAGGCATCATGAATTCTTTATATTTTTTAGGAGAAAGTTATTTCGTACAGTATGCGGAAGTTAACAATATTTAGTTTGTCACACTAAGAACACCCAGATGCTCCATCATTAACTTCATAATGCAACCAGTCATTCCCATTATAGACGTGGACCTAGTTAGACATAAGAGGCACGCTCGTACTATGATTGTGGTTTCCTAACTTCCACCTATCTTTTTCCCCCTCCTTCTCCGAGCGAGGTGGTTGAGTGCTTAGCGTTCCGGCGTTCTGGCCTCGCAGTCCGGGCATCCAGATTTGGGTTTTCCATGGTTTCCCCAAATCACTTCAGGCGGAAGCCGGGATGCTTCCTTCAAAAGGCCATGGCCGAATTCCTTCCCGTTCCCTTTTCCTAGTTCTATCCCACCTCTAATGATCTTGACGTCGACGAGGCGTAAAGCCATAAGTAAAAAAAACTATCACTGTAGTTTCATGCGTAGTTGTCCCATGTATCGTCCAAATTGTCAAACTTTCTTATGTTGTGAGTAATTTCTCTAAACAAAACAGATAAATATTGCCTGAGATACACGTACAAGTAACTTCATAAATACCAAAATATAAATCATTCGAAAACATAAAAAATAAATTGAAATTGTCAGCAAAAATTCTGATAAATTTTGCTAGGTAATATAATTAAAATTTAACTTCCGTTTCTCTAATTAAGCTACCACTATTACTAACGAGACAAATTTCTTCTTCGTTTACTGTTTTTTTCTCTCAATAGGGAACAAACCAAAAATAAAATAATTGTTTAAAAAAACATAAAAACCGCCTTCAAAAAAAGCACACTAAAAATTTTAAAATAACTTTATACCTTGCTTAGAAGAAAGTAAATCTAAATGGACAATATTTTACATTACTGTTATTGAAATTTTTACATTACTTAGTTATTTTTGGAGTCGGTGCTATCTGTCACATCGCGAAGATCGAATTACTAAACTGTATTTGATATTCGAGGTGTATGGGGACTATGAACAAAAATTCCAAATATTTTGCAGCATGTCGTGAGGCAGATAGTTTTATTACGTGAGACAGCTTAGGTAAACAAATTAACAGTATTTTAATCTGTAGCTTGGCCTTGTTGGTCATCCAGGCATATTTCTGGTGCTACAGTATCAGTTGGTAGGCTGCATCATGCAGTAAACGCTTTATAGTTAGTATAATACCAGCGTATCATCTGAATGTTTCAGTTTTGTTGAAACATGTTTCTAGCATTAATTTTAGGTAAGTAGTTATATGATTTTTTTATGTATTATTGTTATTCATTATTCCTTTGGCTGGAACCGACTCCAAAAAATAACTAATTAATGTAAAAATTTCAATAACAGTAATGTAAAATCTTGTCCATTTAGATTTACTTTCTTCTAAGCCAAGTACAAAGTTATTTTAAAATTCTTAGGTTTTTTTTTTTAGGTGGTTTTTATGTTTTTTTAAAACAATTATTTTATTTTTAAATTTTTAGTGATAATAAAGTTTTTTTGTATATTTGATATGCCGCAGCAGTTCTCATTTTGCGAACTTCCTGGTAGCTCAGTGGTCGTACTGATGCTTTTATGTATTCTTTCTTTCCTGGCGCTATTTGGAATTGGAATGAGCGTAATTAATATTGGTGCTTAGCACCCTCTGCCACCCACAATGTTTGTGAGTTGCAGAGTATGGATGTAAATGTAGATGTAGAATTACACCAAAAAAAAATATTGAAAATCAGAGCAATATTTGTGCTTCTTAAGATCCAGAACCGCTGTAACAGAAAGCGTTCTGGTTGAAAAATTGGAACTTTGATAATAATATTATATTTTATTGCTAGTTAAGCTGTCATCTATTTAATTGTGATACGTTCTTTCCACCAAAGTTTCTCATTCATTTTAATACCAATGATTTTTAAATTCTTCGTTTCTAATTTCAAGTAATGTTTTAAATTCATATGCCAATCTCTCTGAATACAATTTTTGTTTTTAAATCTGACTAATGAGTTTTATAAAAATATAATTTTAATGTGTTTACCAAAAGCCGCATTACTGCGTCATAGAATACTTCATTAATATGCTGCATCTCACGTTCAAGAAAAATAGTATGTTACATTTATTCTGTATATCAAGCTTTTTGCTCATCTTAATCATGTTTCCGTGTCACTTAGCTAACGTCTTCTTGTTACTTTTATCTCTTAAACAGCTTTCGACACTCTGGCCTAAAAACAAAAAAAATCTGTCATCGAAAACAGAGTATGGGAAGTGAAAAGGAAATTTGGGATAATTCGCCTTGAACATTTTTAATAATGTCATTACCGAGGAAGGCTAAAATTTCATTCGCCAGACGAATTTTGAAGAACCGACTTCACACCTCCTCGTAATGCTTAAAAGCTCTCTTGACTTTCCTTTGCTTCCCTTTGTTGTAAAGACGCCATAACGCAGACAAATGTAAACTGTCTTTTTCATTCAGCGAAGTATGTGTTTCTTTTTATTTGATGTTCTGCTTTCTTTTGCGTATTTATATTTATACCCAGAAATATAATCAAAACTCTTCTTAAAACAATACACTTGTCGACGAATAGAAAGCTTAAAATAGTGAGATTAAATGTTTTAACAGTAGACCACAAACGATGATTCCACAATTTCGTCAGAGTTATTTTGGTGTTAATCTTTTATGTTGTGGTTTGTTTACCATTTTCCACCTGCTCTAACGTACTATATTTTTTTTTAAAAAAACTGGGGAGCTTCGTAGTCAAAAAACAGTATTAACAGAATCGAAAGGGTATTTTTATCTGTGTTGTACCGTGATCTTTGGTGGGTACTTCGTAAAGAAGTGTTCATCTTTGATGTTGTGATCTATGGTGTCTATCTGTTTCGCTTCGACCTCTGTAGTCATAGACATGCCGCACATTTTAAGCTGGACAACAAATGGCCATTGTCTTTTTCTGCGATCCACGAATATGCAGATATATTTCTGCCATCTTCGAAGTTGTATGATATTCATAACTGCAAACACCATTTGACTTTAATTGGAGAGTGCGAGTAATATTTCGCAGTCGTATCATTTATTATTAAATTGCATTGTTTTGATGGATATATTTCACATACAATTACAAACATAATCTTTTCTTCAGTTCCGTAAATGTGACCTAATAATATTCAGTTTATGCTTTAATTTGTAGTTTTTCTTGCATCTGTTTTTCATCTATTGGTTGTTTCAAATTTCCGGGGCAATATCCCCCTAGCTTCAAGTTCTTTCTCTTTATGCTAGGTGACATCACGAACGCCATTTCGCTGGCGTCATCACTTCGTGCGCATGCAAGTAGTTCTGGGTATATTACAGTCTATAGTAGTAGTGATTTCCAAATCTTTCAGGCCGGCGTTGGAAAATAAGTACCACCGCCTTAAAAAATCTTTAGGTAACACTATGACATCATACAAAACGATAAATTAACATCACCAACGAATCACCATTCTCATCCCCTAAAATTATTTTAAAAAAAACCCAATAAAACGACACTCACATAAGCATTTAGTATTAATAGCGCTCTGGCCTTGCATTCAGGAGAACGCGTGTTCGAATCCCCGTCCGGGCATCCAGATTTGCGTTTTCCATGGTTTCCTCAAATCACTTCAGGTGAATGCAGGGATATTTCCTTCAAAACGCCATGGCCGAATTCCTTCCAGTTCCGTGTCCCAAGTCCCATCCATCCTCTAATGACCTCGACGTCGACGAGACGTAACGCTATAAGTAAAAAACAAAAATTAAAAACCCAACGCGTTGTTTGAGGCAGTTTTTTATCTGAGGAGCCACACAGTGGATTGGGGAGGTACAACGGCACCAGGACTGTCCCCAATCCCCACAGAACATTGTTACACGTTTCGCATACACATGGCAACATACTACGATAACGCATGACAGTGATGAGGAAAACTAATAAAAGGAAACCGAGGCCTAGAGCCCTAACGATGGGAAAGAAAAGTATTTTGAAGTAACACTGATGAAAAAAGTCAAATCCAATGCCTATTATTCTCTATCGTAACTTTTCTGAATTTACTTTTTGCAGAAATGACAGCTCACTTTATACACAAAGATAAATAGCCTACAAGTATAATTTCACACTTCTTTAGCTTAAACATCCGCCGTTATTTTTTTAAACCTTCTGAATTTTCCAACAGCATCATCTGCTGAATTTTAAGGGATGAATGGTTCTATCTCGGCCATGTTAAGTTAAATGACTTTAGGAACATTTTTCTCCCTAAGCAATTGACACATTATCATGATTTTTTTTTTGTTTTGTTCCTTATATCTTTGTTCATTTTAAACTGATAAGTCTTAAAAGTAATAAAAACTTATATTTAAAAAAATATTTTTTAGAAATAACAAAAAACTGCAATTTTTTACATTAATTAAATTTATACCATAGTTCTTAAAAAGATATTCAATTTTCCTCAGTTTAAATCAACAACTAACAAATAAACATGTTTTTAAAAAAATCATGCTGACATTATTAACAGTAGCCGAGAAAAATGTTCCTAACCATTCAAAAACTCAGTTGTCGGAGAAAATCAAATAAAGATAAGACTATTTAAGCAAAACTGATTTTATTCTTACTTTAGTACATTCCAGCTTCATATGAAGGTCTGTCTGGATCTTCTAGTTCTTCAAACAGATCCTCATCTTTCTTCTTGCTTGCTGTGTGGCCCGGCGACACTTTTTCTCAATTTCTGTGATAGCTTTGTCCACTTTTTTAATCCGGAGTTCATCGTCCTTTTTCAAAAACATGACAGATTTCCCGCCTGGAGATATGCCTAGATGACTCAAAATTTTACTCTTTCCTAAATTTCCTTCAATGGAACTTGTAATAGCTTCGTACACTCCCAAATGAAATTTAGTCATCTAAGTTGTTTTGGGCAGCAAAGACCATGCAACATTGTTGAACGACTCTGACGGATTTTGCGTTCCACGATGTAGGTACAGTCGGGGACACAATTCGCGAGACCACTCGCCTTTCGATTATGCTTCGTTCTAGACACGCATACCGCATGGGACAGCATAACTGGTAGGTGGTACACTAAACTCATGATAAAATAGACCTCTCATACCCAGCACTTTACCCAAGACCAAAAAAATGAGCCCGCGCAGCAAGAAACTCGCAAACGCTCAGAGGTAATGTTCGGAGTTCTACAGTAAAAATAATCACGAATATCACCATTTTAGTCATAATAATTATTGAAATCGACTGATTATTGACAGATTATAACACTTTTTTCTTTATTTTTATAATCATCTTGAATTTTTTTTCCTATAACAAACAATTCGCTAGCAAACGCTATTATATGGCGAATACCGAAAGGAATCGCTAAATTACGTGCGGAAAACAAATAAGAGATTTTTTAAATGGACGTAGTTACATTTTCTAGCGCTGCAGCGTTATAGACCTGTGAGTGACAAATACACACAAAGGTTAAGGGTAAGTAGAAAGAGCATTTACGAAAGTACTCTAATGGTAAACTAAGACACGAATTATAAATAAAGTATTTCTAGAAAAATAAAATGTTCGGAGTATTAACACCTTAATTTTTTCTTCACCATACCATATTTAGAAGGAAGCTTAACTTGAACGCAGTAGCAACTGTTTTGGTAGTAATAATAATAATTATAAATAAATAAATCCGTCTGCAAAGTGAATTAGCGGTACCACATTTTAAATCTGGAAGATGGAAGTAGGAAAACCTTCATTTCTCTCTTTGTTTCTAACTAACACTGATACTTCTATAATATTATCTGTCAAGCTTTATTTCCTACCTTCCAAGCCCGATGGGTTATATGTAACACTATTGCCTGGCATTCGGCAGGACGTTAATTCAAACCCCGTCGGGCATCCAATTTCAGTATTCAATGATTTTCGTAAATCTCTCCAGCTGAACTCCAAGAATATTTCTTCAAAAAGCCGTGGCTGAAATACTTACCCGATCCTAGTTTCCAATACTATCAGGATTCATATCACATTTACGTCGAAAATATGAAGAAGACAAAAAAAAAAAGAACGTGGTAGGTATGTATTATCACTCTAATCCGGCTTTCAGGAGGTCGTGGGATCGAATCCCCATCTGGCCATCCAGGTAAGTGTTTTAAATGGTTTCCCCAAATCACTCCAGTCGAATGCCGGGATTGTTCCATCAAAAGGCCATGGCCCAATTCCTCTCCATTACTTGCTCCCAGTCTTTTCCTGCCTCTAATGACCTTGATTAGATGTAAAGCTAGAAGCAAAAAACTAATAATAATTACATCTCTGTGGTGTGTTTTGGACCTTTTCCTTGTTGGATTTATCTTATTCAACGGCCGAACATGGTAGAAAAGGGACTAGAGTGCTATTTCCACAGGTGGAGAGTCTCTAGTTTGGTGTTGGTTTTGGGCTGGTCGACGTCTTAATCATGATAGAGGAATAAGGACTGGGGGCATGTTTCGGGAAGGAATTCAGCCATGGCCATTTCACGGAATCATCCCAGCACTCACGGAGTGATTTCGATTAATTATGCAATATCGAAATACTGATGGATGCATGAAGATTCTGTTCTTCCGAATGGGATGGCTTGAGCGTTTCCAGGACTCTCGGTCACTGGTGCGATTCCGGCCAGGGGCGTGGGTATTGAAGTAGGTGTTGTTGTATGTCTTGTGTCGTCTTTCAATTGTATGAGAAATACGTATTTGGAAATACATCAGTACACAAGATAAACACACAAAATGGCTTAGCTGGATAAATAGCTATCGGGAGGAATGGCATTAAAGATTTAAGGAAAATATTTTATTGAACCAAAAGGCAACTGGCCACCTTCAAAAATTTCTCACAGGTCCACCCCATCTCACAAAACATATTCTTTGTTTCTTGCCAACTAGTTACATGGCGAAGTTCTAAGAACGTACTAGGATAAAAAAAAATGGAAATTAGGTGTCCTGTAGTGAAGCTCTTTAGTGCACACAGGAGGGGTATTTAATTCAGTTGAGTGTATAGGATTTAATCTCTTTAACATTATGCGTGGTTATTTCGTAAGAAGAAAATCTTCCTGCTGGCTCAGTTCAGACGCAGGGAGGAAGTAACCGATCTGACAAATGTTTGGAGGAAGTGTTTATTTACCAGTACCTCTCAGGAAGTGAAGAACACTTGTTCAGTAGAGTTAGCCCTAATAAGGTTTGTGAATATGACCTTCCGTACTCGAAAAATGCCCATTTTCGAATTATGAGCACCTACAAATACAGTGACAGCCATTTGCCGAAAGTAACAGAAACAACTTCATATAACATATTATTAAAGTTACTTGACCATAGTTAGAAGACCGATGAAAAGGTTGAAACATAACATTGAACTAATATGTAATAGTCATTAAAAATTTCTGAAAATCTCGAGGATTTTGACTTCAGTGGACCTTCATTGCATCTTGTAATGTTCTACTTGCACTATTTGATTACAAAATGAATTAATCAATACTCCGTAATAATGAAGCAATTAAAAAAACTGGAAGTGTACGTTATTTAAAATTGACAGGCCTCCATCTGCTGAACTAAATATTTTATGACCTTCGGTGCCCTTGACCATTTAATCTGCTGACTATTGTGTCAGCCTGTGTTGAGGTATTGTGGCAACCTATTGTGAAGTCAACACAAGACGAACACTACACTCATTCAAAAGTAACCATATGCGAAGAAACACTCGAATCGGTGACCATTATTATTATTATTATTATTATTATTATTATTATTACTCCGCGATTCACTAAAAGAGTGTGGCGGAGGCGGCATTGCACCTATCCGAAAGGGTAATGGTTTGGAAGGGATATACGGGATAAGACAGGAGGCCTTTACAATGCGATGACAGTGTTCTATCCCCTACACTGCTAGCAACAGCTTAAGTATCTTGGTCGGGACACTAGCGAAGGAATTTGTATATGTGTCTGCGGTCGTGATTTGCTAACACGGTAGACAATTCCATAGGTCCACAGAACAAGGAAATTATCGGACATTTCAGGCATGCGATTTTCCTCATCCTCGTTCAACTTACTTTCTTATATTGCTACCCGAGGCTGTTGTCTCACACAGTTAACAGACGAAATAATTACACAGGAGTAAAACCGTATATCCTCGAGGAACCAGGGCTTTCTGAGCTTCTTTAAATTTGTTATCATCTTGGATTCTCGACTTCGAGGTCATTGGAGATGGTAATATGGGTATTTTTGATGGAACTATCCCGACGTTCGCTTGCAGTGATTTGGAATAACCATAGAAAATCCAAATCTGGCCAGAAGGGGATTTGAACCCGCATACTCTCGAATGTGAGAGCAGAATATTGTTGCTCTTCCATAATGCTCAGTATTTATAACTGACCGTAAATTTTGGATATATAGGAACAATAATTACAGACTGACTCGGCCATGAACCTGTTTTAATATATTTATTTTTGGAGCCTAGTAGTACACGCATAAATGTTTGATCAACTAAAGATGTCAGATCTTAATCACATCGTTTCTCATGAACCCGGAATCAACCATAATACACCCACTTTTATAACCACATATGTAACATTTCAATTCGTTTTTCGAAGATAACGTGATTTTCCTTTTGCAAATCCAGCTTATTCCAGTTTGAAAAGCAATCAACCTTTTCCTTGAGAATGCAGGCATAAGAATTTTAAAAGCCCCACTGCATATGAAATCAGCCCACGTCATCAACTGCAAGACTGACAGCGGTCTTTTTCTTGCTTGTAGAAAATGCCATGGTGGCTCCCAAAGTGAGAAGAATTATTGCGCCCGTTCAAATTCCCGTCGGCTATCAGATTTCGTTTTTCCATTTTTTCTCAAAACCTTTGAAGATTAATGCCAGGATAATTCCTCTGGAAGGCATTTGTAGTGTGTAGCACAGATATTCATGTTCGACTCGGTCGAAGGCTCCTGTTTGATCAAGAGACAAAATTGCTAGCGCTGTTTTGTCGCTGTTAGCTGCGTTGACAACGTTACGAAACAGATGTAGGTTCGTGAATATTGATCGGTCTGGTACACAATAGGTTTGATCAGGGTTAATTATTTCTTTTAAAACAGATGATATTCTTCTCGACAGAGTTTTGGATATAATTTTATAATCTACATGAAGTAGAGAGATCGGTCTCCAGTTCGTGATCAGAGATAAATCTCCTTTTTTGGTATCAAAACCAATACAGATTTTCGCATCGATGATGGCAGTTCATGATATTTCAAAGAGAAGTCGACGACTTTTTTGAAAAAATCTGCTAGGACGGGCCAGAAAACTTTGTAGAACTCAACTGACAAGCCAGCAAACCCTGGTGCCTTCCCATTTTTCATGCACTTTAGCGAAGTCGATAAATCATCTATATTTATCTCCTCGTTAACATATTCCTGCGAATCAGTTGATAACTGTGGCAAGGAAGAGAACAACTCTTGAGAACTTAATTGGCAACTGTTAGAAGTGGAATAGAGATTTTGGAAATGTCGTCTCACTTCCTTGTTAATGAGGTTAGGGTCGTTCGTCAGACATCCTTGAATTTGGAGTTCACGGATAACAGGTTTCATTTTGCGTTACTTTTCAAGCGTAAAGAAAAAAGAAGTTGGAGCATTAGCTTCATGCAAATAGTTTAGGTCCACAACATTTCGTTCTTCTCTGGCGGAACGCTCGTACTGCTGTTGTAACATTCTTTTTACAGAATCTATCTCGTTCTTTTCTGTTTCTGACAGTATCTTTTTATTAATAGTGTGTATAAATTGCCGTTCCAAGTTCTTCATCTGATCACGTTGTTGTTGGGTAATCATCTTTGTATATTCCTGTGTGACTGATTTAATTTCTGCTTTAAACTCATCCCAAATTCGCAACACTGAATCATTACAAGATTAGATTTTTTTCTTGTATGCTATTATAATATTTTAGATCATTTTCTTGAAGCTATCGTCCTCTAGAAGGATATTATTCAATCTCCAATATGGAGTTTTCATTCCATTTAGAGACGTCCTGAAATAAAACGTTACTGCACAATGGTCAGAAAAGGTGGGTAAAATTTTACTCCTGTAGGTGCTGGTTAGCCAACTTCTCTTGATATAGAATCTGTCTATTCTGGACCGTGGCTTAGAAGCATGCGTACCCACGTATGTATATCCGGATATACCAGGATGATGGTGCCGCCAAATATCCTCTAATTCGAACTCCATCAAGAGATTTCTTAGGATATTGGAGATTACTATTCTCCTTTCAGTATAAGGAGTTCTGTCTATATCATCGGTGGTGACATTCCAGTCACCGCCAATTATGACCATGTCCATCACGTCAATTGATCTCAGGAAGCATTTAATACAGCTGAGTACTTGATTAGTTGTTTGGGAACAATGAGGAAGGTAGACTTTGATTAAGTGTGTATTTTGTTCTGACAAATTAAGCTCTACTGCTTGCGCGTACCCAGGATAGATGATTTTCTGGTTTTAAAAATTTCCAACATTGGTGACAATTAGCGTTCCATTTGCTGCGTGTGTGCACGGATTGATGGCACAAGATAGATGTGAGTAGAGAGAGAAACTGCCGGCAATTGCAGTAGGTATGTCTCGAGCGTTTCACTTTAAATAGGTCACGCGCCCCGCCCCCCCTGCGGCCGCTTCCCCTATAATTAGGCGCCACCGCCCTGTCATTATCTACCTGGCTGCCGGCGCCGCTTACCGTCATTATCTTTGTAGGTCACGCGCCCCGCCCCCTGCAGACACGACGGCGCCTCTTACCGTCATTATCTTGGTGTGCAGGCCGCTTCCCCTATAATTAGGCGCCCGGCCGACTGTGCGGCCTCTGGCCTATAATTATCTAACTGGCTGCCGGCGCCGCTTACTGTCATTATCTACCTGGCTGTCGGGGCTCTTTGTAGGTCACGCGCCCCGCCCCTGCAGCCACGATGGCGCTGCTCACAGTCATTATCTTGGGGTGCAGGCCTCTATAAAAGAAGCGTCGTAACAGGAACTAAGCCAGTTGTATCTGAACTTACACGGAGACAATGTCTTCGCAAAGCATTGAAGATTTGCCTTCTCTCGATGACGTGAATCTGCAAGGTAATTATTTTTTCATACATTGCCAGTTTTAATTATTCATATTTTATTTATTTAACAAAATTTATGTAGTCTTTTAAACTACGCTATCTTTTTAGATTTACTGTCTGAAGGAGCCACTAGTGATGGAAGTCTGTTGGTTTTCGGTTCCAACGAATGGAATTGGGAATTATTTGATAAATATCTCAGTAAGTTTTTTTTTTATTTCATTTAATTAACATAGCGTTTTATCCTATGTTACCATTTAAACTTTTTGTTTTTACAGATACGCCATCTGACGGACTAGAGTTTGAGGGTATACCTACCACTAGTACTTACGATGTACCCATACAAATGAATGGTAAGTCCCACTTTGTTATTTATTAATTGTAATTAGATGTCAGCTTTATAATTTTTCATTTAACATAAATCCATGTACTGTACAATATTTGATATTATTGATAAAAATTTCATTTAATTAACATTGCGTTTTATCCTAACTTTTTGTTTTTTTACAGATATACCATCTGAAGAACTAGAGATTGAGGGTATACATACCACTAGTACTTACGATGTACCCATACAAATGAATGGTAAGTTATTTATTTCATATATTCCTTGTAATTAGATGTCAGCTTTATTCTTATAGCTTTCTATCGTTTCATGAGTATAATTTTTCATTTAACAAAAATCCATGTACTGTTTTAACTTAATATTGAATATAGTATGCTTTAAAAAAAATTCATTTAGCAAATGTCTTTTTTTTTCATAGATTTACTGGAGTGTGATGAAATTAACGTGCCCAGTAAACGGAGGAGGATTCATTCCATGCAACCAAATGGTAAGTCTCACTTTGCTATTTTTTATTACATTCCATGTAGCTAGGATGCCAGCTTAATTCTCATCGGTTTCAGGTACTTCTGAAGGCATGGACGATACTGATCCACCCAGGGTTTTGCAATTTGCAGAGCCAGCGAGTCATGAGACTTTATCTGGTGCAAGCTTGGAACAGGAATTAGCTGATTGTGAGTACATTATACTTTATATTTTTGTAATTACCTTTTTCTTTACATCATGTTTTTTAACCAATGCTTATTTTTTTTATAGATTTGGCACAGTATGATGGTATACCTACCACAAGTGTTTATGACTGGGAAGAAGACTTAATTAATAGTGAGTACAATACACATAAAAATTAATTTAACAAAAGTGTGTTTAGTGTTTTGACCTAAATTATCTTTCTTTTTATAGATTTTCCATTGTATGAGGAACCTAGAAGGACTCATTCCATACAACTGAAATGGT
>CM061921.1:379773865-380115970 GCA_031002005.1 Vandiemenella viatica
CATCATTAATAGCTTTGTTAGCATATCGTTTTGTTACCACATCGTCATCATCGATGGGGTCAGCTACATGTTTTAATATTCGACCCTGACAATCCAAACTACCTTCTTTCGTAAGAAGTATATGTTGAGGTGGGTGCACCAATATCCTCTTGCCCTGTATCGATGATGTTCTACCAAACTTGTCCATGGCTGTAATGATGATAGTACCTAATGTGCTTGGCTATTTATTTAAAAATGAATCAAATCCGTTGCGGTACCGTCCTTGATACATATCACAGTCTTTGTCAATAACCACAAATCCGTGTTTACTCGAATTCCAGCAGCATCCACATAAGTTTTTAAACTCGTTGAACGACATATCGGTATTAACGTGGTCATTATAAATGTGTTTGAGATTCATATCGTCCTGTTTAAAGAGTACAATCAAGTTGGCGTTGTCTCTAACCAACTGTTTCGGTATACGGCTGTATGTCTGACTCAAGTAGAAAGAATCTACTGACCTGTGCCTTCCCATACAAAAGTAATCTCGTATATTATTCTGTTTCTCGCACGAAACATCGTCAAACACAAACACTGAATTTGGTAGAGCTTCACTAGGCGGAGGCACACATTGATTATCGCTAAATGTCAAATACTGAATTTCTTTAATGGGCTTTAGTATTTCACCCAGCAAGAGGTACTTTGGTTGGTACAAAGACTTTGAAAACACATATACATTTTCAAATCTGAGACCATTGGGGTGTTCCAGCAGGGAGAGCACAAGATTAGTCTTCCCACAGTTTGACGGTCCGCAAACTATCGCCCTCACTGTCTCGGGGAACAGAGGTCCGTTCTTCTTCTTCTTCCGCTTGATGTCCGCAACATCTGCATTACCCACGGGTAATGTTGCTTGCTGTTTGACGAAGCGCATATTGACGGGGTTTTCAAGCTGCTCCGACTATATATAGGAGAGCTAAAATGTGAAAATAGTCAGTCGACAACAATGCCTCCTACGAGGAAGAAGAAGAAGAAGAAGGGTCGCGGCTTCTTAAACACTTGTGTTTAAAGTTCTTGTATGAAAATATTTGACATCAGTCTTGCATGAACCTCGGTCAGAGTAACACATGTCTGTGACACTCTGCCTGTCTGGTAATAGCACAGTCTTGAGTTGTGATTACTTTCCACCAATAGATTTGAGTCAAGACGAATATACAATCGGGCTAGTAGATTTTAAAAACCGAGCGTGGTGGTGTAACGGATAGCATTCTGGCCTCGCATTCGGGAGGACGGCGGTTCGAATCCCCGTCCGGGCATCCAGATTTGGGTTTTCCATGGTTTCCCCAAATCACTCCAGGTGAATGCCGGGATGCTTCCTTCAAAAGGCCATGGCCGAATTCCTTCCCATTCCTTGCCCCCATCCTTTCCCGTCTCTAAAGACCACGTTGTTAAAAAGGGACGTTAAACTGTTAAAAAAAAAAAAAAAAAAAAAAAAAAAAAAGATTTTCAAACATACAACTCGATCCCGAACATTGACGAGTCAAATTGCAAATTTCATTACTTGAAGAAAAGGGTGATTGATATACCCACAGGATCATACGATATTGACGACTTGGCAAATTATTTAGTTAAACAGACAAATAACGAGAAATTGGTTATTAGAGCAAACAACAATTCGCTCAAGTGTGAGATACAAACGCCTGTGGAAATTGACTTCAGTAAACCAAACTCAATTGGATCATTGCTAGGTTTTTCGAAACGTGTATTAAAACCTGGATTTCATTCATCAGACTACACTGTGCAGATATTTAAAGTTAACGCCATACGTATAGAGTGCAGTGTGTGTACAGGAAATTACGTCAACGATAAGTTGGGCCATACACTACACGAGTTTTTTCCAACAGTACCGCCAGGTTATAAGATTGTAGAAGTACCTGCTAATGTCATATATCTACCCATCACGGTGAAAACACTCAATAATATTCACATTAGAGTTGTCGACCAGGACGGAGAATTGGTTGATTTCAGAGGAGAAACCATTACTTTGAGACTACATATAAAGAATGGGCGCTCGTTATAACAAGAAGAGACAAACTCGTGCAGTTGTCAGTCGTGAACCGACAGTGAAACGGTTAACACCTGCTAACGTGCTCTTCCTACAGTCGTTAGGCTATACCGTAAAGAATGGATGAACTACTTGATATAACTTCTAGTGTGGAATTCGATGAATCAGTGACTCGTAAACAGTTCCTGACTCATCAACCGCATACTCCATCCACATTTAATAACAATGACGAGATTCGAATACCTATTCTGAACCAAGATACATATACAGTGCCGAGCGAAAGTTACCTGCATATTGAAGGTAGATTCGTCAAAGAAGATGGAACTGGAGCAACAAATTCACTTCTCACAACCAATGCTATTGCATTTCCTGTTTGAAGAAATTCGTCTAGAACTTAATGGACACTGAAATTGATCGAAATAGAAACGTCGGCATCACAAGCACAATAAAGACGCTAATTTCTGGCGATCCTCAACAAATTGGGGTGCTGAACAATGCAGGATGGAGTCCGCGCGATCTTGGGGATGGTCACTTTGATGTATGTATACCATTGAGTATGCTTTTAGGTTTTTGTGAAGACTATAAAAGGATACTTGCAAATGTAAAACAAGAACTAGTACTGATTCGTGCTAGGGATGACACAAATTCATACATACAAGCCAATGCAAATCCTCAAAACAGCAAATTCAGCCTTAGTAAAGTCGCGTGGGTGATGCCGCACGTGCAAGTAGGCGACAGAGAGAAACTAGCTTTGCTTAAGATTGTTGAAAATGGGAAACCACTACGTATTCATTTCAGAAGTTGGGACCTTCTTGAATATCCTGTACTTCCCGTAAGCAAGACACAAGTTTGGACTTTGAAGACAACAACCCAACTGGAGAAACCTAGGACAGTAGTTCTGTGTTTTCAAATAAATAGGAAACGTAACACAGAAAAAAGTGCAGCTGAGTTTGACCACTGCCACCTCCGTAATGCCAAAGTTTTCCTAAACGAGGTAGCGTTTCCTTACGAGAACATGAATTTAGACTTTAAGAAAAACAGAACAACTGTACTGTATGACAAGTATGCCAGATTCAAGCAGTCTTACTATGAACATGATCATCCCTCACCACTACTAAAACGTGAAGAATTTGATGCAACTGCACCTCTAGTTGTAATTGACTGTTTACAACAAAATGAAACGGTTAAGACAGGACCTGTAGATATACGTATGGAATTTGATAGCAGTGAAAATTTCCCTGCCTACACGTCTGCATACTGCTTGATCTTGCACGATCGTGTTGTAGAATACGTACCTCTAACTGGTGTGGTGCGGAAGCTGACATAAAATAGGATAGCACCCCGACGTTCCAGCTCATTACCATGCCGACCATCTTCCTGGATGCACAGGGCTTCAAGACGAAGGACGGTGTCTTCATTTTCAAGGAAGTTGCTGTGTGTGTAATACGATCTGACAATATCATCGCTACACATTGCATTTCTGTATCTTCACCATCACGTGGAGGTGATGAGCCAACAGTCAGATGGTTGACAAATAATTACCATGGAATACCTTGGAACACTGATGGTGTAACCTTTAGTAAACTATGTACTATTCTACATGCAATCACCAATGAAGATGACTCCATTATTTACGTTAAAGGACGAGAGAAGGCTCGATGGTTCCAGAAAATTATCCGCAAGAAAGTCTGCTACAACATAGAAGATTTAGGATGCCCGCCACTACAAGAACTCAAGAAAAATAATTTGATCAAACTTTGTAAAGCTCATTTATTTTGTAATGCTATGTGCGCAGCTGAAAATGTATTTTTAATTGCCCAATGGTGGGTGAAATAAAAAGAAATAATATCAAATAATATATGTTATTTTATTCAGACATTTCACATACATGTAGTTAATAAGGTCCACAAACATCATATCCAGGTTCATAATTCTTAATTACAATATTATTTACATCATCAGATACTAACAAATTTTTATATGCAATGAGTTCAAGTCTTAATTGCGCATAATCCAATGATGAACTGGGTGTCACTTGAGCTACTCGAACATTATTAATGTGCATGTCAATCAGTTTTTGCACTGTAGCCATATTGAAGTCTCGTAGCACTTTATTAGCTAGAATGTCCACAAACTCAGTATAATATCGTGCCACCAAGTAGCCCCACTTCTGCTTGATGGTCAAGGCGTTGGTCACGGCCTGGCTGCGCGTCGACGAAGTTCCTCCAAGTAGACTGGCCGAAGAAGACACCGCTGGCAGGATCGTCATTAAGGTGGAAACAAACAGTCTTCACCCCGGCAATCGTTCGGCAGGAGACGGTGTGCTCACCAAGTGAGATGCTGTCGGTGCCGGCGTTGAATAACTGGGACACTACGTCCAATTCCTGGATCAGGACGTTCCATTCGTAGTATGTTAAAACAATTTTATTGTGTCCCACTTTTTCCAGAACAACAACAGGTTCAAACTCGTGTTTGGACGATAACCCTATCGTCAAACGTTTCGAGTCACCAGCGTTGAGTTGGTACACAGAGGAGAACAACAACACTAGACGAGGCATAGCTGCAAACTGATGAGAAAGCGGTAGGCGGGTGGTTTATAAAGCGGCCTGCACCCCAAGATAGTGACGGTGAGCATCGCCATCGTGGCTGCAGGGGCGGGGCGCGTGACCTACAAAGATAATGACGGTGAGAGCGGCGCCGGCGTGGCTGCAGGGGGCGTGGCGCGTGACCTACAAAGATAATTACGGTGAGAGGCGCCGGCGTGGCTGCAGGTGGCGCGGCGCGTGACCTACAAAGATAATTACGGTGAGAGGCGCCGGCGTGGCTGCAGGGGCGGGGCGCGTGACCTACAAAGAGCCCCGGCAGCCAGGTAGATAATGACAGTAAGCGGCGCCGGCAGCCAGGTAGATAATTATAGGCCAGAGGCCGCACAGTCGGCCGGGCACCTAATTATAGGGGGAAGCGGCCTGCACACCAAGATAATGACGGTAAGAGGCGCCGTCGTGTCTGCAGGGGGTGGGGCGCGTGACCTACAAAGATAATGACGGTAAGGGGCGCCGGCAGCCAGGTAGATAATGACAGGGCGGTGGCGCCTAATTATAGGGGAAGCGGCCTCAGGGGGGGCGGGGCGCGTGACCTATTTAAAGTGAAACGCTCGAGACATACCTACTAATTGCTTGGACATTTGTTTCTTGTAAAAATAGGATTTGCGTTCTTGAACGGTGTAAAAAGGACATAACCAATTTTTGTTTGTTTTCCGATGCTATGCCTCTTGCATTCAGCGTAGCAATCTTAAAGATGGCGTTGAGATACTAGATTTGTACAAAACGATCAATAAGATATATATAATAAAGTCAGTTTTGTAATTCCCTGTCAAGCGCAGCTGCCATTCTTTGCAGTCTACGCTTAATATTAATATCTCTGACTTTTCCAATTTTTTTCTCTAGCATAGACTGCATCGCTGATATGTTCCTGGTGTATCGTTTCACTATCGGAAGAATTCTCGTGAAGTGCCTGCTGGCCTTTAAGAAGGAAAGAAATTCTTCTTCCGTTATCGGTCCATCTTCGCTTCCCGTGTCACAGAGAGCATTTTCTAGAAGGGTAGATCCGCACTCCGAAACATTATCAGGGTCATCAATTACGGTCTCTACAATGTCTAGGCTCTCTTGCTTATCCTCGATTTCCATTGCGAGAGTCGGTGCTGGTACTTGTGCTTTATGCCCTTTGATAAGTTGCAAAGAGGTTGGTATTTCAGTATTTTCTATTTCCATTAATGGTAGAGAAATTTCTTTTCTGTTTGATTGGTGTTCTTCCTGATTCATTTTCTCAGCAAGTTGAGTTATGCTACTACACCGTTTTGGAATTTGATTTGGTTCATTACAGCTTTGTGCTGTCGATTCTTCAACAAGCAAGGATTCTAGAGAGCGACGTCTGCGATTATGCATTTTTGTCAACTTCAATGCTGTGGGTGAATCAGTGTCAGGTTTTTGGTGGGATGTTTCAGGAGCAGATGGTGTCACTTCTCTCGGGAGTTGTACTGGTGAGATCCTGAGTTCTCCATCTGCAGAAGGAGATACTTTCCTTCTGTTTAGCTGAGGGAAATTCTCAGCTACATTTTGCTCCACAACATTTTTTTTACAGTTCCCTTTAACATGTCCTATTCCCTGACAAGCGTTACAAACTACGTCGTCCATTGATATATAAATCATATATGCAGTGCCTTCATGAATGATTGTAACTGCTTTCGGTACTTTAGAAATATCATCGAAGATAAAGTGTGCAGTTCGTCAGAAGGATTTTATGTGAGCGCAACCAGGAATCCTGGAATCAGATGGAATTTCCCGAAATCTGCCTAGTAATTTTCCATATTTCATCATTTTGTTTGCAATAGCGGCATTTGAAATAAAAGGATAAGCATTCAAAAAACTACCCGTGTGGATGCCATTTTGAATCGTCTTAACGGTGCAAAATAATTAGTTTTAACAGTTATTCCACCTTCCTGCACTAATTGATCCACATTTTTCTCAGATTTTAAGAATACACATACAGAGCCACCGCTGATAAGAGAAACATGAGTGATATTTTGAGCGCCAACAGCTGCACTCGCCCCAATAATGTAGTCGCCGATGTTGGTGTTTTCAACGTTGTCGATTACCACTGCCAGCTCAGCTGCTGTGGCCACCGATGTTCGCTCCGTGAAGTTGTTGTTGTTGTTGTTCCCAGTCGATTCGTTTCCTCGAGCGCCGTCAGCTGATTGCGCTCGAGTAATATCTGCGTAGCTTGTTGATGTTGACATAGCGGCCATGTTTCCGCTAACCTCCATGGTTTAGCGAAAGAATAAAAGCCGAATACTCGGCTTTCACGAGATAGTTCACTACACTTTTTGCACCAGTACAAAGATCAGATGAATACTAAAGGATAGTGCACCAATTATTTCAGTTTCACACAAAAAACCAATATAAAAGGCAAAAGAACATTACAAAAAATCCGCTTTTTGTATGATATAGTCCAGTACATCTATACTCAGGTACAGGTATTCTTACAACCTAACTTGTATACAAACTACATTACAAAAAATTACATTTGTGCTTCAACAATAGTGGCTTAAAACTAACACTACAAGAAATGGAGATTGTTCAGAAATCATTTTTAAACAATATCATAAAATGTAAATACCTTAAATTGCTATATACATATATATACATACTTACCTATTAATATATACATACACACTACATCTAATCTGTTAAAATAACGTCTGGAGCTAATGAAATATTTATCAGTCAATGGCTAAGATAGCACGTAGAGCATCCTTTTGCATCCAATAAGAATGAAAGTCCTTGATTTTATTCTTCCGTTTGGCACGAATCATTTCCAGTTTCGTGCGCCAAGTCGCACGTTGGATGAAGACATCGGTATAATTCGTATAGTACTGTTTACTTAGTAGGCAAGAGTAATACGTTCTGTAAATGGTTGAAATGGCAAGAATTATTATGTATACACGTAAAGTTGTTGCAGCGTCCCGTTTGGTGGAACATAGCACGCTTAAAATGTTTTCACTTATCGTCAGTTCTAACAGTTTACTGCACAGCTGTTGCACTAAGGTCCATAAGCCGGTGGTTTTCCGGCATTTTAGAAACATATGTGCAGTATCGCCTACATCAGTGCACACGGGCATTTGTCCTGCTCGCTCATGTTCCATTGATGTATTTTAAACGGTGTCATAACACTGTCGTGTAGAAAACGCCAACAGATATCAGAGTCTAGACTGTTATTTGGAGAACTGTAGATGGCAGACCAGTTGATTTCACCATCCACAAAATCACTGTGTCTGCATGTTGATGTTGCAGGACGTAGAAAATTTAACTGTCTTTGATAGATGTTGCATTTGGCAGTAGGAAACGGAATTTTTTTTCCTTGTAATACCACCGTAAAACTTGATTTCATTATTTGATTCGATGTTTTAATTGGAAAGAAATGGTCTCCAAAGTAACGCTTTACGGATAGATAATTGGAGCATAGTCTTCTGCGCGTGGGAACACTTAGATCGACATTATTAAACAAGTCTGTGATTTGTTTCCATGAGCCGTCGTCCGTCAGTAGTTGTCCCCCAGTTTTTACATTGAGCAAACGCCAATCATCAATAAATAAATTACTGGGAAGATATGTAGTATTCCATAGCGGCAGGCATTTCAAATCTTCCGTTGTACTGAGTCTTCCTGATGGAAACGGTGACATGTCTTGCCATGCTCGAATTACTGATGCGTAAAATGGATCTAGTTGAACAGATTTTCTGACATCCCTTGATATGCTCAAAAACACTGACGGTTGCAGGTTATCGTAATAGACTAAAAAATTTGACCTTTGTAGCATGTGTGCAATATCATCAATATCTCCTCTATTTTCAACAAGATGCATAAATGTATGAAGGAACTTTATCCTGTAAGTTATTATTCTTGCCTCAAGATGTACCATTCCAATTCCTCCTCGATTTGTGGGAGCAAAAACAATGTCCTGATTCAGCCAATGTTTGCCTGTCCAAATGAAGTTTAAAAGAATTTTGTTAATCGCGTTTACAAATCCATTTGGGGGTTGTAAAACTGAGCATGCGTACACCAATTTTGGCTCCTATGAGTTGGTTAATTATTATTTTCCTACCTCTTAGTGAAGTAATATGTCGAAAGCGTTTCCAGCGATCACAGCAGGTTCTTACTTTGTTGATGAGTATGTTCCAATTTTGTTGCGAGTAGTTTTCCGTAATGCCAAAATGAACACCAAGATGCTTTATTCCGTCTGTTTTCAATTCTAGGTTTAATGGTCTGTCTTTCCTCAATTTCCATTTGCCTAGAAAGAGACCAGTTGATTTTTTGTAATTTAGACATGACCCAGATGGTGAAGCATATATATTGTATGTTTGTTGGAATTCACGAAACCCTTCATTTTCTGTAATGAACACAGCCACATCGTCAGCGTAAGCCGATACAACAAGCGGTCTCATTGACATTTCGACCGGAAAGCCCCATTTGCTTAAACGTCTTCTGCATAGATGTAATAATGGTTCTATAGAAACTGTAAACAAGACTCCTGATAGTGGGTCTCCTTGTCGCACTCCTCTTGTTAACTCGAACGGAGCTAGAACATAGTTCCCGATTCAAACGAGACATTGTGCACCAAAGTACAATGTCTGAATTTGTTCAATGGTTTCCTGTCGAAAGCCAATAATTTGTAGTGTGTAGAACAGATATTCATGTTCGACTCGGTCGAAGGCTCCTGTTTGATCAAGAGACAAAATTGCTAGCGCTGTTTTGTCGCTGTTAGCTGCGTTGACAACGTCACGAAACAGATGTAGGTTCGTGAATATTGATCGGTCTGGTACACAATAGGTTTGATCAGGGTTAATTATTTCTTTTAAAACAGATGATATTCTTCTCGATATTGTCTTGGATATAATTTTATAATCAATATTAAGTAGAGAGATAGGTCTCCAGTTCGTGATCAGAGATAAATCTTTTTTCTTTGGTATCAAAGCTAGTACAAATTTTCGCATCGATCGTGGCAGTTCATGATATTTCAAAGAGAAGTCGACGACTTTTTTTAAAAACCCTGCTAGGACGGGCCAGAAAACTTTGTAGAACTCAACTGACAAGCCATCAAACCCTGGTGCCTTTCCATTTATCATGCATTTTAACGAATTCCATAAATCATCTAAATTTATCTCCTCTTTAACATATTCTTGGGAATCAGTTGATAGCTGTGGCAAAGAAGAGAACAACTCTTGAGAACTTAAATCGCAAGTGTTAGAAGCGGAATAGAGATTTTGGAAATGTTGTCTCACTTCTTTATTAATGAGATTAGGGTCGTTTGTCAGACATCCTTGAATCTGGAGTTCACGGATGACAGGTTTAATTTTGCGTTCTTTTTCAAGCGTAAAGAAAAACGAAGTTAGAGCATTAGCTTCATGCAAATAGTTTAGATCCACATCATTTCCTTCTTCCCTGGCGGAACGCTCGTAATGCCGTTGCAACATTCTTTTTACAGAGTCTACCTCATTCTTTTCGGTGGCCGATAGAACATCCTTGTTGACAATCTTACCTAATTCTATTTCCATTTTCCTTACAAGGCTTATTGTTCGCGTCTTATAGTAGTCATATACTCTTGCGTGACTACTTTTACCTCGTTTTTAAATTCATCCCACTTGGACAATAAATTTTGTCCATAAATATCAGTTCTGTTAGAATATGACTATATCAGGTCAGTAATTGCTGCAATGTAACTACTGTCTTGTAAAAGGTTGTTATTAAAACGCCAATATGGTGATTTATTCTTTGTTGGTGATGTACAGTAATTAAATATTACAGCCAAGTGATCAGAATATGTGGGAACTGTTTCACTGGCATAGGTATATAGTAGGTGATTTTTACTGACGTAAAATCTATCTGAGCGAGGTTTTGAAGGATGTGTCCCTATATATGTGTAGCCAGCCAGATTAGGGTGATGTGTTCGCCATATGTCACAGAGTTCATTTGAAGTAATAATCTGTTGTAAGTTATTAGCTAGTGGTTTACGTTTCTCTGTGGCAGAACTCCTATCAATTTCATCCAGAGTAAGGTTCCAGTCACCTCCCATTACTATAGTTTCAGTACTGGCTATTGTAGTGAGATACTTTCGTACTTTAGAAAGTACATTATCGGCCAAAAGTGAATCATGAGGTAAATACACATTAATTAGGTTAATTTTGCTTCCAAATACTTGAATTCTAGCACTTTGAGCGTAACCTGGTACAATAATTTGGCAAGATTCGAAATTATCGATGTCTGTAATAATCATTGTTCCACTGCTCATATTGATACTTGGATTATTTGCAATGTAGAAAGATGACATGTATGGTGACACAGGCACAGTTTGTAGATTTGTTTCTTGTAAAAATATGACGTTAACTTTTGTTCTTCGGATGAATGAAACTAATAACATTTGTTTAGATGGAGATGAGATACCTCTTGTATTCAAGGTAGCAAATTTAATCATGGCGATGAGACTAAATTTATACGAAACAATCAGTAAGATATAATAAGTTAGTTTTGTAATTCCCTGTTAAGCGCAGCTGCCATTCTTTGCAGTCTACGCTTAATATTAATATCTCTGACTTTTCCAATTTTTTTCTCTAGCATAGACTGCATCGCTGGTATGTTCTTGGTGTAATGCTTCACTATCGGAAGAATTCTCGTAAAATGCCTGCTGGCCTTTAAGAAGGAAAGAAATTCTTCTTCTGTTATGGGTTCATCTTCGTTTCTCGTGTCACAGAGAGCAGTTTCTAGAAGAGTAGACCCACACTCCGAGACACTATCGAAGACATCAATTACGGTCTCTACGATGTCTAGATTCTCTTCCTTTTCCTCAATTTCCATTGCGAAAGTCAGTTCTGGTAATTGTGCTTTATGCCCTTCAGCAAGTTGCAAAGAGGTTGGTATTTCAGTACTTTTGATTTTCTTTAATGATAGTGGAATTTTTTTTTTTTGTTTGGATTGTGTTCTTCCCCTTTTCTCAGCAAGTTGAGTTATGCTACTACACCGTTTTGAAATTTTACTTGGTTCATTACAGCTTTGTGATGTAGATTCTTCAACAAGCAGAGATTCTAGAGATCGGCGTCTATGATTATGCATTTTTGTCAACTTCAATGCCGTAGGCGAATCACTGTCAGGTTTTTGGTGGGGTGTTTCAGGAGCAGTTGGTGTCACTTCTCTCGGGAGTTGTACCGGTGTGATCCTAAATTCTCCATCTGCAGAAAGAGATACTTTCCTTGTGTTTAGCTGCGGGAAATTCTCAACTAAGTTTTGCTCCACATCTATTTTTTTGCAATTTTTTTTTACATGTCCTATTCCCTGACACGCGTTACAAACTACATCGTCCATTGATATATAAATCATGTATGCAGTGCCTTCGTGAATAATAGTAACTGCTTTCGGAACTTTGGATATATCCTTGAAGATGAAGTGAGCCGTTCTTCGGAAAGATTTTATGTGCGCGCAACCAGGAATCCTGGAACCAGATGGAATTTCCCGAAATCTGCCTAGTAATTTTCCATATTTTATCATTTTGTTAGCAATGGCGGCATTTGAAATGAAAGGGTAGGCATTAGAAAACACTACACGTGTGGATGCCATTTTGAACCGTCTTAACGATGCAAAAATATTAGTTTTAACAGTTATTCCACCTTCTTGCACCAATTGATCCACATGTTTTTCAGATTTTAAAAAGACATATACAGAGCCACCGCTGATTCGAGAAACATGAGTGATATTTTGAGCGCCAACAGCTGCACTCACCCCAATAATATAGTCGTCGATGTTGGTGTTTTCAACGTTGTCGATTACCACTGCCAGCTCAGCTGCTGTGGCCACAGATGTTCGCTCCGTGAAGTTGTTGTTGTTCCGTGTCGATTCGTTTCCTCGAACGCCGTCAGCTGTTTGCGCTCGAGTAATATCTGCGTAGCTTGTTGATGTTGGTATAGCGGCCATATTTCCGCTAACCTCCATGGTTTAGCGAAAGAATAAAAGCCGAATTCTCGGCTTTCACGAGATAGTTCACTACACTTTTGCACCAGTACAAAGATCAGTTGAATACTAAAAGACAGTGCACCAATTATTTCAGTTTCACACTGTTTGACACTATAAAACTTTCACAGTTTACGAGCTTACGAAAAAGACGTTCACTCACTGCCAAAGATGATAGATCGATAGATAGATAGATTTTTTTTTTTTATTTGATGGTTGACTGTTTCGTTACACTTCCACAATACAAAAACCAATATTAAGACAGTGCAATAAAGTCATAATTTATACAGTTCATTCAGTTACTTTCTAATAAGAACATTACAAAATCTTAACCACTGAAATAAAATTATAATGTGTGGTACTGACATCACAATTCTTTTACATACATACATACATACATACATACAGACAGACAGACAGACAGATAGTTACCACAATAAGTTTCACTGTAATTTGTGACTACATATTATATTATGTTAGTTGCTATTTATGTGGAACAGTACACACACCTATTAGCAATATCAATTATATCACCAACAACTCATAAGCAGTCAATTACTTAAAAACCTGTTAGTATGATAATTTTTCACAGCAGTTTTTGAGTGCATGCTATCCCATGTTAGTTACTATATATGAGAGAAATTTTGTAAACAGTGTAATTAGTTCATTTGTCAAAAGTTTCAACAGAAAGAAAAACCATATATCATTTTAGAAATTGTGGATAATTTTGTCACCTTCCCCTTCCATACACCAGTCATTCTTAGTTACCAAATTCCAAGAAGAAAATTCTTTCACAGAGTAAAATGGGTTCTGAAGCAGAAACTCTTTCAGTTTGGACTTGAAGTAGTTGGGTTTTTTTATAACATTTAATTTCTGTTGGTAATACATTGAATAAGGAAGCTCCAGTAAATGTTAACCTTTTCTGTACAATTGACAGTGATTTGTAATCCTTGTGAATATTATATATTTTAGGCTGAAATAATCCAAATTTGACAACGTATGGATAGCAGCTTACATATTGCGTGGGATAGGAGTTACGTTCTCGTGTTTCTGAAACTGTCAGTGTATGAATAACTGCAATAAACCGGAACTTATTCTGTAATATCTGTTTCCTTTCGTGAAACCTTTCAGATCCGTATCGGCCTTACATCACTCAAGCCAAAGAACTCTAAGCAGCCTTCCATTTAAAATATTTAACATCTTTAATAGACTATAGTTATTCCAGCAGCTATCGTTCTCTCAATACTTTGGCAATACTGCGTCATCAACAATCGCCTGGTGTCAGACAGAAGGCCGTCGTCCTGACAAGAAGAAACTTCAAGCAGAAGATACTATCGGGCAGGTTAGTGATCATATGACCGATAGACAATCAAAACAATATCCACTCGGCCACCCAAAACGGAACTTTGGCGTCATCTGCTGGACTCAAACCCTGCACCACAAGCATAAACAGAGTTCCATCACAATTTTCAAGTCCATGAGATACCTATACTTGTCTTTTGACAATACATTTATCTCTGCTATTTCAACTTTTTTTCGGTGCAGAAATACCAAAGTCCATCTGTAGTTTCCTAGTTCATAAATCGTTTCCAAATCATATGCAACATGGAAAAAGAAAATGTTGAGTTCGTCCTACATGTTTTAGGTTTTATCCACATAATTCGTAAATTGAATTAAAACCCCTCCCACCATGTTATATTTTACTACTAACTCCTTAGTGCTTAATATCTGGTTACAGCCTTTTTTTTTTTTTTTTTTTTTTTTTTTTTTTTTTTTTGCACGGTTGGAATGCATGTTTGGTTAACAGTGATGATACATTCGAACACTATTTACCACAGCGTCTCATTTAGGTACTGTACACGCATGTTCCCGAATACAGGTTAGCCAGTATATAATTTTTTTTATAAGCGTGTTCCAATAATATATTTGATATTTTAGAATTCTCGATTCATCTCTTTCTTCGAACCTTCTTCCTCTCTCAAAAAATGTCACCGGTACACTATAACCGAATTCCGATTTCCAAGATTTTCTAGTTATACCCACTCCTTACATATTCAAAGAAACATAAGTACTCAACTTGTGATAATATCGACGAATCTATACCTAAGAACGCCACAGATACACAAGAACCTATCGTTTATTACTTAATTACTACATACTCTGGACCAATGGACTATATCTTTAATCTAACCTTCAGTTCATTTTCAGTTATAATTATTTCTAAAAAATTAGCTGAAGGTTAGATAAAAGATATAGTCCGCTGAACCAGTGTAGTAACGAAAGACAAATTATTTCACCGAGCAAAAACATTATAATTATTTCTGTTACTACTACTGTAATTATTATTATTTCTGCCATTATTAAATTCTGTCTCGATTAAACTCAGGTGGCAATTTGCCAATTTCACCACGCATATGTTTTAGGATTTATATTTGTCAAGATTTTGCGAGCTACGTTCACAGACAATGACCTGCGAACCCATTCTATACTTATGTTTGGCCCTAACATGAACGTCAATCTGCATTTGGCAGCGTGCTGCACTCTCAATGAGTGGCTTCCAAATTAAGAACCCTAATAGGATCTGTACAGAGTGCATGTCAGCATGCTCCAACATCAGAATGCCAAACTACAGACATTCACTTTGCTACCTGCAATGCAATCTGCTGCCGATTCTCTGCTTTCATTATTAGTATTATTATTACCACTACTCCGCGATTCACTAAAATTGGGTGGTGGAGGGTGCATTACACCAATCCTAATGTGTAACCATTTGTTCATAAGAAGGGATATACGGCATATGGCAAGAGGCGCCCATGGACTACTTTTAGGAAGCATCCCGGCATTCGTCCGGAGCGATCTGCGAAAACCATGGAAAAACCTGATCTGGATGGTCGAAGTGATTTATCGAGAACTACACCTGTCGAATTTTAAGTTTACTCGCCCAGTAAATCCTTCCTATTCCATTCCCTAATCGCTCGTGGAAAAAATTAGTATAGAAATAAATCTGTTCTGGACATGATTTCTCTTATTTTCGCGGTCTTTCCTAGATATTAATGTTGGTAGTAATATTTGTTTGCTCTCATTCTAAAACAAGTCAGTCGTGAATTTTTGTATTAGCTTCGGTAGAGAGCAACGCCTTCGGTATTCCAGGTCTTCCCAACCTAACTCCTTCGACATCGCACTTACGCTTTCCCTCCAACTATATATGACTGCCACGAATCGAGCGGCTCTTCTTTGTACTTTCTCCAAAACATCCATTAACCCCTTTTGATAGGGACCTCATACAGAACAACTATGCTTTAAGTGACTTATATGCAATCGATTTAACTTCCGGTGTGTACTGTTTTAAATAATGACCTAGAAATTGGAGCATACGATTTGCTTTCCTAGTTACATTTTCGATATGGTCATTCCACGGCAAGTTATTGCGAATTGTTACCCGTAGGTATTTAGTGGGATCTACCGTTCTAAGGACAATGCCGTTAATTGTATATTCAGAACTAAATGGTATCATGTTCTTACTTATACAACCTTATACACATAACTTGGCACTTTGTAGCGTTTAACTCCAACTGCCAGTGTTTACACCACGCAATTATTTTCATAATATCGTCTTGTAACAAAGAGCAGTCATCCTGGATTTTGATTTCACGATACATAATAGCATCATCGGCAAATAGTCTTTTCTTCCCCCTTATTACGTCGCACAAATCATTAATGTGTATGAGAAACAACAGAGGCCCTATCACACTTCCCTGGGGAACCGTGGAACTCACATCGGTAAGAGATGAACGCTCACCGTCGAGAACTACACACTGTGTTCTGCCCTTCAGAAAGTTTGCAACCCAGTCACATATTTGTCTAGATATGCCATAACCACGCATTTTCATTAGTGTGGGGCACAGTGTCGAAAGCTTTTTTAAAATCTAATAGAACTGAGTCAATCTGGGATTGCTCATCTATATTACGGCAAAAGTCGTCAATTAAAAGTGCAAGTTGTCTTTCGCAGAATCGGCCTTTTCTGAATCCATGTTGATTTTGGTTTAAAAGCTCTCCATCATCCACAAACTTCATGATATTCGAATAGATGATGTGTTCTAAAATCCAGCAAAATAATGACGTTAACGACATAGGCCTATAATTTTGAGGATCATTAACATTCCCATTTTTAAACACTGGACTTACGATGGCGGTCTTCCATTCAGGTGGTATTTTTCATTGATTCAAGGAGGCGGTATATAATTTCATCAAATACGGCGCTGCCGGCCTCGGTAGCGTAGAGACTATAGTGCTAGCTCCGCGTGCCGACGGTCGCCGGTTCAAGTCTGTGAATATCATGTCCGTCCTGTGGTGAGTCTAGTTAGCAGGAAAAAAATCATCAGGCTGGGTGGCTGTATTGCCTAAAATGCCGAAAGCCATTTTAAAAAAATACGGCGCAATTTCCTTTGCGTACCTAGAGTAGAATCTTGTAGGAACACCGTCTGGTCCGGGAGCCTTATTGGTTTTTACATTCATAAGCAGTTTAGTTATTCCCTCAACATCAAAAACGAGATCTTTCATAATTTTGTTGGTACGATTGTTAAATATTGGAATCTCCTCTACGTTTTCCGTTATGAAAGCTTTTCTTTAAATATATTATTCAATATTTCTGCTTTCTCTATGCTAGTTTCGGATAATTCCCAATTTTCCTTAATTAGTGACGGTATAACCTTACGAGAGCCTCTTATTAATTTGACATATGGTAAGATCTTTTTCTGATTAGTAATCAGATCTTCGGATAAATTCCTGGCTTGGAATTCTTTAAACGCATCACGCATTGCCTTACGCACTTCCGCTCGCAACTGGACTAATTTAGCGCGATTGTACGAGTACCTCGATTTCTTCACCGTGGCATTTAAACGCCCTTGCCTCCTGAGCAAATATTTCACTTCCCGATTGAACCACGGAAAGTTCTTAATAAACTTCTTAGGAACAAATTGATTTAAGCCGGTCCATATTATTTCTTTGAAGTTCTTCAACATTTGTATTTAGCGTGTATGTTTCAAAATTTTTTGCCAAGTGATCAACCGTACCCGCATCGTTCGCCTTATCGTAGCAATATACGAGTTTGTCTATATCATGTTTAAAATTCACGCTAGATTTTAAAGTTACCACAACCACCTTGTGATCACTTATACCACCTTTTATACAAACTGTATCTGCAATATGAGGATTGCTTGTAAGAAAAAGATCCAATATGGACGAGGAATCTTTGTCGCTCCATTTGTTCAAGAGAATTTTCCGCGAATGATTCTAGGAACGTGTCGGTCTATTCCGTCTGACGTAAATGTGTCCCAGTTAACTGAGGGTATATTAAAATCGCCACTCTGAAATTTTTGACAAATACTATCAAGTGACTGTCAATACTCCACGTTATCTAATCCAGAAGCCGTAGATCGATGAAATGACCGTATTATGAACTTTAAATTTGTTCCAATGTTTCCGAGACAGGTTGAATCTGACATCAAGGGGAAGTCGATACGGATTTATGCCGCTTTGCTTTACTCGACTACAGCCCACAGGTGGCATCTCGGACCGGAGATGGTACATCGTACAAAAATAGTAGACATTTTGAAGAGGCTTTCGACATTGGGTTCTGACGAATTTTGCGGTGCTGCTGCCACCTAATGATACACAAGCGCATTCAGCGCCAGAGTTTCCAAGGCAACAGACAGGTTTAAACTTAAGGTCGGTCTAAGCCATATCCGACAGCGCTCTAACAGAAAAATCACAGTCTCTATACACATGCATAACTTTTTTTTTTGTCGAACCCGTAATAAAGGCCTAAGACCTGACAGGTGAGTATATGGAAATGACCAGGATACAACATATCACCACAGAACAATCTGTAATAAAGAACAAAGATATGTTACTACTGAACAGAATCTTGAAATGGATTCGTAGTAGACGAATATAAGCATTATGACACTCTAGAAATAGCAAAATCAGCCAAAAATGAATATGGAAAGTACCATTATGGATACTATGGAAGAGAAACGTCTCATATGGTTCGGTCATCTTCAGCGAATGAGAGATACCAGACGGCTAAAAATATAATTTGTGAATGAACAACATACGAAAGAAAGACCACCGGCAAGCTGGAAAAAAGATGTAGAAGTCATGTTAAACAGAGGTCTTCACGAATACGACTGGGGAAATCGAGAAGCTGTAAATGGCGGCAGTGGTATAATAAGGGACCAGGTTGGAGTCCTGCCGTCCTGATTGCGGTTTTTAAACGGTCTCCCGCAATCACCTAGGCGAATGCAGGGACGATCCCCAACCTCTGCCTCACAAACAACACAAAATACACATATGATAGAATCGCAGACAGGTGGCAACACTTAAACTCCTCCCCCTCCCCTCCTTAATTGCTCCAGAAACTGACAATCCCTGGTTCTAAGTGACCAGTGAAAACATTCTGACAAATACCTAATTACACGCCATAATGAGAATCAAGGCTTTGTGTGATCCGATAAGGTCCATTCGCATATAATAATATATATATATTGGTGAGCAATACATATGCCCTTTATGCTGTCGTGATTACAGTTTTAGGCCGTTTTCAGCAGTAATCTAGGAGCCTGACAAACTACACATTTCACTAACGAAAATACACGTATCATACAAAGCATAAAGTTACACGAATCGAAGACAGATAAGAAGAATGTACACTCACTAACTGCTGGAGAGAGATAGTGGTTGTTACTGCTGGGGATCCCATAATTTTAATACCTGCGTTAGCAACTAAACATAGCAATGAATTCAAATACTGTGGGATGCTGTTTAAATTATGAGTTTACTCAGATATCCGGAGTAATATGATCAGCATAATCATTGATAATAATACAGTGGCCATAGTCTTTATGTCACAAGCCAATAGATTTCAGCAACAGAACCAAACGGCGCAGTTTTATCAAATTTCTTCATTGGAATGGCAATTATAATCACCAGACCAGTGATGAAATGAAGGCAATTAACGAAAAATTTGTAAGATGAACAACGTAACTATAATACTAAATACGCTGACGAAGGCGACACGGTGAAGAAGGTAGAGACGTTTGTCCTCCAAGTTACACGAATAAATATAAAAATTATCATAAAACTTGTTTTTGTTAGATAGTACGGAGGTGCGGTGAAATTATTTATGAGCATCATCATGTTTCTATAGCGTCAGAGCGATTAATTCCGCGCCTTTTATCACATTTCACAAACAAAACCGACGTGATTTTCCATTGGAGCATGATGAAGAAAATTTTTCTACACGTACCAAAAGTATGGATGAATGCTGCTCTATCTGTACGATTCAGTGGCCAAAGAAATAAGCAAGAAACAGAATAATGATCCCTGTCTCCCGTGCCAATAAGGGAAAATTTCCAAAATCTGAGAGGTCAGACTGTCTGGATATTTTCCTCTTTTTCTTTGATACTACTATGTCGCATTCGCGTGCTCAAGGACCATACCACTATCAAAGCTTAAAATTATGTCTTTTGTAGAAAGTGTGAAACGTAGTGAAAGAAAAATACCCTGGTATCAGCAAAGCTTCCACTTTCTTGACGACAGTAAAACCAATCATTTCCTTCTTCACCAGCGACTTCTTCTTTTCCCTGAGATGAAGATCACTGATTATTCAGTACACATGAACACAGTCTGAAAGCCCAATAGAAGTTTTCAATAATTGTGAAGAGACGTTATCAGAGATATATAGGTTTATTTGGTGAATACTTCTTCATACTATACAATTTTATATCTCATTCTCTTCACTACTTCTTAATATTTACGACGCACTAATACAATCACACTAAGCAATACAGACTTCTTCTGCTTATCTACAGCAACATCACACGTAAGAGTAGTTCAAGATACTATAATATGTGCAGTGAATTTGCTTAAAAATACTGAGAAAACCTCAAATTAATGTGTGTGGTAATACAAAAGGATCTTATGATTTTCGAAACCGGTAAAGACTATTAGAATTATCGACGCAACTGGTTGGCTGTACTGTACATCTGTTCAACAAAAGGATCTATCAGTGTAGCTAAAGTTAATTCATAGGATATCTTCTATGATGAAGTGAAAAAGGGGGGTGAGAGGGGGGGGGGCAAAACTGATTATTCGGATAAAACATGTCCTCTGTGAAACTTGTAATCCTCCAAATAATTAATTTCATGTACTCCATTTACTAGAGACTTCTGAAGTTCATGAACTGAAGTAGCACTGGAAACAGGAATTTTCCTTGTTTCCATTCACAAATTTTCTCCGTAGCCTCAAAAAAAAAAAAATCACCAAATACACATATCGCCAAGATCAAACCCTCCTTTCTCCTTTGGTAAGTGTTCCTTCAGAGAATCACACTTCTTAATCTGCGTTACTGTTTTAAAATTACGAGACCATGTTACTACCTGGTGATTTATTAATATGAAGTTTCATGATACAAAATTATAACTATAGAACTACGTATCTTGAGAAATACTATTCAAATTTTATTCTTCACTGTTGTGTTTTCAGGATACTTTAGGAAAAATGTCTGTAACTGCTTATCTTTATTTTTGGAACTTTTCTCGGCCGATTCTTCCCCCCCCCCCCCCCCCTGTCAGTGTAAAATTCTGTAATTGGTTGCGGAATCGCCCTTCCATAACTCACTTCCGCCATGTACCGAGAAAATCTTCCTCTCCTGTGAAACATACACTCACACGGTGTGGAGAAACATACGTATATTGCCTGTCAGAGCACACACTTTGAAATTGCCCCATTGTCACATTCACTTGTTAGGCTAATTCAATACGGACTAGACCCAGGCGGGAAGAGAAAGCGTTGCCTCGCACAGATTCCACACTTTTATGATCAATCCCCCCTAATCAGACAGGTTGGTAATTTCTCTTGGTATCACCAACGACGGGGAACATTGGAGACAGGTAATATAGAATTCTGTACATTAGCAAAGTAGGATTATTTTAAAAAATTCAAAATATAAATATTTCTTCCTAATATTTCATGGACAAAACCAGTTTTCAAGTATCTTAAAAAAATTAGATGCACTAAATTTTTTAAGGACTGCTTTTGTTGCTATTCCCCAAAACCGGCAAAACTTGCAATATTTACTTTTTCAATCATTATCTCTACCACACTGGTTTCATTTTCTCGCAGAATTTCTTTACTTCTTTAAGGTTAATTTGTTCCCTTGCGGAATATAACTTTGCAACAGAAAGACGAGAAATCTATACGATTTCCATAAAAGAGTTTATTAACAAACAGTTTGAGAAGGTTCTCTTTAAACTAAGATTCATTTGAACTTTTACCACAGCGATAGGACTTAGTGTACAAAGCAATGTTTTAACCAAGGAAGCAACCTTGTTCGTAACAGAACTCACAAAATTTACTATCATTCCTATGATGATATCACAATCTGCATACCATCATCTGAAATGGTTTTATCAAATTAGGGCCTGAGGAGAAAAGTTTTCAGAGATTATTTTATGTTGTAATAACAAAAATCTTGCAATTTTTGTGGAAAGGGACGATAACAATAGTTTCGACAAATTTGTTGTTACCCTGTTTAACATGTAAGGTATACTAATCACGGTCGCACAATTAATACGCACATTTGATACTCATTAGTGATACATTAAGAAACTAATACTCCTAAAAGTTATCAGATTGCTGGTCAACCACTTCGAATTCCTCTCTCGCTCGCTCATTTAACGAATATTGTGACAAAAATGATTTCTCTTTCTCAAATTCTCTGGAATTTTGGCAGCAAAACTTTTAAGTGGGACCTTCTTTTCAAACGGAGGCGTCCTTTTTTGTGGGACAGGAAATGCTGTCTCTTTTTTTTTTAACTGCTTAACGTCTCCTATAACAACTAGGTCTTTAGAGACGGGAAAGGATGGGGGGGGGGGGGGGCAAGGAATGGGAAGGAATTCGGCCATGGCCTTTTGAAGGAAGCATCCCGGCATTCACCTGGAGTGATTTGGGGAAACCATGGAAAACCCAAATCTGGATGCCCGGACGGGGATTCGAACCGCCGTCCTCCCAAATGCGAGGCCAGAACGCTAGCCGTTACACCACCACGCTCGGTAAATGCTGTCTCCACTGATTGCTCCAATCTTTACATCGCATTCATCCAATTTCATGTCGCTTATGTATGCCTAAAATAAATTTTCTCCCTGTTGTTCTTTTTTAACGATTATTTTTTTTTTTTAATTAGTCAACGAAAGCTACATCTTTCGGGTAATGAAATATTAAATTTAGACCTGATGTCTACATTTCATAGCAAAACAGCTCAACAGACTGTATTTATTGAGTAGTAGGTATATTTTAAAAAAATTGCAAACAGAAACGCAACAAACTACAATCTTCAGTAGTATCCAACATCCAAACACACTTGTTATTAAATACATCTAAAAATTCAACCAACACTATAAATGTGTAGTTTTTTGCGTAAATTTGATACTCTTATTGCTTATACTTCTGTAGAGTACACGGTTGGTCAGTGTTCAAGTTTTAATCGTCATAATAATGAGACAGCGAGTGTGGCAAAAAGGAAGTCACTGCGTGTTTTACATAGAAATCTGCAGGATTTTTTTATATTTATTTTGACAGAAATCTTAGAATTTTTGATTTTATCATTGGCTAATATAGTGCTAGAAGAACTACGTGCTTACACGAGTTTCTTTGTCTCGTTACTTTATTTTTCATTAGAAACTTATTTCGGTCCTTCCGATGATTGCCTTAAGAATTGTTTTGTTAGGATGCAACTCCTGTAGAAGTCAAATTAATCAAAATCTAGCTACTGCACTCGAATGAAAACTATACATCTGTGAATTGTGTGCGTTTCTCATCACATTCTGCCTATGTATTATGGGTTTGTGAGGCGCAATGGAGATACCAATCCACATTTTGGCTAGACATATAAAAGAAACAAGGAGGGGCAAATGGAACACATGTGACATTATAGGTGTAATGATTGCTTAAGAATCTAAGAAAAGGGTAAAAAAGTTTAGAAAATGTAATGAGTAAACTTCTTTAAATCTAGTGTAATACTGTATTCAAGCAACTTTAAATCGAGTAGATTTATAAATATTAACCACGCCTGGCAGTCGAGATAATCAGGCGTCGATTCCCGGCCCGACCATCGAGATTTCCTTAAATCAATCTAAGCGAACGTTGGGATATATACCAAAGAAGATTTTCTTCACGCTCTTTGCCAACAGCCCTGTAGTGGTCTTAGCGTCGACGAGCCGTAAATATCCTATTGGAAAAGCAAGACATACTTCATAATATTTGGAAGCTACTTCTAATTTCCCGCAAGCTCCATCATACAACCAGGGCCGGTATTAGGGGGGTAAGCGGGTCAAAAGTACCCGGGCCCGATGGCTGTTGGGGGGCCCCGATCACTGACTGTAGTGGACCTCAGGCCATGAAGCCAAGCCAAGGATTCACCCCCCCCCCAATTGTTGCCCGGCCAATTTGTAGAGCTAAAAAAAAAAAAGGTCGCCCATTTTACCACGGGCCCGAAATTCCTAGCGCCGGAGACATATTCTGCATAACCTAGAAGCCTGAAACTGATGGGTAAACAGGTTAACAGTCGATCCCAGCAATCGGGCGGACGCGGGTTCAAATCCCCGTCCAGGCATCAAGAACTCGGTTTTGCATAGATTCCCGAAACCACTCAATACGAATGTCCAGATGGTTCCTTCAAGAGGCCATAACTGAATTACTTCCATTCCTTCCCTCAATCTTTTCTCGGTTCAAATGACGTTGATGTCGACGAGACGCAAAGTCATTAAAAAAAATCTAGTAAAGTTTTGACTGCGAAAAATATAGTTATTTGGTACAAATATACATGAATATTGACCGCATCGATGATTTTTGTAATAATTGTACGCAGATTGTGCCAGAATCGCAAACGAATATTACGAATTAGCATACATACGAAGCCAAATTACCATCGCACGTTACATCTAACCAGTGAGATGTATAACGCTATCGATATCCAGTAGCTAATTCCATTCAGCTTTAAAATCTACTATAGATAAAAATAATACAATTTCGCTTCCCCTTCTTCTTATAACGCCTTATCCGATTCCTGACGTAGGCGGTTATCATAGAAGATTTACCCCTCAATGAGAACTTTCTTAGTAGTCTCATAGTTACCTATTAACAGTGAGTTATTCGCCACGTCACGCCAAAACTTGACAGTCTAGCCACTAACTGAACTGAACGATGAGAAGCGCAAGTGCGGTGAGTGATGATGTGACTAGCTAGGGCGGCACCGCGCTATTGCAAGTCGGTCTTCGGGAAAGGAACTAACGAACTAAGGAGTGATGTTTCTGGGAACTGGTTCGCGTAGTTCGTATGCGAGAGCGCTCTTCCGAACTAGTTCGTTCGCGAACTACACAAGACTATTTCTTAGGAAAATGATCTGGGGTGGTATTAGACCGTTCGTAGTATAATTAATATGATAAATAACAAGTCCACCATACAGTTCACTTTAAACTTGTTCTGATTTTCATAAACACGACGTCAAAGATATTGGTTACATGCATATATACAATCCAGCGATTGCAAACAACACTACTTCCACAGACAATACAGTCCTTGGCCGTCGTAAATGGAGTCTGTAAAAACTGTATCTCTGTCTCGGATGTTCGCCTTATATAAGCTCCATCGAAATTTCTAGAACACTACAAAGGATTCCGACAGATATTTCTCGAACATAAACAATACTTAAACAATTGAAACATAATAAAAACAATCAGAATTAATACATAATCATTTACAATCATTACAAAATAGTCGGAAATGGGAATTAAAGATACACTCCTGGAAATTGAAATAAGAACACCGTGAATTCATTGTCCCAGGAATGGGAAACTTTATATACACATTCCTGGGGTCAGATACAACACATGATCTCACAGACAGAACCATAGGCACATAGACACAGGCAACAGAGCATGCACAATGTCGGCACTAGTACCGTGTATATCCTCCTTTCGCAGCAATGCAGGCTGCAATTCTCCCATGGAGACGATCGTAGAGGTGCTGGATGTAGTCCTGTGGAACGGCATGCCAAGCCATTTCCACCTGGCGCCTCAGCTGGACCAGCGTTCGTGCTGGACGTGCAGACCGCGTGAGACGACGTTTCATCCAGTCCCAAACATGCTCAATGGGGGACAGATCCGGAGATCTTGCTGGCCAGGGTAGTTGACTTACACCTTCTAGAGCACGTTGGGTGGCACGGGATACATGTGGACGTGCATTGTCCTGTTGGAACAGCATGTTCCCTTGCCGGTCTAGGAATGGTAGAACGATGGGTTCGATGACGGTTTGAATGTACCGTGCACTGTTCAGTGTCCCCTCGACGATCACCAGAGGTGTACGGCCAGTGTAGGAGATCGCTCCCCACACCATGATGCCGGGTGTTGGCCCTGTGTGCCTCGGTCGTATGCAGTCCTGATTGTGGCGCTCACCTGCACGGCGCCAAACACGCATACGACCATCATTGGCACCAAGGCAGAAGCGACTCTCATCACTGAAGACGACACGTCTCCATTCGTCCCTCCATACACGCCTGTCGCGACACCACTGGAGGCGGGCTGCACGATGTTGGGGCGTGAGCGGAAGACGACCTAACGGTGCGCGGGACCGTAGCCCAGCTTCATGGAGACGGTTGCGAATGGTCCTCTCTGATACCCCAGGAGCAACAGTGTCCCTAATTTGCCGGGAAGTGGCGGTGCGGTCCCCTACGGCACTGCGTAGGATGCATGCGGGTCTTGCGTGCGTGCGCTGCTGTCCTGGATCCAGGTCGACGGGCACGTGCACCTTCCGCCGACCACTGGCGACAACATCGGATGTACTGTGGAGACTCGCGCCCCACATGTTGAGCAATTCGGCGGTACGTCCACCCGGCCTCCCGCATGCCCACTATACGCCCTCCCTCAAAGTCCGTCAACTGCACATGCGGTTCACGTACACGCTGTCGCGGCATGCTACCACTGTTAAAGACTGAGATGGAGCTCCGTATGCCAGGCAAACTGGCTGACACTGACTGCGGCGGTGCCCAACCGCTATGCAGCTAGCGCCCTTCGACGGCCAACACTGCTGTTCCTGGTGTGTCCGCTGTGCCGTGCGTTTGATCATTGCTTGTACAGCCCTCTCGTAGTGTCCGGAGCAAGTATGGTGGGTCTTACACACCGGCGTCAGTGTGTTCTTATTTCAATTTCCAGGAGTGTACTTAAACACAAAATTATCCACAGAAATCATTTTAAACTGTAGCAAATTATCCTTTAGACATCGTAACTTGCATTAATACTTGGAATTAGAAAACATTTAAGCAATTCTCTTGCACAGTTCCGTCCTTAAACATATTAAATGGTATTTACATAATTTCTTTTCATAAAACAAAGTCTATTTACAACGATTTACAGAAAATTACAAAACAAACATACAAGATCATATTCAACCAAACACTGGCTTACTACAAATGCTCCATAAAATACAATTCCATTTATGTTTAGGTTTGAGGGCTGTTACAGTGGCTTCCCCGTTGCCTTCCCCAATGTGTTATTGTAGGTGTGATAGTGTCTGTGTTCAGTGTATAATATTGTTTGTGCTGTATGAAATGGGAGCTAAACAAAGGAGAGAGTTAAAAAAAAATGGGCCCAGGCCCATTCCTGCCTGCTCTTCCGTAAGACACGGGTGTCGCAAGGCTACGGACGAATCGCCGTCAGCAGTGTGGTATGTCGTCACTCCACATGCACTGCGGAGCGGTTTGGGATTTAGCCCAGGAATTTGGCGAGCAATGTAGTGATTAGAAATTGTGCACCACCACCTCTCCCAATCTGCCGGGCAAGTACTGATAATGAAAATGTCTTCCTCCAGCAGGACTCGAACCAGCGACGGGCACTATAACGGAGTGGGCCACTTAATATTACAAACTGCATTTCCACGTTTGGTCCCAGTTCAGAACATTTGATTTCTGAGATACTGCTCCGACCTCTAATCAACGATCCTAATCTCAGTTGATTCATTTGCTTTCTCCATTTAGCACACGGAAAAAGTCTGGTAATCGCGAAAAATTTTATCGTATCTGGCTACTGGCGACACATGACCTTATTAAGTTTGTCCAACATATTTCGACAAACGAATATCAGATTAAAACAAAACGTTACATCTCTATGGTGAGGACCGCGTTGCTCAGGCGGTAGTGTATTGAACGTCCGAAACGGATCCCCAGTCCCACTCAGCCTGTTGCCCAATGTGTACCGATGAGTTTCTTCCACGAGAAGGTAATAAAGACGCAGCGTGGCATTGAGATTTCACCTACTTGCCAGTGCCAAAGTTTGGAAAGACTATGTCAGCTTTCTGGCTAATTATGATTTTGATTATTAGGAAAGTCCCTTACTCGACACACACACATATTCATTGATCAAATAAAAGATTCTTTATGCCGCGGTCGCCATGTTTAGGTATTACCGTTCGTCGGGTTACTAAATGATAAGCTCACATACTTTATGAACTCAATAAAGTTTGGTATATCTGTCCATTCTAAACTTACGCTTTCACACCGACGGAAAATACCACCACCAAATCAATATTTAATAAGGAATCAGACTCCTTTTCCGAGAATTGCAGACTCGTGGGACCAGAGGAATTAAATTGCACAAACTCCCACACTCTCCACAGTACTCATAACACGTCCACAGTCACTTGAGATCGCCTGCACTCCATGCAAAACCGTTAATATAACACATTAGTAGTTTCCACGTAATACTCCGCCAAATCTTCTCGACTTTTCACAATTTCTATAATCACGACCAAAATGTTCCCGCGTCGACAACTAACTTGACGGCGGTCAATGATGCACACACCCCAAAGATAGCCCCACACTGGCCTTACTACGCCGGCCACAGATACTCTTGCATGGCTCTGACATATGTTATGTTTACACTCCCTAGCTAATATGCTGTGATAATTGATCTGGTTTCAAATAAACTTGATCAATTATCAGAAAAAAAACTGTTGTGTCACAACTGGAATACACAGCTGTACTTTCACGAATCTTGCGTGATTTTATCCTCTACGGTGTTCTACGCCGGCCACAGATACTCTTGCATGGCTCTGACATATGTTATGTTACACTCCCTAGCTAATATGCTGTGATAATTGATCTGGTTTCAAATAAACTTGATCAATTATCAGAAAAAAAAACTGTTGTATCACAACTGGAATACACAGCTGTACTTTCACGAATCTTGCGTGATTTTATCCTCTACGGTGTTCTGCACCGAGGCAAGACCAACATTCCGTTAGGAGTCATAATGAATTAAAAACAGTTTCTTTCATCCCAGTGTATAGTTAACGTGACCATACGTCCCGCTGTCCCCAGCGAGAGTGAAAATGTCCTGCTTTCACAAACAAACGAAATTTGATATATCTATCCAGGGCCGGCGTTAGGTAGGGGTAACGCGGGCAAAAGTACCCTGGGCCCGGGCCCCAAATTTCGCAGTATCGAAAGCCATTTTGATTACCAAGATTAAATCAACAAATCATTTAATGAGCTCCATTCCTACTTGGAAACTGATTTGTTCGGCCGATAAATACAAAACAATTGCCAAGTTAGATGTCAGACACTAAGGCTAAGTAACTCAGCTAACATTTAATACATCCTACCTATAAGTATTTTTCTTTTTTTAAATAAAAACTAGTAAAATAAGAAACAACTTATAAAATTCCTAAGGCTCTCTGACAAAGAAATTCCACAGGCATCCCTTTCTGACGAAAAATAAAAATGATCACGTAATGTATAGTGCTGTGGTGTAAATTAAATGTGTTGTGTTGCTCGTCTTGTGCAGGAGAATGAAAGAACGGAGAAGGTTAATATCTGCTGCTTAATCTTTGGGTCCAAAAGACACCAATGTATAAACGAGTTTAACGTCCCCAGCAGACGGGTGAACTACCAAAGTTCAAAGAGCACTGCAAAAAAATTTGTGAGATTAATTCAAGTTTTTGGTATACAATCTGTTGATTACAAATTTCATGCCTGCGGTGACAATTTCTTACACAACCAGGACGAACTAATCAGATGGTTCAAGCAGCCAGGGCCACATACATAAGCAAGGTATATGATATTTTTCTGTTTCTGGTTTTTACACCTCGTCAACGTCGATGCAATTAGAGAGGGGAAAGGGATGGGTGTGAGGAACGGGAAGGAATTCGGCCACTGACTTTTGAAGAAACCGTCCTGGCCTTCACCTGGTGATTTGGCGAAACCATCGAAAACTCACACGAATGCAGGACTAGAGTGTTACCACTCACCCACTACGCTCGCTACGGTCACCTTATTAGATTTTGGTAGTTGTACATCAACTTATAGAACCATTACTTTAATAGCGCTACTAAAATTCGATGAATTATAGGAAAGATCTAATAATTAGTTTTGATTTAAAACAGCGGCACTATTGACTTGTCAGCTGTATCGGGCCGTGTATGGCACCTTACTGCCGTGTCTTGATGATTTTAATGCCGGACAACCGCTGTAGGAGGTGGCGTGAGGTCCACTGCAATTACAACACACCACTTCTTTCGTTGGGCGTGGGTAGTCCACTTCTTAGGCCAATTGGAGATCATGATTCCGCTGCAACTACATTACTAGAGTAATACTGCTGTAATCATGTATTATTTTCAAGCAGTAATTAGGTTGTAATACTCTTTGGATCAGCATGACGTATTATTTTCAGGCAGTAATTAGGTTGTAATCCGCCCTTGACCATTCTAGTGATCAGGTTGTATTACAACCTAAATATTACTTGAAAATAGTACGTCTTTTGATTGATTACCTCAGTATTATGATGTCATTAGTTCACGTGGAGGAATGTAGCCACAGCGGAACCGTGATCTCTAGTTAGCGCATACTGTTTTTGGAATGGACATTAAAAGCCATGCCATAATTCTCCTAAATAATTAGAAAAAAAACACTTAAAAACTTTAATGAAGACTGAAAGCACATTGGGCTCTAACCAGGATTTGTTGTACAGCCCATAGTATACCGAATCTTTAAAGCCCACCATGAAACTGGTGGGTAAAACAATGGCTTTCCGTTTCTAAATGCTTCCAGCATACTTTCTTCAGAATAACATTCAAAACATTAACCTTAAGTACAATAAACTTCTGAATGAGCACTTTCATCTTCTCAAAGACTTTATTCCTAGACTTTAGTATAAATCGTTCTTTTGAGGTATGCGATACTGGCCGTACTAGTACTTTTCAGGTAAGATATATATTAGACTTGCAAGATAATTTGAAGAATTAATCTAGGACAAACAGCTTAGTATAAAAATGAAGTTTTCATACAGAAACCTGCATCATTTAATTGGTCAGAAGTTAGGATTAATAGTAACATTAATCAGTATTGTGTCACCCCTGAGTAAGATCTGACTTGCATTCTGTTTATAAGGTGATGTACCTTAACCCGGTAATACTACAGGGCAGAGATTCTCAACATGCAGTTCACAGACCATCTGGTCCATGAAGATAGGACAGGTGGTCCCAGGCAGAATATTAATAACTTAATCCTAATTTAATTAAAGATGTCATAACAAAAATTGTTCACACAAAATGGATTCAATACTCATACTGTATAAGACTATAAGAGAATTTAAGCCATAATCATAGAAGCCATGAATATTTCAACACTGTGGCAAAAATCTGGTATTTCCAGGATATGAGAACATGACTGCATTGTTACAATAATAAAAATATGTTTCCACTTGGCATCAAAGAGAGCGGTGTTGCTTTAAGGATTAAGATAATGACCGTCTTATGAGGATCTTGTAAGTGTAGGTCTTCAATGATCACGATACGTGCTGATAACAATTGGTATGGTTGGTTAGTAATATACACATAGGTAAAAAAAATTAGTTCCATATAAGTTATTTATATATATATATAGTCCTTGAGTGGAAAAAGGTTGAGAAATGGTGCTATAGGGTGACCAACAGTTTAAGAATCCGAACTGCGGAGCGTCCTCGCATACTTAGCATGAACAAAACAAAACTTTGCAACAAGTGAAGGTCAGACGGGGTCAATAATAACACTTGTTCCCTTTGATGAAGCCGATTGCCATATTGAATTATGTAAAACTAGTCAGTGGTGGCACTGCCTACCCTATTCTAGAAGCGATTCCGGCCATTCTTGTACCTTTCTATCATTCTTCTTAATGATGTTACATGTCTCAAATTTATATTGTGTATAGATATCAGCAAGCTTAGCAAACATGTTAAAATTTGTTTAGTTTTTGTTCATAGATTGGAAGGCATTTCCAAGCAAATTTCATTGACCTTGACACGATTTCACTGATGATCAGCAAAACTCTAAATTGCTTTCTGTGATCATACAAAGCTGAAATTTTGTACATAGATATAGTTTTACCTCCAACACTAAAGTCGCTGAATTTGTATATATTTACCCCATAGCTACCCAAGCATGAAATCACTATCTACCCTAATTTATTTACATGCCACAGATTTTCAATATAAATGGAGCTTACTAAAGTTAAGTAAGTTAAATTTCACTTCATTCCTGTAATTACTTTGAGGGTTAGTGAAATTCCTAATTCTTAGGTGACTATGATGCTTTGTCATCATAATTCCACAGCACTTCCCATGATCCTAAAAACAGGTAATTTGGTATTCCAGTATGCTTTCACTCACAAAATCATGAGAAGTCTAATATTGGTGATTTTCCCTGTATTTATCCAATGACAATGCCCATATTGGTACATTAATTGCTTTGATCTTGATAACTCTGTATGCCTCAAATTTCTGTTACGCATAAAGATCAGCAAGCTTAACTAGCATGTTTTATTTTACTCCGTTTCTATGTTTAGTTTGGAAGGTAGGGGAGAGGGGGGGGAAATACACGCACCTAAGGAAAAATCGATTTAAATTGTTCATTATCTCATTAAAAACCTAAGAAAACCACTGCATACCATACTTTGGACATTTATCGACCTGTTCCAACTGGCTGAAAATAGTTATGAACATTACTTTAATTTTTATAATTAAAATAAAAAAAAGTGCAAACGCGTGGTATTACCCACCGCTGAGGGTAATGACACGCATGGGATGGGGTAATAACACGCAAAACAAACAATGCATAATAATGGACAATACACATTATTTTTTATTACTATATTAGTTTAGTTTGTTGACGAATACATTAATGAACAAAATAATAATGTATTTTAAACATGTATTTTTATTAAGTGTTTATAGGCGTGAAAAAGAGTTCAGTTTCATTTATAACAATCATCACACTTGTAACCTTTTGGAGTGTTCCAGCCACTACATTCTTTATGGCTCCACCTACTACATGAAACACATCTGTACCATAGTTCTCCATCTTTTCCAAACTCTCCGCAAACTAAACAGACATCTAAAAACGCCGTTGGATTAACATCATCCATTTCGGTAGCATCATGAATGTCCTTTAGGTCATCTTGGATGTTACTTTCACTTTCTAGTTCCAGTTTCCTATTGCATGCTGTCTGTTTCTTCTTTGAGCCATTCTTAAGCAGTAGAATAGTGCGCTTATCTTCTTTATCCGTTAGTTTTCTTTTCTTATTTTCTTTGGCTTTCTTTTTCGTGGCTTCTTTTGCTTTCTTTATTGATAACTCCATTTGCAGTTTTTCCTTCTCTGGGGTTGCTGTAAGGATCACTGACTTTCCCTTTTGCTTTCCTTTATCTTGTTTTGTCTTAGGAATAACTTCTTTTTGTTTTGGAATAGGAGAAATGTCAGATACACTAATATGATTGTCACTTGAACTTTTAGTTGATTTTGTTGAGACCTCTTCAACCAAAAGTGGAACATCTTCTGCCGATGATCCAGGAATCTGTTCTTGACTACGTGCTGAGATAACTGTTTCCTGTATAGAGGCAACCACACCATTTCCATTTGTTGCATTCGAGATCCCTTCTTCTTCAAGGACAATGTCCCTGAAGGTCTCATATTGTTCTAAGTCAACACGTTGAAATTTGTGTGGATTTAAAGGACAAATTCCACATGCCTTGAACCCCGACTGTCCTTTGTCCATAGTAGCAACCTTAATGTATGCCTTATTAAAAAGTTCAGCTAACTCATAAGGTGTAATTTTTTGATACACCCTTGACTTCATATACAGGTCACACTCTCGATTAAAGGCTGATTTCAAAGAAGAAAAGAAAGTAACGTCAAGCGGTTGAAGCTTGTGAGAAGTGTGTGGAGGTATGGTTACCATGACAATAGAATTTTTTTTACAGAATTCAAAAATATCAAGTGAAATGTGACTACTGTGATTATCTAAAATCAGCAGCACCGGGTCGTCAACAGATGATTTTACATGCTTCTGGAAATGCTGGAGCCATTCAAAAAATAATGACTCATTGGACCAACCATTGACAGAACAACCATATATTGCTCCAACTGGTCCACCTTTACTTAAGACATGTGACATTCTTTTCCTGGGGAAGATGAACATAGGGGGAATGTACGTGCCAGCAGCGCTGAAACAACATATTGCTGTAACGTTTTTCCCCCTTTCCCAAGAGGTAGCCCCTCCTATTTGTTTAACACCTTTAGGAGCCAAAATTCTGTTAGGCTTTTGTACGGTATTTATGCCCGTTTCATCGACATTGAACACTTGACCCTCTTTAAATTTATATTTTTCAAAGACATGCTCAACATTTTTAAAATATGCATTAACCTGTTCTTCATTAAATGCCTGTATTCTATTAATGCTAGTTGCTTCAGGTTTTCTCGGGCTAATACTCGGGTTTCTTTTTAAAAACAGAGCTAGCCAATCCCTTCCAGCTAATCTTGATGACTTATCAAAATTGTTTGGGATCTTGTTAGCCTCTGCGAACTCAAACGCAATCTTTCGCAGCTGGATGCTTGTAATGCCGTAAAACAGCTTGGCCATCGTAATAATATGATCCCTAATCTCATTTTCCTGTTCAATAGAAAATGTGGGTTTTTTCCCAAGTTTTGGCCCCGTGGTATTTTTTGCTCTCATTCGTGTACGCAGAGTAGCTTCGTGAATCCCAAAAGTTCTTGATACTTCTCTTATTTTTTTCCCCCGATTTTATGGCTTCAAGACACTTGCGAAGTTCCTCTTGGGTCCATTTTGCTTTCTGCGTTTTCCTTTTATAATATCTAGTCATCTGAAATAAAAAAAAAATTAAAAACACGTTCGAATTGAAGACATAACTTACTAATTTTATTATGATGGGGTAATACCACGCACTTGAAGAGCCGCGTGCTATTACCCCAAAGCGAGTTCGCTGACTGAACTAACCACAACTCGGCTCTTAGTTCAAATACTTCGACAAATCTACACTTATATGAAAGGTTACATCTACGGCTAGTAGTTTATGTGCAAAACATTACATAAAAGCAACTTATAGTAGCACTTACCTTCCAAAATACAGCTGACAGAAATTACATCAAACACAGCGAAAAAAGACTTCACACTACTGCTGCCACAAGACAACTGGAAAATGGTTGGCGGAAGTGGCGCTGCAATTGTTGTGCCTGCTAGAAAAGTACACCAACAATCGGGCACAGCCTGCGACATTCAAACTGCGTAATTCAGCCTGCGTGTGATTACCTCCATGCGTGTATTTCCCCCGCTCTCCCCTACTCAGAATTTACTTATGACAGCTAAATCCACGGCAACCGTAAACACTCGCCCAGGATGCACACCCATTGTTTGCAAAGAGTGTGCATATTGTTGGTATAGGACATGCATTTATTGATAAGACTTGAATTCTGCAATTTCCTTATCCACAAATTTTCAGATGGAATCATATTTAACTGACAAATCAGAATGAGCTATTAACTAATAAAAAGAAATGAAATCTCACAAATCTTGTAAAGGTAGGCTCCATTTAGTGGGAACACATATCAGATGATTTCCTAAGCTTAGTGTACACTCTACAGTGTATTTGCTTCACTTTTTGAAACAGAATGGTTTCTCTCAGTATTGTGGATAGTTTATTTTTAAAAACATCTGTAGTCTTGGTTACTATGTATGTCATGTTTTAGTAAACCAAACAATTATATTTCTACTGATACTAATACCTTAACTGTGTTGCTTTATAAGTTTGACAAGTCTTACAATAAATCACACATATTATGCCTCTTATTTCAGCAAAAAATATTTTTAAAAAAAATCAAAGACTGAAAGAAACAATTATATTTCAAAAAGTGAAGTGAATAAATACTTGCAGACTTGGTTGAGAACAAGCTCTCATAATTTTTGTCAATAAACAACCATGAGACTAAGCTCTAATTTTACAAGATTTGTTTTCGCAGGATATTACTATCCTAGAGTAGTAAGGTACAGTGCTGCACAAACACCTATTGTCTAATAACTAGTGGACATGCCAATATTCCAAATAATTTCCTTCTATTTTCTGTTTGCGCATGTTGTTAATACACTGTATTTGACTTGACAGGACTCGCGGCATATTTTCGCGACGTGGCTGACAGCGGCTGTACAGCAGGGATGAGGCACTCAAGGGAACAAGGCTTCCTGCTCATCCATTCTGCTGTCTGCTCTCTCCACACATCTTCTGGTTACCTTCAAGCGGTCCAGAAGCTGCGCGACAGAAACAGAGGAAAAAGGAGCCAGGTTTTCCTGGTATATTGTGCTTGCAGCCTAGAAAGATGTCACTGGAGTGACAGTGCTGGAGGGCTGTTCAGCACAAAGCAAACGAGTCCCATAGATAGGTGTGGTTTGAAAACTAGGGAGGGTGTGTTCTACACCGTCCCTAAAATTACAATATATCCTTGCCAAATTATACATTGCGTCCGAGCACTAGGGTGATCTGAAAAGTTCTCATCCTCAGTCATAGTTGGATATGCCAGTTATTTTACGTTTCAATCATAAATACATTTATGGAACATTGTAAAGAAGTTATATTTAATTTGTATGAATAATTAATGTCTCACCAATGATCCACAACATCAAGAAGCTATATTTGTTTGGAGAGCAATTATCCCACACTTTAAAGAAATTATGATTCATAATTTCATGATAGAATCACCATAACAGTCAAGGTTGAGAACTTTACAGGCCCTCCTCATAACATTTTTACATTCCAGATTAATTTAAGTTATTCTATAATATATTACTTGAGGGGAGAGGGGTTTCTATAACAACAAAATTCAGACTGAATGGCTGAGGTACAATTCCCCACAAAGCAGAGGATATTTTTATTTCCAAAGCCGAACATCTTAAACTCCCACCCAGCACTCCCCAACCCTAGATCCACTCAGCCTGCGGTACAATAAGTACAACAGAGACAACTCCTGGGAAAGGCAAGGGCCAGGCCCCCTCTCTAAAACCAAGAACCTCAAAAAGGAACAAAGAATCTCTACCTCTGTGAGTTCCTCCTCTAAAAATTATTGGCTCGATGACCTGGTAAGGGAAATACTCTGCTTTAGATGTTATATGCTATGTTTTCGTAGAAAGTGTATAATGCAAACTGTTGTACCTTAGTGTATCTGTTTGAGAAAAAAAAAATGACTGTAATACAATACTATCAATAGAATGTCCAGTAAACATTATACATAATCTTTTTTTTTTTAAGTTTGATTCTCATTAAACATAGGTATTACAAAATTATGATAAACGGCTGATTAAACCTGGAGTTTCATCTTTTTAAGTTTTGTAACATTAAAAATAATTCTTAAAAATAATCAGTGTGATGCAAACAATGCTGAACAAATAAATCTCATATTTTCAATTACTAATTTTTCGCATTAACATCACAAATCATGCTCAAAATGTTAAAAGAATACAGCATACTTCATAATGTAGTCAATATCGTATTATCACTCTAAGGTTGTGATCTGTAAACTAAATGAAGCTCTTCAGTATGCGTGTATGTCTGAAGTTAATACCAACTTCAGTAACCAATGTTGTCTTCCTTGCAACTAAATGATTAGTCAAGGCTAACCAACATCTGTTTTTGATAATGATAAAAGGTTTTACTTCAAAATTATCTTCATATTCAATCAAATTGTTGTCTTCTGTTCAGGCTGGGAAACCATGTATAGTTTCTGGATCACTTGCAAATAGTGCATTTTCAATTGTTTGGTACTCCATATTTACTTCTACCTCTTTAAAAACTATTCATAACTTCTCTGAATGTGAGGCAACTTGGAAATCCAAAGTAATATTAAAGCTTCCCATGTAGCTGTGTAACTTAAGATTGAAAATTAATTGTCTAAAAACATACATATTACAATGTGTGAGAATCATTCAATGTGATAGAGTCCTATTCCATTATTGGTATTGATGTTAATTAAAAGTTTTTTGTAAATCTAAAATTATGTATTCTTTGAAATTAGATGTTTGTAAATGGGAATATATATCACAATAAATCATTACAATCCAAACTTTGTACATGGACAATCAAGTCTATTGAAACTTCTTCGCTCACCCCAAAGTAATCTCAAGTTAAGGAAAGGTTAAATAGTAGTGATGATTACACAGCAAAGAACGATTGATAAAAACATTGACTGTGGCCAATCTAACATACTAGATAATTTCTGTTACACATTTTTGAACGAGGTTGCTTGCCAAATGACTGTGGCTTTTTTTTATTCTTATTTCAATTTACTGTTCTTGTATCTATTGCATTCGTCTTATAATGACCATCACTCTTCAAAGGGCTTCTGAACAATAATTCCACATGAAGTAATAGATGATATTTCTCCAAGAAAGAGAAAAAAAATTCATTACAGTTTTTTTATGTTTACAATAACAGTTTATTAATCACTCTGGATAAAAACTGTGGTACTACAAATTGTAATGCCCATATTAAGCATAATTTTCTATTACTACTATGTATTTAAAATCACCTCCAACACTAATAACTTTAATGCTACTCAATTTTCAGTGTTATTCAGTATTCCCTTGTCACCTAGACAGTAAAATCTGTTACACCACTGTTACCCAACATTTTATTTGGAAAATTTTAGAGGGAGAGAACAGTGGGATACTACCCACTCAGACACAATATTGAATTGTACCCACTCTTTCAGCTTGCAAGTTATATTCACATCAACACGTACTTCTTTCTGTTCTAGAGGTTTATGATAAATAAAAGTTTTGAATGTGCCAATCTTAGCTTTACACAGATAATCTAAATGGAATACCAATCATGACTCTAGGTCTTTCATCGTTTCACATTAACCAATTACTTGACTAATACATCCACAAGTGCTGATGAAAAACTGCCATGGCTTCCAAATGAGTTTCAGTAATCAACTTTTTTACCCAAAGATGATGTTCAGGTATGTCAGCTTTAACACAACTTTCAATTAATCACTGCCATATTACATTGACATTAAAATGGTGTTTACACTAGAGATTTATTCTCCTGCAAGGTTTTTAAAAATGGAATATCATTAAATGCTTCACAAATTACAGTTACTTTTCCATTTCCTCTTATTGTGTGGATGTATTCCTATTTTCTTTTCTACCAATTGTTTTACTTCATGTAAGTATCACAATAAATGGTCCCTACCTATGAATTCCCAGTTGAGTACGTACCTGTTGCTGTCAATTCTTAACCCAATAACACATGTAAATGGTGTTGTATCTTTCCAAAGTAGATCCCATCACTTACCAAAGTTAAAGGACGGAGGGCTACTGTGACATGTTTCTGGCACAGCCCTTACTCAAGATTGTAGAGGATGAAGCACATGGCTAGGTTTGTATGGGCGATTTTATTCAGTGAGGTTGACCACAGTGGCTGTGCAAACTTAGCCATATGCTTTATCATCTACAATTGTGAGTAAGGCTAGTCATCCACTGGAACCGAATTTCCTCCGAACCACATTCATAAAAGTAACACCCGATTTGACGGACGGCCAGTTTGTCCGATTAACCTCATCTACTGCAGCTGACTAACGTCTGACACATATTGTCGATCCGCATGTTGCTTCAACACCAAACGACCAAGGTGTTTATATGAAATGTTTAGTGACTTATATTTCATAAAAGTAGACTTTACCTTGCCCTTGTGAAATATTAAAAGAGCCAGGACCATATTTAGGATATGTAGAACCTTGGGCTGAACCTGTGATGTGTGCCCTTCCCCACAAATATTTTGAAATTCAGCCTCACATTTTATAGATATTTTTTAACCAAAATTCTAAAGTAAATACTAAAAATTTATTATTTAATTTTAGAACATTTTACTATGTCTTATCTAGAAGAATATAGGATTGTTGAGATAAAGTGAAAAAAATGAATATCATTAAAATATTCAATACAATTTACTAACATTGCTCTCAACAATTATAGAAGAAAAAGAATGTGAATTTGAGATTTATGTCCATGTTGCCAATTTCACGAAAGTCAGTATTGAAATTCAAAAAAAAAAACTAACATATAACAAAAAAAACAAGATACAAAAGGAAGAATTATAAGAAAGAAGAAAATTCTGTTTTTGTGATGTGGGCTCACAAACTGCAGCCTATATAGCCTATGCCTAAATGTGGTCCCAACAACAGTGATATCATAATCATTTGAGAATATTCCAGTAAGAAATTCAAATAATTTACTGTACAAACTTTTAGTAAAATAATTATTATAACTGTGTAGATGCACTTGCAATAATTGTCATTTCCATAGATATTATCATTAAAATATTTATAATGATTACATGCCACCACAGTGTATGACAGAGTCTGAAAAAATACAAATTAAGATCAAATAAAAGATAAAAAAAAATGAAGACTTGTTTATTAGGAGTGCAACATACCTTTGCCATTCGGCCAAATACATCCAACTAATCCCATTTCAATAGGATCGATCAGTCACTCAGCCAGATTCGGTTGTATTCAGCCTAGCAGTTCATGTCCAGTAGACACGTGGCAATGCCTTTACCTGTCTCAGGATTAGTCGGTCATATTCGGCTGAACAATCAGTTGGACAAATTTGGTAACAGCGAACGACCAGCCTAAGGGCTGTGTCCAAAATATTGTGCTTTTTGTTTTTGTGTAGTGTTTTCTGCCATCCAAAAATCAGACTATCATAATTTGAATTATTTCATATCATTTTGTCCATAGTTACATTGCCATCTGATCGATAATAGGAACAGCAGTCAGAAAGTTTGATATACTTTTTTTTCTGAATCCAACATGCATGAGTTCACTATCAGAATCAATATCAATCTTATTATGAACAATGTTTCAGTAATAGCTATGAATATCCCACTCCAAGACTTTGCAATATATCTGTACAGAAAACATTCCATTCTTATTAAAATTACTTTAAATTTGATGTCAACCAATGACAGCTGACTGAAGCTGTAATAATGTTCTAATTACTGCCTTTTGCTGCTAATACTTCCACAGTTAAATATGAATCTTTTAATTTCATGAATTTCACTCCATCTATTCTGGAGATATGCTGATGAATTTATTTGGATTGTGGGTAAACATTTTTTATGCCCCAGACTTCTGAATCCAACTATTTGAGAATTACTATGCCAGCAGCATAAATCAATACAGTTCTATTGGATACAGCAGTTTTAGTAACGAAAAAAAAAAAAAAAAAAAAAACAGAATTCATTGTAATGTACATTTCACTACAGAATTGGAGAAAAATGCCTTTTCTCAATACTCTTGTTAGATGGAGATAAGATGGAACTCTAGCATACTGCAACCCCAGGACGACTGCGCTTTGTTACAAGATGATATTATGAAAATAATTGAATGGTGTAACGACTGGCAGTTGGAGTTAAATACTAAAAAGTGCCAAGTGATGCATGTAAATAAAAATGTGACACCATTTAGCTCTGAATATACAATTAATGGTACTTTCCTTAGAATGGTAGATTCTGCTAAATACTTAGGGGTAACAATTCATAATAATTTGTCGTGGAATGAGCATATCGAGAATGTAACTGGGAAAGCAAATCCAATGCTCCGATTTCTAGGTCGTAATTTAAAACAATGCACTCCAGAAGTTAAATCGATTGCATACAAGTCACTAGTACTTCCTCACTTAGAATATTGTTGTTCTGTAGGGGGTCCCCATCAAAAGGGGTTAATGGAGGCATTAGACAAGGCCCAAAGAAGATCCGCCCGATTTGTGACAGGAATATGTAGTTGGAGGGAAAGTGTAAGTGTGATGTTGAAGGAGTTAGGATGGGAAGACCTGGAACACCGAAGGCGTTGCTTTCGACAGAAGCTAATTGAAAAATTCATGACTGACATATTTTGGAATGACAGCAAACAAATGTTGCTACCAGCAACATTCATATCTCGGAATGACCGCAAAAATAAGATAAGAGAAACCAGTGACAGAACCAATTCATTTCTGTACTCATTTTTCCCAAGAGCGATTAGGGAATGGAATAGAAAGGATTTACCGGGCAAGTAAACTTAAAATTCGACAGGAGTAGCTTTTGATAAAGCACTCTGGCCATCCTGTCTGGGTTTTCCATGGTTTTCCCGGATCACTCAAGGCGAATGCTGGGATGGTTCCTCACATTAGCCCACGGGCGCCTCCTGCCATATTCTGTATACTTTTACCCTTTCGGATAGGTGCAATGCACCCTCCGCCACACACTTTTAGTGAATCGCAGAGTAATAATAATAATAACAACAAAAATAATAAACCACTACATACCAGCAGCTACAAAACAAAGTACCATACCATAAACTCTTTGCCATAGGAAGAGATACAATTTCAATACAGAAAGCTTACCAACATAACTTTAAAATCTTTGCCATGCATTCAAGCAAAAAGTTTACTCTGAACAAGAACCAGAGCATACAAAGGAACCAAAAAGAGTGTAACTGGAAGTCCAACCACAGACTCTGGTTTTATACTATATAGGCAAAATACTTCTACAATAGAAAAACCTTTGGGACTGGCTTTCTTCTATGAAAGACAACTGGATGTAAAGATGCTGGAGGAATATAGCACAACCTATGCATGTGGAAAGGTTTACACTGAACAGACAATCCATGAAGGGCATAGCCAGGATTTTGTTTAGGGGGGGGGGGGGGGGCAGGCAAGAGAATACTGATAGTATGTATGCTAAAAAAGCGTTTATTAATGTACTACATATATATTCTATTAATTGAATAATTAATTAATATTATTATATTTTAATTAATTAGTATATATAATTATACTAATAATAATTTTCAAGCTACTTCATCTGCAATTTTATCACAATTTTCTTGTAAAAGTTTTCTGTGTACACCAAGCATGCACAGACAGGTCAGTTGGATCTCTAGAATATTTCCATCTTATTTAACTCTTTCATAAGGTCTAGTTCTCTAAGATTTTCTGTTGTCATACCCTTGACCTTCCATAGTTTTTACCATAGTGTGATTTCATAATCAAACAATTTTAACTTGTAGCATTGGCAGAAACATCGTGATTTTTTTTAAAAATCAACCAATGACTTACTTAAACTTTATCTGGAATGTAGCTAGGGACTGCAATCCAGCAATACGGGATCTGGCATCATTTGGCAGTCTGGCGGATCCAGCACCTAATTAAGCGGAACCGCAATCCGTAAAATGTGGTGAAAACATGTTTCAGTCTTCGTCACTTTCCGGTCCAACTCGTACTTTACCGGTTGTATCGCCCCGTTTAACTGTATCCTTCAAGTTGACATTTGACTCACGGCAACAAATGTGTGTTGTGTGTTTGTGTTGTGTGCAGTACTATAATTTGAGTTACGTCGTCCTATTGCAAAACTAGCTCCCAGATCGTACACAAAAAAAGATACAACTAGAGTTGTTTCTGAGGAGTAAGTAAAAACAATACAAAAAAAGGTTACAGCTATTGACAGATATTTCAAAAAATAGTGCATAAATGATGTGTTAAAATGTTTTTGTCATAAACTGTACTTCATTGTATTTCAGTTATTTCTTTTCAAAAAGTGGATTTGTATTTCCTAATTCTGCTAATTTTATAAGATCTATAATAACAAAGTTTTCAAATGACATAATTGTTCAGTTTGAATATTTCAAGAAACAATCGCGAATATTTTCGTCAAATGTTTGATGAGTAGACGTCCAAAAAAAAATTAAAAATATTACCTATATTTGAGGCGGGACCACACGCTTGCTAAACCTCGTCAAGCCGTCACAAATTGAAACATGTTGATAGAGCGTTTAACTTGACATGTGTAGGCTGGCACTTGTGGCTGATCCAATCGAGTGTCTGTTTTTTGGCACAAATCAAAGAAAGTTTGCGGCAAGTGCGCCTACTACGTGACTTGGCTCGGAAATTCCCCCCCCCCTTTAAGTAGCCCAGCGTAGCTTTCCAACCAATCCCTCCCCCTCTAGACCAAGCCACATAGTTTATGCACAATCCCTTAAGGCCGGTTCACACTGTGCGGTTTTCACCGCAGTGGAAATTTAACCGTCGCCGCCTATAGAATTTAAGGTGTTTACATATTCGGCGGTAGAACTGTTGCTGCTATTACAGCATTAAAATTTTCGCTGCTATGAAGAGCTGGTAAAAGATGACGTGGTCGGACGTCAGTACCTTTCTTTTGATGACCTGAGTTTCATTTTGTGAAATTAGAAGTTAATTTAATTAATTTGGTGTTTATTACATCGTAGTTAAGTTTTAAAATTTTTATTTTGAAGGTTCCATAGCCATAGAATAGGAAAAGAAAAAGCCAAAGGAAAACAAAACATTTGAGGAACGACGACACCAAGTTTTTCAATTATTTTGGGATGTTTATTTAGACAGTTCCTTGCGAAACTTAAGTACGGCATTCAAAGGAGGAATACCCAGTTGATGAATTGTATTTAACGTGTGGAAATGCTGGCAATCTCCTTCAAGTAGGCAGATTTCTCATGGGCCTACTATAAATAAACATTTAATTTCATAAAATTCCAATAGGCTATATTTATTTTATGTTAATTAGGGTGAAAACTTCTTGAGGTGAATATGAATAGATGTACAAGAAAAGTTTGAAAAATACACTATGCCATATAATGGCTAAGACTTACATTTATTTGTAACTAATACATATACTTCACTGTGTAATCAACTATCAGTGTTGAGTTTATATTGCTTTTATACTTACAAGCACAATCGACTAGTTAAACTTTTGTGATTAGATTGTAATCTGTTAAATGTTTTAATAACTATTACTTTAAAAAGAAAAATCAAAAGTAAATGGCGAAGATGATGCCGAAGTTACTGAACACCTTGTCTCACTGTATTCTTCACTGCTGTGTTAGAAGATAAGAAGAAGATGAAGAAGAAGAAAAAAAAAAAAAAAAAAAAGAGGAAAAAATGTCGATCCACAGAATTTCGAATGATGAAAGTTTTCCTAGGCAAATGTCTAAGATATAAGGACACAGCTATATAGTATTAAACATCAAAATCTTTCTATAAAATGTGATTCAACATTTTTCAACTTATAGTTGAAGCTCTAAAAATTTATGTAAATACGTGATCAGAAGTTTACTATCCAAAGGTATTTTTCCTCATTTTTCATTTCGTCAAAATCATTCATAATTTCAAGGCACACGTCTTTCCAAGCGTTCCTGGTAGCGTTCCGATCTTTAAAAGAATCTATAGTTTTGTCTCTTAAAACTGCTAACGAAATGAGAAGATCAGTATCCATCATCACTTAACTTACATTACGATTTTTAAATTAAAAAAATGTTAACTTTAACAGACTGAAAGCGCACAAGCGGTTAAAAAATCGCCAAGTGTGCAAGCGCCTATTTGACCACATGGGCCACTGTCTGGATTGGGGCGGTCAAATTACCGTCGAATGTAGTGGCAGCGCATGGCTGCATACCTGCCGTCAACGGCAGCTCTGCCGTGGGTCTGCGCCCAGTGTGTAAGCTCCCATTTGATCCCTTGCGCCACTACTGGAACGACGGCGACGGAAAACCTTCCGCCGCTGCCGAAACAGCCCAGTGTGTAACTGATCTTAGAGTCGTCAGCAGCGCCATACGTGTCCCGTTGTGCTGCCCCGCCCTCGCTAACGTCTGTTTTCCCGCAAATAGCAGTAGAAAGCAGGTTTAAATCGCACGAACCGAATTAATTTTTTAAAGTTACTTAACATTGTTTACTCTTCGGTTCGGCAGAACTCCGATCGAGCGCAAACCCGCGTCCAGCTAGGGGGGGGCAGCTGCCACCCCCCGCCCGTACCTGGCTACGCCCTTGCAATCCATACAACTGAGGCACAATGTGCTTAACTCAAGTACCGCTGCAGCTATTAGAATTTGGATGTTTTCAATGGTATCATGAAAACACCTTCCCATCCCTAGTCTCCAATCCTCTCCTGCCTTGATGTTGATGAGGCTATGAAGATAAAACTCTAAAAAGAGGAAGGGGGAGGGGAAATATTACAACTGGATATAGCCATGACAGCAGAGCATGTTGCTGATGACAGCCACAAAATGGAATTTTAAGATAATGGCTAGCTTCTCCCATTACTGAAAATCAGCTATGAAGGAGAATGTGACAGCACAATTAATGGAAATACAAAGGAAAGTGCAGTCTTTTTTTTTTTTTTTTGCTTTAGGCTTTATGTATCAATGATGAGGTTACTAGAGGTGTAAAATGATGGATGGTGCAACGAACAGGAATGATTTCAGAATGGTCTTTTATTAAAGTAATCATTCTGGTATTCACCTTGAGCGATTTCCAGAAACTATGGAATGCATCCGCATCTGCTCCATTGTCAGGCCAGAGTACCCTGACAATAAATACGACAGGAACACTACTAGTTTATAGATCACAATACACTGATTAATAACCATGTTCACCAGTCATCTGATAGCAGACTGCATGTTATATGGAATGATGATTTGTAGAGCTGCATAGAGCAGACTTGATTTTTAGTATCTGCAGAAAATAGATTGTGGAGTGGGAAAGGGTAGAGAAGGAAAATAGGGGCAATCCAGACATTATATATCACCATTCACATCAAAGCCCAGCAGAGTTGTTCTGGAATTTGACCATGCAATATAATCAGAACTAGGTGAAGATGGCACAGCATACCATTGAAACATGTTTCTAGACCACCACCTTGAGGAAACCCTGAAATTTTACATTGCAGGTTCCACTTACATTGAATGGAGTACTTAAACGTGTGAAGTGTTCTTCTAATCATGACATTCAACATCAAAAGACTTTGCTTCTAGTAACCGCTTTAGTGGTATCACTTTGCTCATTTAAGAGAAAACGGGTAATATGTATCCGTCCTCATGAAATCAATAATTACAACATAAAATGTCACTTTACACTAACAAAGTTTCTCACAATCTGGTCCTCTTACTTTTATTTTCCAAGCATTGTTACTAATTTTATGCTTACTACTATATCATATCCTATAGATAATGTTCAAGCTGATAGGCAGTTGTATACGTCAGTCTTCCGGAACTGTTCTAGACATATGAGGAAATATCCAAAAATAACCAGGATTGTGATACAGCTTGCACATACTTACTGGTTTTAAACTGTGGCACTAGGCATTATTAGATAAGAGTTTCTTGTTCCAGGCTTCTCAGTAGTGTCAACCATGTGGAATCATTCATGTTTTGTGCTGCATTATGTGCATACCTACTTGTGACATACGGTGATTTTTGTAATGAGTGGCCACAAGGAACAACGAATGTTCATGAAGCTTTACTCTTTACTGGGATCATTTTTATTCTTCAGTCAGCCCATAGGGATGATGACTCAGATAAATAACTAGTCTGCAATAGTTTCCTCATTTTTTTAAAAAGTTTACATGTGAGCTGAAGACATGGTATGTCTTCACTTCAATGAGCAGAAACACAGAATCCGTCAGTAAAGATTAACCGGATATTAACAAAAATTGTCAACACGTCACTGAGCAAGTATCTGAAAACACAAATTTGTTGTAGTGTGTGCCAACGCATTCTGTCAGAGCTGTGAGCATGACAATTCCCTGGTCCATATGGCATTGTCTGTCCAACATCTCTTGGCAAAGTAAAATATGACACTTTTGTCTCCCCTCCTCTACCTGTCTGACCTTTATAATTATAATTATTATTATTATTATTATTATTATTATTATTATTACTATTATTAACATCATTATTATTATTATGGATAAAATAAACTCTACAAGCAATTCAGCTTTGTGGGTGAGGAAAAAGAAAATTTACTGAAAGTCATAAACAGTATTCCCAGTCAAAAGTTCAAGAACTATTCCCAACTGTGCAAAACAGTGTTGGAACAAATGTACTAAACACTTTGAAGGAGATTAACATATATTACAGTATGGTAAAAAGAAAGAAAATGAAAAACTAAAAAAAAAGTTATTGTTAATTCTGGATATTTCTGGTTATTCCTCATACATTTTCAATTTTTGCTGTTCTGCATTTATTCCAGCTATTATTGTCTTTAATAAATTAAATAGGCACATCACTCTAAAAGCGTAACACACATAATAATGCATGAAAATGTATTTAACAAGAGTTAAAACATCTGTAACAAAAAACTAGAAAGAAACTGTGGTTAAAAATTAAAAAGAAACCAATTAGAAGAGAGAAAGAAAATCTTTTTATTTGTTCATAGCATTAAATTTGAAACAAACATAACTCTCATAACATCCAATAGTTTAAACATTTTCTCTGATTCTTTTGGAATGTCCAGACAGATTTGAAACGTATCTGAATAACAAAACCTTTCAATTTTTTATTTCCTGATTTATAGACATAGTTATCTATAACCTCACATTCCACTTCAGCTTTCATACATGCACAGAAGTTAAGAAAAATGCAGTATCCATATCACTAAGGGAGCATCCATAAATGACGTATCTCCATTTTGACTCTACCCCTCCACCCAACCCCTCACCCCACCCCTGTGCCACATAGCTTTTTTTCCCCCTATTGAGTCCAGAAAACATTTTGTACCATTTTCCCTTGTCAGACTGCCATAAATTACTTACGGAGATAATTAAATGACAGAAATGAATATTCACATGCTGTTGTGTATTCTGTACCTCATTTTAACTGTGACAAATAATATGAATGAAAAGCTACGTGGCCTGGTTCAGAAAATCCCCTTCCCCCCACATAGCCCAGCATAGCTTTCTAGCCAACCCTTCCCCCCCTAGACCAAGCCACTTGGTTTATGGACGCTCCCTAACCACACATTTCCTTTCTCCATTGACAGTGAAAATACATCACTTATTTTTCAGAAACAAAATCTGCAGCGCTTTCCTTAACACACATATTACTAACTTCATACTAACTAGCACAGGGTGTCACTTGAGAAACGTTTTTTCTAAATTTTAACCCTTTGCACTCCTAAGGCCAGATGTAACACACACACACACACACACACGCACACACACACACACACACACACACACACACACACACTACATCTTTGACACTGAGGTCATTAGAGATGGGGCAGGACAGACCACAAGGAACGGGGGATGGTCAGACATGAATCTGAAATCGCGTCCTCCTGAATGACAGGCCTGAGCCATATATAAGCATTGATAAGTGATCATCCATCAATGACACAGATGTCTGTACTAATTTAGTTCATAAGAACTTTTGATCTACAGTGTCTTTTAAAACATTACAGCTTCACAGGGGAATTAAACTACTAATCCAATTTCTGGTATTTTTATATTATTTATACCTAAAATAATTATCATCACAAGCAAAGACTTTTATGAGGCCATTCTGAAACTCAGAGATGTAAGAACAATCACAATGAAGTTGGCCACCATGGTATGGCCAAATTCTTTCGAATGCTACAGGTTAACAATGATCATTAGTATGAAAAAGTGTAACATCTCTGCACCTAACTGACAATGATTCAAAATTATCAATCTAGCAACTGATTGTTTTATTCATCGTTTGATAGGATAATTTATAAAATCTAACTTTTCAAATTAGAAACTATGCCATATATGAACAATTTGTGCAAAATAAACTACCATGTCTGGACAATAACAAACAAACCAAGCACAATGATATTACATATAGGAACAAGATGTAAAATAAACTGAGGTATAATATGAAACATTGTATCCATATTGTAATGTTTCACAATTACTGGAGACATGACAACTTTCAGCATCATTTCTTCATTTAACCTGTTTTAGTAACAATGTTCTGATGTGAGTAACCATAAGTAAAACAACTTTGTGAGATTGGATACAATGATGGCACAGTAAAATATACATATATATATATATGTTCCAGTAATTGCACATTTTATCACACTGCTTTAAATATTTTGACTTTAATGGCTCATTAAAGTCATTTGAGATCAGAAAAGTAGGAATCAATATGAGACAGACAAATCAACATGCAATTGGTATCTCAAATACACAGGTATTTAAATGATTAATCAATATTGTAGGTTTGTGTAAGATATAAAATTTCTGTTGCAGAAATTTTTTTTAAAAATATACCCAGAAGATTAATTTACAATATGATCCATATAAAGTATTCTCTAGCCAAAAATACAAATTTTTTTGTGGAATTCCCACCACCAATACTTCATTTAATACAAGCAATGAAGATCATCTGTACTTCAACACTATTTAATATGTAGGAAACACTACACCACAAAACTATTTATCCAATGTGTTCCACAATTACTACAACCATATAAAAACATTTTGTTTCAGTTTTAGACAGAAATACTTCCCTCTCTAAATTTAGAACTACCAATCAAAACATTAAGTAGAACAGTGTGTCCCGCTTCATACAGTTTCTGTGCCTGTTTCAGTAATGAGGTTAGATCATCTGATGCACTGGATATCAAAATACCTTTACCACCATAACCTTCTGCAACTTGTTGATAATTTGTGTACTGAAATGTGAAACAAAACATATTATTGCACACAGACAGCAGGAAAGAAGTTCAACAGAAATGTTGATAAAAAAAAAAAAAAAATCCTTACTACATGTGAAGACAGCATAATGAATAACACATCAAATCTAACAATGAAATTTCACTCCAAGCCTTTAATTGTATTTTGCAACTTGAATCAGAAATGAAAACAAAACATCTAAATGGTGTTACTCTACATCAATGTGTCATGTGACGGTAGGTTTAGATAGAACGGTAAGTATTAAATGCCACCCGCATGAAGCAGAATAGCCAAAAGAAAATTAGGAGCAAAAAAGAAACAGAGTATAAATAAAGGTTTAACTACAGTGACTGGAATGCTAAAGAGAATGAAGCCTGACAAGGATACAATCAGACACGTTCAGAATGGATTTCAATCTCCTGCAAATATGTTGAACGATATACATCCCATATGCCTGTAGTACTGTCATTTCTTCAAATGCATCATAGTTTTTGGAGATATTTTCGTTCAAAAAAATCCCAATGCCTTTTATATACCAGAATAATTGTGCTGTATTTTCAATGGCCATGTGGTCTAGGCGGTAAAGGTGTGTGCTCAGCAATTTTCGGACTGGGGTTCAAATCCCTGTAGTATCAAATATTTCTTCTTTTTTTTTTTCTTCAGATGTTGTTGAGCATGATCATTTTAATTTGATTTAAACTTCATTTAGATACTTTTAATGCATGAAATAATATTTTAAAAAAAATGTATTACTTATAATAGATACAACAAATGCATTTTAGGCTAGTTTACCAAGAATTGTAATATGTCTCACATCAAAACAATAAACTTATTAACATAAAGTGAAAAAAATGATAATGTAAGGATGGAGACTTTCCTGGTGTCAACACTATCCAGCAGCACACTCGTAAAGACTTCATTTTGGAAAAAAAATGATTTATGGAAAAAATGACACTGTATTGTATGTAATGTGATTTGTTTTAAGTATTATTTCATACAATAAAAGTATATAAATAAATCTGAAATCAAGTTCAAATAATCATGTTCAACACTAACTGAAAATAAAAAATATTTGATACTACTGCCATTTGCACCAGAGTTAAAAAAATTACACAGTAGACAGCTTACTGCCTAGACAACGCAGCCACTAGAAAATACCAGGCAACCAGGTATATAAAAGACATTGGAATTTTTTTGCATGCCAATATCTCAAAAACTAGGTGTAGTATAACAGATTACCTAAAGAAAAGAATAAGAATGATAATTATTCTGAGAAAGAAAATGGTAGCTATGGTAACATTTAGAGAAGGGATAGCAATAAGATCGGACGAGCGTGAAAAAAAGTTTGTGTGTTCGCTTTGAGTTGTAAAAGTTGCTGCTAGCAAAGGACCTGTATATCTTCGGATCTTTAAGTATTAGGTAACGTGTTAATAAAAGGGAATGAAGTCATAAGTTTTACTATTTATTTCAAATATGAATGGCAAAACTAATAAGCATTAAGCTGAAAGTTCATTCATTCACGAGTTCAAAACGATTTTGTATCCCAGCTCAGACACCAAAAGAAGAACATATAAAAATACAACATTAAAAAAGGAGTACAATCTTATAAAATACGACATAGGATGCATCTGAAAAAACAACATTTCTATATGCAAATGAGGTGTATAACCTTCAACATATTTGTAGGAGATTAAAATCCATTCTGAACACGTCAGATGGTCCCCTTGTAAGTAAAAAAAATTATTAGACTTACCTCTTTTCCATATTCACTGACATGCTTCCCTCATATGTGTGTAGGTGTTAGTTCATCTACTCTTCCCAGATGAATGCTAATCAAGACTGCGCCATGGCATAATATTTTACACGTGTGTTCAAGTAGTATTACAAAACAACTTCAAAATATGTAAAATACACTTTAGGCAACTGGAAGAAAAGAACTGCCGTGAGGCAATATTTATATGGAAGTGATAGATAAAATACACACAACACTCACCAAAGTTTAAGGGAGGGGGGCAGCAGCAACACAAATAATACACAAACACAGATAATGTTAGGTTTTTTTAACCTGACATAGGGTTTAACCCGATATATTGTAATTTCTCTGTTTGTGTATTGTTTTGTGTTGCTGCTGCCTTCCTCCCCTCAACTTGGTGAGTGTTGGGTGTATTTTATCTGTCCTGTCCATATAAAATACACCTGAAGAAGATTGGTTTTAGTTCATTAGGGATGATTGTAGAAAGATGGGGAAACTAGCCACTGCATCGTATAGGAAAGATACTTTTCCATAGAAATGGTACACCATTATTTCACATACTCCATGTTCAGATAGCTTAGTCAAAGCTGTATTTCAGTAAACATTATTTCAATCATCATCATATAAAACATTCCTGGAGGCAAATTCACCACTTTTAACCTCCCTATCCATGGAAATTGAGATGAATTAGCAAAGCCATGTTAAACGTGCATAACATCAATTTCTATTATTACCTACAAAATCTTGAATTGTTAAAATAGTTATTTGACACAAACTAACACCATCTTTCCAGAAAACTGTAGTGGCGTATTGAATGTACCAAGCAACACTATGGATCATAACTGTCCATAGTGTGAAAGAATGGATGACTGCCAATATATTCAGAAATTGTGATTTTAGTTGCTCTTTTAGGGCTTTACAACTTTATGAACTGTAAATAGAAGGTGAGATTCATACAAGTTAAACTGCAAATTAACCATTGCAAGATGGGAATTGTATGCACCAATTCAAATGGCTCATTAACTAAGTATAATTTACCAGAGATTATTCGTTAATAGAATATTATGATACTAGCTTGTGTATAGTTCAACTCTAAATTTTGCTTTGAAATCTGAGGTGGAATTAAAATGCACATCCTTCGAATTTACAGGAAATTCACAAGTTCTCAACACAAACTCAAGTTTATTTAACTTCATTTGAGTAAGCATAAGAAACTGTCACATTTATGGAATGCTAAATCATGTATCAAATTGTCAAGTCTTTCAATCTAGATCATTTACTTCAATTGTATTTGCTATTTGGCTTTAAACGATCAAATAATGTCAGGTAGACCAACTCAAATAAATTGCATTTAAACTATCAGTTTAATGATGCAACTAGCACTTGAGAGATTCCAAACCATACAATGAAACTGCCATTAAGCAATGAAAATAAGATAGGATAGGGAAAATAACACTATTCTTACCACAGATGAAGATGGTAGTGTCAAATGAACACACACAAACACACTTTAAAATATTTCAGTTAATAACCTTACTCATGTAGGGGTTGAGATATATGGCAGAGGGAAATATGTGTACACATCCAAACCTACCACATAAATGTACGTGAAGCATTATATTTGTATTGAGACAACGATAAATGATGCTTATGACAAGACCTAATAATTTTCCATTCCAACAAAAGAAACAATTGCATGTGTTGCATTTGCACTCTGCCTACTATAACACTATTCCTAAAAGAAATTATCTTTGTTTAAAAATTTTTCAACTTTGCGTGTGTCAACATATTGAACTAAAGGAAATAAAAGGGCTACTACAAACAAAAAATACTGTTAGTTTTGTGTTTAAGATAGGCATTATATACAACAATGAAACATGTTAAAAGGGCTTTTTAATCTTTTTCTATATCCTCTTTTTCTTATCATTTAACTTGGCACATAATGATTTCTGTTATAACAAAAACCTAACAACTTGAACACTACTAACATGTGGCTCTATTAACTGATGGTGCATGTACAGTCACACATTTCTGTTTTCATGAAGAAGGGCATATCCTGAAATAGTGTTCATTTTGTGTTTTTTTTTTTTTTTTTTGCTGCTGCCCTCCTCCCTTCAAGTGAGTGGTGGGTATATTTTATCTTGTCCTTTCATATAAATATCAAACTGAGCATGGTGGGTGAGCAGTAACGCTCTGGCATCACTTTCAGGAGGATGTGGGTTCGAATCTCCATCCAGATTTGAGTTTTCCATGGTTTCTCCAAATCACTCCAGGCAAATGCCAAGATGGGTCCATCAAAATGCCATGGCTGATTTCCTCCCCATTCCTCGCCCCCAGTCCTCTCCTACCTCTAATGTCCTCGACCAGGTGAACAGACACAACTGGGTGAAAATGGGAAAGGATAAGAAGAAAAGACACAAAAATTACATTAAATTGTTTTGTTTTGTTTTTGTTAAAGCTTCATGGCGCATTGAGGCCATGGTCTATTGAAGGAACCATTTGGCTGGAATGACTTTAGGAAACCATAGACAACAAAAAATCTGGAGAGACGCCATGGGTTGAAACCCCCATGACAGGCCCAAGTGACATAAAATTGAGAGTCAGGTATTCCAAAATACCCGTAATGTATATAGTCTAAATTTCTAGATTTAGTCATTTGAAGGTTTTACTAAGGCCTTTACAGCTCATCAAAGTAATTAGAGTGGGAGAGGATTGAGGGCAGCATATGGGAAGGAATTAAACCATGGCCTTTGGAAGAAACAATCCTGGCATACACCTGGAGTAATTACAGGAAGCCATGGAAAACAAAAATTTGGACCAGGAATTGAATCCGTGCACGAGCACCAGGTAGAAGCCTTAACTGTTCCCCTAACAAGCATGTTGCCTGTGACACTTTTGTGTATGACTACATTTGTTTATGATCATTCATTACAACTGACAACTTGACATATTATAAGAATAATGAAGGCTGCAAGAAACAGGGTAAAATTCATTTTGCTGATAGTATATGACATCATGCAGGTAATATATCACAATTAGATATTTTTCCAAAAATTTTCTTCGTGAATAGGACAGAAATGAAGTGTATGCTGAAGGTTTTGCAGCAAGTCCCATTTTAAACATACAGCTTTCATGGTTTATTAAACCATGAAAGCTGTAGTGATTTAGTGAACTGAGGAATATGTTTCTGAATATTCAGAATGGTGGATGAGATGTTTCAGAAATAAGAAATACTTCAAGACAGAATTGGAAGGCATCATGGTTACGATTCATAAATTAAAGATCAGGGCAGATCTGTATATAAAAGTGGTTTTCATAAAAGCCAATTGGTTTGTACATAAATTCAGTTGGTAAATGTCGGTTATTGGGGTTTGAGTGATGTTACTGGAATATTAACTACGAGCTTGTTTGTCAGTATGTGTGTCAACAATTGATTCCTGCACTGTATGGAAAGGTGCCTTTGGCATAAGAAATGTGGTATATAACCACATAAAATTGCTAGTGTAAGTGGGATGGTACAAGGGATAGAGTTGCTGAGGTGGCCAGTAAAAGAGATACATCAACTTCTAGGAAGGTGGCATGGGTATGAGAAGGCTTCATAACGATGCTATGTGCCTGATGAAAATTTTTAAGTTAAAAAGAAAAAAAAATAGTTTTCCAGAACTGATCAGATTGTAATGTAACACCTCTGACATTGTTGATATTTGTAAATTTTTGGTACATTTTTAAGACATATCAGATCATTCCCAGCCATTATGCACAACAGTAAAAGGTGGTGGAATTCTGGAGGTAGGTTTGAGGTAGTGAAATTTGCAAGGAATAGCACTTACTGAATGTTCAGCACATTTTAGGCAACACTGAATTTCAGATCCTCATATGTTCTCCCGGTAGCCAGAAAAAAACAATGATGCTATGAGGTGCTGTTCTGCAGGTACAGATTCATGCAAGAGTATAATACATTTTGAGATTAATGAGCCAGCTTTGTCTAACAATAATGTTGTACTAGTTGTCATACGCAAAACTGATCACGGGGCTAAGCATAAATGCTTCGTCTGAACTTTAACCGTGATGTGTTTGTTGCCTTTGGATAATAAATTGTTCGTTATTGAAAATCGATCGCCCCCATCAGGAAAGGTATGTCAAAATCAAAATCACTGCTGTTTCAAATGAATTTTACCATCACTGTATTGTTCTCAAAATTTTACAAAGTCACAAACAAACAATTTATCGGCATCAGACTTCATTTCCAAAATTAATTGATTGCAGATAGCGAAAAGTGAACCGAAGCCAGGTCAACCCACATAAACCCCCAAAATGAATTTCAGTCACATGTGGATCATGCAACTACAACACACGCGCCTTAAATTCCAAGATGGTTGCCAGAAATGCTCCTACATAGTATCATGTGCTGCCTTTTGCATACATCTCATGCCTAATCCACCAAACATATGGACATGTTCACTCCACAAACGACCGTTACCAACTGACCATGAGGGGCTCAACCATAGCCCTATTTATAGAGGCTGTCTGTGAATCTGGTTCAGACCAGTTTCCCACTTTTTTCCCCCCGACAATCTTGGGGACAAAATAAATTCTTTCAATCTGAAAATTTTACACCAGGTAGCTTGCCTCCTAAACATTAAAACTAATCCTAGTGAAAGTTTCTGTAGCTATCATACTTTTGCCATAAAAAAATTATTTTCCTAAAAATTCCAAACATGTTTATAACACCTAAAGTTTAAGAGCTACAAAGTTGAAATAGGTTTTGAAATGATTTATTTTCTCTACTGTTTCATTTCATCCCTAAATCCATTTTTTTACTATTTTCTAACAGGGTGAAATAAAAAAAATCTTATATGATGTGAAATTTTGAAAATTGATATCTTTTGAACTATTGAACTTACAGCTCTAAAAAAATGCTTTAAATGATTCTACGTACTATTTTCTATACAGTATCATAACTATCTAACTGTAATAGCAGTTCTTTAATAGCTTCTTCATCGTTTTATAAATCCACCCTCCTTTTCTTTACAATTTGAATTCTCACAAAACTTCTACGGGAAGTCATTCTACCCACGAGTTTGTAATTACTTACTTTTTCAAACATCAGCCAAAATAATGCAAATATTCAAAAACCAATTGATGTGTTATGCTCGGAAAAAATTTTCCTCTCATTTAAACATACTGCCCTCTTTGAAAGTTTAACCTCATGGTGTGCACAATTTTCAAAATCTTCCTTAAATTTTAGTTTTATCCTTCAAAATTTTATATGTGTAATGAAAAAATCACACTTCTTTTGAGCTATAAATAAATTTCCTATCTTTAAAACTGTAACTTCAGGAATTTTAAATGGGTTTATTACACCATACTGAAATATGATATTTAATTCTTCAGGAAAAATTCCTACCTACAAAGGTACAAATCTCGTTTTGCTAGTTAGGGTCTAAAGTAGCTCTGAAAATGAATGTGACATTTTCCTTTTCGAAATAGTCTGAACCCCATATATCAGATATGTTTACATTACGTTATGACTTTATATGTCTGTTTACTCTAATTTATCACTTGAATTCCTTAAGAAACAGGCTCTAAGCCTGAACTGCAATGTTATTTGAGCAAGCTCGATGCCCTATAAACAAATTTTGACAAGAAATTACAAAATTTAGGTTATCTTACATAGTGTTGACCATTCTCAAGTAGCTTTTGTAATCCTCACTATCTATTTTGGTCACCATCATTCCATCAATATAGTTTATCAATAAAGAAACCATTTTTTGATCCACACTTTCTTTTTCTCTAAAGCTATGGAAAGAAGACAAAGAATCCATATTTCTTTTACTTCTCCTTAAAATGATGTGCAATGAGGGCATTTCTGTGAAGAAGGCTGGTTGGAACATCTAGTTGGGCCCTTTGTAGGAGCGTGAAAGGGTGAGTGCATCCAATGGTAGATCTACAGCGTGGTCTTGCAAATCTGACTGTAAATGTGATTCTTTAAAATCGTGAGGGACAGGGGAAGTGGAGGGAGGGAGTAAGGGCATCAGACAAACTGGGATAAGAGCAGTCAGAACAAAATATGTAATGAATTTAAGAATTAACAAGGTAATATCTGATGTAGCAGAGAATATTTAATTTACATAACTATAGCTGCAACAAGAATGCTAACCTCCAATTTGCATGCCACACTGCTACCAAACAGAGGCACTTGTTCTCTTGCAATCTGTGTCCATCCAGCATCATTTCCTACCAGTGCTATGACTGGGAGCTTGTGACGAACAAGTGTATCCACTTCGGCAATGCTATATGCACAAGATCCATCCCCATATATTAACCACACTTGTGCATCAGGCATGGCTAGTTTCGCACCCAAAGCAAAACCACCACCAACTCCTAAAGTGCCAAATGCTCCTGGGTCCAGCCAACATAAGGGTCCTCTTGGCCTGAAACGTAAATGTTGGAGTCAATGCTCAAGTAATACTTGTAGCCAGCTACATTCTTTTAAACAGTCAAAACCACAAAAATATTTAGTTAAGTACAAAGTACATCCAGAATGTAATGAGACTAATTTTCTTAGGCCAAGCAGAAGGGTCAGGTTATTTTGAAGAATACTAAGAGTATGCAAGCATATAATATGTGCTGAATATTGGTATGTGTACATTTGATTCCTTCACTGTCTGTTTTATCTACTCACTCGATCAAGGTTGGTACCAAAATTTGTTTTCCTTATGTAATACAGGTTGCTCTGCTGGGGTTAGTGCAAAACTGTGATCGTTGCCCTGGATAACTTAAGCTTTAGCTTTGCTATATTAAATTGGTCACCACTTAGCTTAATAAAACCCAAAACTAAGGAAAGATTATAGATAATAATGTTCACAAGTCTATTGCTGGTAAATACTCAAAATATTCTTCAAACTTTAGCAAAGCCAAAAATTGAAATGGCATCAGACAATTTTTCCAAAGACAAAGTTGCATTACGATTAACCAATTCGAGCCAGACCAAACCCCATTGTTCAAATTTCAACTAACTAGCCCCTAGAAGCATGTCACAGTTCGTCACCTGCTTCTAACGCTAAATTTATCCACCGACTCCCGACACTTAAGTTATGCCAACGCACCACACGGCGTAATACTGCTGCTTCAGAGCTACATTGTAACACAAAGAGATATAGTTGCGCTCTGACTGTATCTGACCGAATGAAAGAGGACAAGGAAAATTCTGGGCTAATATTTATATAAACGTCCGCGGGAACGCAAGGCTTCCTGGTCTCCCACAAGAAATGTCTGGTAATCTGATCAAACGTCAAATCTCATGCTTGTAAAACTTCATCAGAATTTGACCTTAACAACTAAAAATATTCCTATCACTCTGAAATTTTGAGAGTAGCTAGATATTATAAAAAGTGTCAATTTTAATTCTTATGAAAAAGTTTGTAGGTTTAATAGTTCAGCAGTAAAAAAAAAAAAGAAAAACATTTTAAGTGATTCCCAAGACTTATTATTACTCCGCGATTCACTAAAAGTGTGTGGCGGAGGGTGTATTGCACCTATCGAAAAGGGTGATGGTTTGGAAGGGATCTTGTTAGGGAATAAGCGGGATACGGGGTGGGTATCGGCTTCTTCACCTAAACTCAAAGTCATCCAAAAATTGTCAAAGTTCGTAAAAAGTTCTAAAACCGTGTTAAACCATGTAGAATGCTAACTGTAAAATTGACCACAGTCGCCACTTACAGATTAACCTCCTGTAAGAAAGGTACTAAAGTAGAAATGAAAGCCTGAATCCTGATAACTGAATTATATATTCTTGAAAATTTTCACAGAAGTTACAAAAGTCACAGTTATCAATGGCAATCGGAGAAAAATCATCAGCCGAAAATCACAGATCATGAAACAGAACAGACCGCACCACCCCAAAATGAAACTGAAATCTGTTACAAACACATGTCGGAAAATGTTACGTTGGTCATGCCGATTTTAGAAATGGCGCCGGTCGGCCATCATGCCATCACGCCTATCTTGCCATCAACCACCGCGCGCTCAAGCCGGTCTCGTTGAATTCGCCAAATGGAGCTCTACATCCTATCCCAACGAGATACTTCATCAAAGTGCGATAAAAATGGCGGACAGGTCCCTTTTAACAAACTGACCTACTGGCCAAGACAATAGTCTATCTGGAAAAAGAACCTGTTAACTGTGTACTACCAGAAATTCCCAGGATGAAGAGCGTAATGGGACAAGTGTAGTGATGTGTTGGGTTTTGTTTTTAAAGCTTCCAGACCAGTGAAAATGAATTTTGAAGTTTCATTAATTTAAAAGCACATTTGTATCGCGTACTGTTCAACGTCATCATACGTCACAAGAAAAATGCTAACTCTCAAAGCCTTAAAATCTCAAGTTAATACTATTTTTAAATCATTCCCCAGCCTTTGCTGAGCTCAGTGGTGTAAAAATCTTTCAAATCGGTTAAGTCTATCAGAAGTTATGGAATTTCTAAATTTTACTGTTTTCCGTTGTGCAACCAAATATTTCGCTTTTTATTTAAAGCCTGTCGTGGTCTGAAACGAAATTTAGATTGAACCTTTATTTATTTTAAATACTTTAGAAAAGTTTTTAGTCTGTTAAACATGTTAGTTGATGAGTTATTGAATTTTAAAAGTTCGATTTTATGACGCCATTACCAGTTGGCTCTTATTTACTTATATTTTCTATTTATTAGTTGATGGTTACCAGAAACTTACAGAATATTAACTGGCCTGTTATTTTACTTGGTTACTTTTACTTTTAAAGCTTTGAAGTTGTTTAGATGTGGTGGAATTAAATATTGAGATGAACTCCATGTGGAGATGTATTAAACTTCATATTTACTGCTTTAAATCGGTCTGGAGCTGCGATTTAATAGTGAATTTAATATCAGATGGTGAAATTCTAATTATTAAAGTGCTTTACAGTGCTTAATTTAGTGGAATATTAGTGCTGTGGTCGGGTAAACAAACCTGTGTTTTCTACTTCAGGATTATTATGGATTACGCTCATTTAGGTAAGTTTATGGTTTATATTTTACTTGAAACTTCTTATTTATGGTTGCTACGTGTTGTTTATCTACTTTTCTGAACTTAAAGTGTTGTTATTTCGATTTTAACGATGGTATCGTGTACTGATGTTAACCTCAAACTTTGCCGGATTTTAACTGAATCTCGAAAATAGAGCGAAGGGTAGCTTACAACCTGCGGGATATAGCAGGAAGCGCCCATGGGCTATTGTGAGGAACCATCCCAGCATTCGCCTTGAGTGATCCAGGAAAACCATGGAAAACCCAGATCAGGATGGCCGGAGTGCTTTATCGAAAGCCACTCCTGTCAGATTTTAAGTTTACTTGCCTGGTAAATCCTTTCTATTCCATTCCCTAATCGCTCGTGGGAAAATGAGTACAGAAATGAATCGGTTCTGGCCCTGATTTCTCTTATCTTATTTTCGCAGTCATTCCGAGATATGAATGTTGCTGGTAGCAATATTTGCTGGCTGTCATTCCGAAATACGTCAGTCATGAATTTTTCAATTAGCTTCCGTCGAGAGCAACGCCTTCGGTGTTCCAGGTCTTCCCAACCTAACTCCTTCAACATCGCACTTACGCTTTCCCTCCAACTATATATACCCATCACAAATCGGACGGCTCTTCTTTGGACCGTCTCTAATGCCTCCATCAATCTCTTTTGATGGGGACACCATACAGAACAACAATATTCTAAGTGAGAAAGTACTAGTGACTTGTATACAATCGATTTAACTTCCGGAGTGCATTGATTTAAATTACGACCTAGAAACCTGAGCATACGATTTGCTTTCCCCATTACATTCTCGATATGCTCATTCCACGACACATTATTACGAACTGTAACCCTAGGTATTTAGCGGAATCTACCGTTCTGAGGATAGTATCATTAATTGTATATTCATAGTTACATGGTGTCACCTTTTTACTTACACGCATGACTTGGCACTTTTTAGCGTTTAACTCCAACTGCCAATCTTTACACCACACAATTATTTTCATAATATCGTCTTGTAACAAAGCACAGTTGTCCTGGGTTTAGATTTCACGAAAAAATAATAGCATCATCGGCAAATAATCTTTTCATCCCCCCTATTATGACACATAAATTATTAATGTATATGAGAAACAACAGAGGCCCTATCACGCTTCCCTGGGGTACCCCGGACCTCACTTCGATACGTGATGGACGCTCACCCTCGAGAACTACACACAGTGTTCTGCCCTTCAGAAAGTCTGCAACCCAGTCACATATTTGTCTAGATATGCCGTAACCATGATGTTTTCTAAGTAACCTAGTGTGAGGCACAGTGTCAAAATCTTTTTTTAAAATCTAATAGAACTAAATCAACCTGAGATTGCACATATACAATTCGGCACAAGTCGTGAAATAGAAGTGCAAGTTGTGGTTCACAGCATTGGCCTTTTCTGAATCCATGTTGATTTGGGTTGAAAAGCTCACCTTCATCCAAGAACGCATGACATTTGAATAGATGATGTGTTCTAAAATCCTGCAAAATATTGAAGTTAGCGAGATCGGCCTATAATTCTGAGGATCATTAACATTCCCATTTTTAAACACTGGGCTGACGTTAGCGGTCTTCCATTTGTCTGGTATTTTTCCTTGATCCAAGGAGACGGTATATAATTTCATCAAATACGGTACAATTTCCTTTGCGTTCCTTGAGTAGAATCTTGTAGAAATACCGTCTGGTCCGGGAGCCTTATTGGCTTTTACATTCATAAGCAGTTTAGTTATTCCCTCGACATCAAAAACGAGATCATTCATAATTTTGTCGGTACGATTGTTAAATATCAGCATCTCCTCTGAGTTTTCTATCGTGAAAGCTTTTTTAAATATATCATTCAAAATTTCTGCTCTCTCTACACTTGTTTCTGATAATTCACCATTTTCCTTAATCAGCGATGGCATAACCTTACGAGAGCCTCTTATTACTTTGATATACGACCAGAACTTTTTTGGATTAGTAATCAGATCTTTGGATAATTTCCTGGCTTGAACTTCTCTAAACGCATTGCCTTACGCACTTCCGCTCGCAACTGGACTAATTTAGCGTGATTAGATGAGTCCCCCGATTTCTTCACCATGGCATGTAAATGCCTTTGCCTCCTCAGCAAACGTTTCATTTCCCTATGCCCCGATTATGAACTTCAAATTTTTGGCAATTTTTACCTTGACCCATATTAACTCACAAAAAATTTCTGTTTCAGTTATGACAGAGCAATTAACAGTTTTGTTTACTGCCACGAACACACCCCTGCCCATTGAGATAGTTCTGTCCTTCCGAAAAACAGTTAAATGAGGGCTAAATACTTCAATAGATTCAACCTCTGGCGTCAGCCAACTCTCAGTTGATAGTATTATATCGACATCATTAATCGCAACTGTGGCACGAAAGTCCGCTACTTTCCCTCTAATATTCCAACAATTTAGGACTATTATCCTTAGCTGCTTCGTATTGTTATTTGTAGAGTCTAAAATCGCATTCTTTAATATTCGCACTCTGACGAGAAATGGGTGAAGTAATTGGAGCTGTAATATTAAAATTATTCACACCATCACTACCAGGACCAGCTTCTAGGTTATTGGTACATCCTCTTCAATGAACTGAAGGATCCTCAGGCCTCACTGTGTTCCTAAAAAATAATTCATATCAAGACGGTTCCATATTTTAGCAGCCACCTTGGTCACCATTCTCGGTGCGGACGCCAACCTGTCAAATGCGTCCCAGCTGGCAGCTATCATCAGTCGAAGGTCGATGAAGCCCCAGTTGTTTCTGCAACACAGCTCCTGCAAATTACAATTTAAATTAAAGATCTTCCAGCACACGGCTTCCCCACAATCGATGCGTGGCAACACACTACAAACTGAGAACTGCAATGAAACCGAATTTTCCCGGGCGGCTTCATACACCTTTCAGCCCAACTTGTCCACGGATTTAACTATATCTGGAACAGAAACACAACACGAGTCATTAGTACCGACGTGCGCAAGTACTTTTAACTGACGAGAGTTTGATTCCCTAATCGCTTTTGGAATATCCTCGATGACACGTGGTACGGTTGCTCCTGAAAGAGAAATGGAATGAACGTTAGTATGAGCGTCTTCACAGTTCTTCATGGCTAGTTCCCGTAGCGGTTTCTCCAGACGTCGCACATTGGAGCTGCCAATAACCAGTAAACCTATTCCTGGCAAGGCTCAGGGTCTGCGAGTAAATCTTCCCCGTTGCGCTTCTGGGCCATTCGCGCTTGAATCTTCAGCCTCTTGCAACTCTGAAAACGCATTACTTAGTGGCAAGATGTCATTTTCCCGTCAGGTAATTGGGAATTTTGACGCCTTTCTCCAATCCACACCATGCCAGACATTTTTTACAACTGGTACCTGGAAATCCAAACTTGCCGGTTCTACTACAGTTGGTTGCAGAATTTCTTTGACGCACTGCCGCTCCATACCTGCACTTGAAGAGATTCCATAGTATTAAGAATCTCCTCGAGAGCCAGATGTTTACCGGAACACTTTGCACAAGCCATTTCACCTGAAACAGACAAAAACGGAACTACAAATGAAACCCAAAAATCGGCAACTGCTACTAACGGTTACTAAAGCTCGACTGCTGATTTACTACCTACACAGGAAAATCAAAGATAAAAACCAAAGTTATTTAGCATACTTTAAAATTAAACACAAATGTCAGCGTCTGCTGCTAACGGCTGCTGAACCTGACTGCTGAGCTCGACTGCTGAGTCACTACCTAAACAGGAAAATCAAAGATAAAAACCAAAGCTATCTAGCACACTTTAAAATTAAACATGAAAGTCGGCGTCTGCTGCTAACGGCTGCTGAGCCTGACTGCTGAGCTCAACTGCTGAGCTCGACTGCTGAGTCACTACCTAAACAGGAAAATCAAAGATAAAAACCAAAGCTAGCTAGCACACTTTAAAATTAAACACGAAAGTCGGCATCTACTGCTAACAGCTGCTGAGCCTGACTGCTGAGCTCGACTTGTTAATAACTTTTACAATTTTGTAGTTATGAAACTGAAACAACTTACATTTTATTCCTAATTATCTGCTCTTTTATTTAATGTCACTCAAGGCATGTTTACTGTTTCCAAAAGGGAGAAATAAAATTCATAGAATTTAACTAATTAATACCTCCAAGTTATTAACGTTATCAATCTGAAAGTAGCTTTAAACAATTATATGTACATCAAAATGATTACTGAACAAATTTAAAGTCTCTGACTACTTTCTTCAATTTATTATAAATTTTTTGTAAATGTTACTCCAGGCGAATGCTAGAGGCTGATCCAACTGAAAATACTATCCTGTTCAAATTCTTTCCCAAACTGTAAAAACCTGATTTCTAGCTTGAACTAACTTAATAACTACAAAAATGATATGCAATACTATTCAATCTAACTTGTGGTTCTGAGAACAAATTTTATTACCTAACCCCTATCCTATATTATAATAATAATGAGTGGGGAATATGCTTTAAGTCAATGAAACTAAGGAAGGACAGGTTAATAAAATCCAATACTTTCCGCAGATGATGGCAGTTTGGAACAACAAATGTGACGGAACAAAAACATTTTATAAGAAAATTATATTTTTGTTCCTCGAGTGCAGACAAAAATCGATATATTTATTCTTAAAGAAAAGAAGTATAGGTTGCTATGGAGATAAAGAAATAAATCAAGACTTAGAGGCTAGCAACATAGAGACAGATCGGTTGCTTTTAAATCATTCATTGCTGAAGGACCTTGCATCTTTGAATACTGCAGAAGTTTGATGTAGTTCCTAAAGGAATACAAATTTTGTATAATAAACTGAAAACTGTTGAAAACAAAAGGATTGAATTCTGACTCCCGCTTGGTGAACGGAGGATTCAGGTAACAAAGTTAGAAGAAAATATGTAAATACTGTGGGGATATTTATGGATTTTAACAGAGTTACCAACAATGAGCAGTGATTAAAAAATGGGTGAGAAAAGAATATTATGTGGGAGGGGATGGAAAGTAAGGTTACGGGTGGGAAAATTATGTGAAGACCACTGAGATTAAGAAACAGTGATTGCTCTGGACCAAGTTTATGCTGGAAAGCCAGTGCCCACTATCTGAGGGCAGATGAATTTCTACTGTTATGGAGGACTGAACAGTGAAACAGGAATCGAACAATTGCTCATATCATGAGATGATGCATGAACAGATATGGAGTGATGTATATTTTAGATGAATACCATTCAACTACTGCCATTTATTCATACTGAAAGTTGATCTGTGATGTCACACCTATTTAGAAAGTGGTTGGAAGCTGGCTGGTATATGACACGGGAGGTTTCACAGGTCGCACGTCATTTTGTGGGAAAGCTTTAAATACCAATCGCCTCATCATACAATACAGTCCTATTTCTCTTTTCATGCAATTGGAGAATGCAGTAAACCAAAATTTAGTGTTAATTAAACACAGAGCATTTAATGCAACAAGCAAACAATGATGCTACAGCAACACATATATTGAATTTCCAACAAATATGTACTTGCCTGAGAATATAGGCTGCTGATCCAACAAAATCTCCTCCATCTACCACCAGTATTGAATTCTCAGGCAAAATATTTTCTACTTCCTTTAATATCTTCAGTGGATTGACATAATTATCAGGCAGCTCCTCAGACATCTGGAAAAGGAAGTAATTATCTACTGAAAACATGGAACCCAAAACATCAACTGCTATTCTACAGTAACATAATATGTCCATCCATGTGATGGTATCATATATAACAACATATAAGAAGTAGGAGCTGACATGTTTTGAGCTACTCATCAGTGAGCTCCTTAGGTATTGTTGGAACAGGAACATGACAGTTGTTAAAAAATTGATGTCAGATGGGGGTACCAAGCCCCAGTTGGAATAGGGTCACCCAAGGACATTAAAAACTTGAACTCATTTGGGGAATTTGTTCAGAATAGCATGAAGCTTCTACGAAGCCTACAAAACTGTTATCTAAGAAGTTAAGCAGTTTTATAGAGCAGAGGTGGCCAGCGTCGGCCTTAGTCACTGCGAGGCCCCGGGCAGCAGATCTTTGTGAGACCCTTGTCCTTTGTACAAAATATATTAATCGTAGGTATTTCTGATGATCAACGATAAATGCAAACATCATAAAATAAACTTTGAGTTTTAAAATATTATATTAGAACAGTTATTAAAAGTTAACAAACATAAAGATCACAAATCATTAAGGATAAACTGAAGTACAATAAGGCCTTGGAAGATATACGCACAGGGATTTAAAAATGATGTTTGCGCCTTTTCCTGAAACTAGAATATTTAATAAAAGCACAAGAAACTAAAGAATGAGCTATTTCATTTTCAATTCAAAGAATAGAAAGAGCTGAAAATTAATCTTGTGTCATCGAATTCCTCAAATAAGTTTTAATATTTTTTAACCATGAAAAACTTCCTTCTGCAGACGCAACTGTATTACTTGTGGCGCCAATAATTCTCTTCGATAGTGGGGTACACTTCAGTAATTCAGTTAATGTTTTTTCTATTATTTATGTCATCACTGTGATACTGCTGTCGTTTTCTTCATACAGTTCTAGTCCAGCTATTTTTCCTGCTATTATACGAATGTGACAGTCAATAAATCTAATTAAGAAATTTTTGATTAGTTTGTAATCAATATATACTTTACCATCAATTAAACAAGTTTGCTTTATTGTTACACTAAAAGCTGAAGATAAAATAATTTTTTAAAACATAAACTTCAATCAATTTGGGTAGCTGCGCGAGGCCCCTCCAAGAGCGAGGCCCTGGGCGACTGCCCTGTTCGCCACCCCCAAAGGCCGCCTCTGGAGGTGGCAGCTGATGAGGGCCATGATAGGCAATTAAGAGTCATCCAAATAACAAATATACATCAGTGATCAACAGGCTCCATAGCAGATGCAGTTAGGCCAGGCTGCCAGAGGAGAGGGTACACACCAAGAAGTAGCTGACCATTTGTCATAAACACAATACAGCAGTCAGTGAAACTAGTAATTTGAAATAGATAGTAAGATAATAGAAGTAATATAATTGCAAGTTGTGAATCAATAATTATTAATTAGCTGGACTAGATGTCCAAAGAGAGAAAAAACAGTAGGTTGTAGAATGAGGCAGCTTTTAGGTTATAGTTCTTACCATGTGAGGCCACAAATAGGGCACCAATGCATTTAGTGATGTGGGATAGGGTTACTCCCTTAGACAAGTTTGGAATGACATAGTAGCAAAAGTGGGGTAAGGTGATTCTTAGTCCATGATGGGAATAAGGTGGTAGAAAGGAGCAGTAAGCATGAAAAAAAATACAGCAGTATAATGGTAGGTGCCGAAGGGAGCTTAAAAATGGTTACCATAAACTATTATCTTAAGGAAGAGGATTTGAGGGAAAAACTGCATTAGATAAAATCACTGTTTGACATGGCAATGTCAGCTACACAGAACCAACATAAAATCAGCAAGCAAATGGCATGGGTACTTGATGAGTGGCAAAGAAATGGGCAGAACAAAAGCCTCAAAATATGTATCAAAAGGGACACAGAAATAGGTAAAGAAAAGGGGCCTGAAAAACAGATAATGGGAAAGGGTGAGAAGCTCTGGGAAAACAGAGATATCAGAGCTTTGAGAATGAAAGATTTCATTTTTGGAAATATTTCCAAAAGCAAGTAGCAATGAAAAATTGGCAGCGATAGCAATCGGGGATAAGGCACCCTGTATTTAGCAACATAAGATGCAAAAAAGGATAGTTGCATGTGTGCGTAGTTAAGGAGTACAAGAGAAACTGGAGAGAGATTGTGATAAAATATCCAATTTTAAGCAATGTCAAATATGAAAACGAGGTAATGGTATATGTTCACAGTCTTCCCCTTGCCTTGAAGGGAGTGCTACCACAAGTGGAACAATGGAAAAAAGTAGGCAAAATTAGAAAGCTACAATTAAAAATAACAGGTGGCTCTTGGAAGAATCAAGAGAGAAAAGATAGAATGATAAGAATAAAATACAGTGCATATAAGACATTAAAAAATAATAGATAGACTTTGGGTAAATATGCAGCACAAAAATCATATGCAAGATACCAACTGCTAGGTAGATTACAGGTAGAACATTAATTCTGCATGAAGTAAAAGATAGAAATATAGAACAGCATAAAGTCATAATCACAATTAGCATGTAAAGTAAGATCTGAATGGAGAAATAAATATGGTTGCAGATTATAATAAATATGAAAATAATGTGTGCCCTGCATATGAGTAACTTTGGCAGAATTGTGGTGAGAACTGAAGTTACAACATTGAGTATAAAAACAGGTGACTCTAATGGAATTCCAAGTTACCAGCAGAGTTATGAGCTGCACAAATTGCGATTTCAGGTTATAATAAAGTTAAAACTAACTGAGTGAAGAATGAGAGACCCTGTAAAAAAATGTTAAATAAATAAAACATCAGGCAAAATTACTAAAAAAGTCATATTGGCAGATGCTATTTAGCATGAATTATAAAGGATTTAGTTATCAAGAAATAAATTTGTGCTTATTAGATTGATACAGAGAAGAGTTTGGGGTGTAAGGGTTTGGGAAAGACTATACTAGTCTTTTCCAACCAAATGTCAACTTCTCCTTCACGTGGTGCACCCTGTTTGCACGGACAAGGCTCTGGCGACTGAAAGATTCCCGGTATAAGGAGTCACCCATTGCTTGCCAACGGCCTCTGAAAAGAGGGCGGAAGAGCGGGGAGCGGTTCAGGGCACCCTCTTGCCCTTGGGGTTGGAAACGGCCCCTAAAGGCGGATGAATCAGAAATGATCAATGGCATGGGGATGCAGAAGGCAACGGGGAACCACTGCATTAAAGACCCAAAGGGTATCCCGAGGACATGTAATCCTCTCAAATTACATATATCATGATGGCTTCTTCCTGGGTAAAATATTCCGGAGGTAAAATAGTCCCCCAATCGGATCTCCGGGTGGGGACTGCTCAGGGAGGAGTCATCAGAATGGATAGAAACATTCTACGAGTCGGAGCGTGGAATGTTAGAAGTCTGAATAGGGCAGGTAGGTTAGAAAACTTAAAAAGGGAGATGGAACAACTTAAGTTAGATGTTGTTGGGATTAGTGAGATTAAATGGAAGGACGCACAAGATTTCTGGTCTGGGGAACACAGGATAATTAGCACACAAGCTGTCAATGGAGTCACTGGTGTAGGATTTGTAATGAACAAGAAAGTAGGGAAACAGGTGAGTTATTATGAACAGTTTAGTGACAGGATTATTTTGATGAGGTTAGAAATAAGTACATTAGTACAAGTATATATGCCCACGTCACAGGAAGACGACGAAGAAATAGAAAAAATATACGCTGAAATCGAAGAATTAATCCAATATGTGAAAGGGGAGGAAAATCTAATAATCATGGGTGATTGGAATGCAATAGTGGGAGAAGGAAAAGAGGGGAATATTGTAGGAAGTTTTGGTCTAGGACAGTGTTTCCCAACGTGGGGCCCACGCCCCACAGGGGGGCAATTTGGTTTTTTTAGGGGGGCAATTTAGAAATTGACTTGATGCGACTTTTCCGCTTTCTCTTTGGGTTATTTAAACGCAATGCCAGATATGGTTACAAAATATAGCAAAAAAGCAAATTCTTAAAAGGATCACACTAAATTGCCATAATAAATGTTTATTATAAATCTTTTGGATTTGAATTTTAGTATTTCATTATATGTTTTTTAATTTTACTTACTGTGTTTTATGATAATATTAAAGTGTTTTCTTTCAAAATCCATCCTATATTAGTTTCTTTAATAACAAATAATTTTTTATTAAAAATTATGTATGGGGGGAAAAAAATGTTGAAAGTGGGACATGACCCAAAAAAGGTTGGGAAACACTGGTCTAGGAGAAAGAAATGAGCGAGGAAGCCGGTTGCTAGAATTTTGTGAAAGATATAAGCTAGTAGTGGCGAACACACTGTTTAAGAACCATGCAAGAAGAATATACACCTGGAAATGTCCTGGGGATACAGGCAGATATCAGTTAGATTATATCATGGTCAAACAGAGATTCAGGAATCAAGTTCTGGACTGTAAAGCGTACCCAGGAGCAGACATAGACTCGGACCATAATTTGATAGTAATGAAGTGCAGGCTGAAATTCAAGCGAATAAGGAAGCAGCATAAGCAGAACAGACTGGAAGTGAATAAACTGAAACAATCTAACACAAGAGAAAAATTTGCAGAAATGGTAGACTTAGGTCTAAGAAGTAACTGTGAAAGGAGCTCAACCGAGGACGAATGGAATGCATTAAAGACAGAAATAATGAAAGCTGGCAAAGAAACATTAGGCTTTAGGGAACAAGCTGCCCGAAAACCTTGGATCACAGAAGAAATTTTGCAGCTGATCGATCAGAGGAGAAGGTACAAAAATGCTCAGGATGAAGCAGGAAAAGAGCAGTACAGGCAATTTAGAAATCAAATAAATAGGAAATGCAAAATAGCAAAAGAAAAATGGCTACAAGAAAAATGTGAAGAAGTAGAAAAGGAAATGGTTGTAGGAAAAGTAGATGTTGCATACAGAAAGATCAAACAGAATTTTGGAGAAATGAAGAAAAGAGGTATGAACATTAAAGCTGCCGATAGGAAACCTCTTTTAAGGTCAGAAGATAGAGCTAACAGATGGAAGGAATACATTGAGAAACTGTATGGTGGGGACGACTTGAACAATAGTGTTTTGGAAAAGGAAGGCGATGTCGACATGGATGACTTGGGAGATCCTGTTTTGAGGACAGAATTTAATAAAGCTCTGAATGACTTGAAAGCAAATAAGGCAGTTGGAATTGATGAGATCCCTGCAGAACTTCTTAAATCTCTAGGAGAGGAAGGAATCGAAAGATTATTCAAGCTGATATCAAAAAGTTATGAAACAGGAGAAATTCCAACTGATTTTAATAAAAATATCATCTTCACACTTCCAAAGAAAGCACAAGCCGACAAATGTGAGAATTATCGCACAATTAGTATAACATCACATGCTTCAAAATTACTGACCAGAATAATATACAGAAGGATGGAAAGGGTAGTTGAAGAGATAGTAGGTGAAGATCAGTTTGGGTTTAGGAAAACTCGCGGTACAAGGGAAGCAATTCTGTCTTTAAGATTAATACTTGAAGGGCGGATCAAGAAAAACAAAGATACTTTTATGGCATTTGTTGATTTAGAAAAGCTTTTGATAACGTTAGGTGGGACAAGATGTTCAAAATTTTAAAGAAGCCAAGTCTAAAGTATCGAGATAGAAGAATACTCTATAAACTTTATAAGAATCAAGTGGCTGTAATAAAAGTAGAGAATCACGAAAGACATGCATCAGTTAAAAAGGGTGTGAGACAAGGTTGTAGTCTATCCCCGTTAATATTCAACTTGTATGTAGAAGAAGCAATGAAGAAAGTCCAAGAAAAATTTCCATGTGGCATAAGTTTTCAGGGAGAAAAAATCAGTATGCTACGATTTGCTGATGACATTGTCTTGTTAGCAGAGAGGGCTGAGGATATTGAGAAGTTATTGAATGGCATGAACAAAATACTGAAGGAAGATTTTGGACTGAATATAAATCAAAGTAAGACAAAAGTGATGAAATGTAGCAGATTAAATATAAAAAATAGGATCGGATGCAATAGGAGAAGTGAGTGAGTTCTGTTACTTGGGAAGCAAAATTACAACCGATGGCCGAAGCAGGAATGATGTTAAAAGCAGAATAGCACTAGCAAAAAGAGCCTTCATGAAAAAGAGAAATCTTTTAGTTTCAAATATTGATCTAGGAATCAGAAAGAACTTCTTAAAACTCTATGTGTGGAGCACAGCACTTTACGGCAGCGAAACATGGACTTTAGGAATACCGGAAAGAAAGAAACTTGAAGCATTTGAAATGTGGTGCTACAGAAGAATGCTGAAAATTAGGTGGACAGACAAAGTAAGAAATGAACGAGTTTTGGAAATGATGGGTGAGAAAAGAAGCTTATGGAAGAAGCTTACAGGAAGAAGAGACAGACTGGTAGGTCATATTTTGAGACATGCTGGATTGGTTAATTTGTTAGTGGAGGGAACAGTGGAAGGTAAGAACTGTAGAGGAAGACAGAGATTAGAATATATGAAGCAGATAATTGAGGACGTGGGTTGTAGGGGGTATGTAGAAATGAAGAGGTTAGCACAGGATAGGAAGGGATGGAGGATTGCATCAAACCAGTCTAAAGACAGACTTATGTGAAAAAAGTTCTACTTCCTGCTCAGGAAAAAAGTTGCAGGAACTATCGAGATGATGAAAGAAGCTAACAGGGATGTTGCTTTGTGGAAAACTCAATTTCAAAGATGGCAAAAAGTTGAGTGGCAACCAATGATGCAGTAGACAACCTACAACTTTCGAAACAGACAAAAACTGTCAAAAAAAATATCGCAAAATTATGCTTAAAGATTGATGATGTACTATAGAAGAAGTCAAGGAGTTATCTAGAGTGTGTTGGAACTGAAAAGATCCCATTTGTTGTGATTGGTTTTTACATTACAACTATGTCCTGTCTCACACAGCCATCACAGTGTACTAATTTTTAACAAGAAACAGTAAGACTCCTTTTCACTACACAGCCTGTTCCCCTAATTTAACTCGTGTGACTTCTTTTTATTCCCACAGATGAAAATTGACCTGACAGAAAGCATTTTGCGGAGTGGATAAGGGGGAAGTTGAAAACAATGGATACTCTATCCAGCATCAAATCAGATGAATTTAAAAAGAAGATAACTGGACAAACGTATAAGCTCTAATGGGGAGTACTTTGAAGGGCGTTAAATAGTTTTGGAAAAAAACTGAATAAATAAATTTAAAAAAAGAAGCTCTGGTTACTTTTGGGTACCCCCTCATTGGCATCATAAGTAGTGGTAATTTTAAGTATATAAGAGTGGTGAGGTATTAGTATCTAAAAGTGAACATACACTTATTTGATGTACAATTAGAAGCAGAACTCTCAAGTTCGATCACTGTTGAAACTATTGCTGTGTAAAGTCAGCGGCAGAACAACAGAATGTCACCACCATAAGTTGATACAATATCAATGAGTATGAGTTACGTTTTGGAAAATTAATGGCTTATTGTAAATTTGTTAATGAAGTCATAGAAATATTAAGGTTGGCAGAGCTGTAGTATTTCACATTTACTTGCTTGTTCGATCTATTGTTACCACATTCAATAATCAAGTAAGTTGCTAACTGTAACATTTGTAGATTTGATAAATTAATTCTGAATGTTTGTTTGTTGGTAAGTATTAAAGTTTCATATGATAAGGATGGTACTGTCTAATCTTGACAAGAGATAATTCAGCAAGATTGTGCTATCTCAAAGATCCAAATAATATGTGTGAATGTGAGGCAAAAACAGGCCATCCAGCATCTGTACAATTGCCTGCAGTGCCCATCAACCTCATTAGTGTCAGTGACGACACTGTCCAAGTCGCTGACTATAGATCACCTACAATATGAATTGATTTGCTATACTATTTTTTTCTTTTTTTTTTATCTCTCATTCTGTTGCAGTTAATATTGTTGTTTTCATTTCTAACTATTGCAATAGCAACACTTTTGATATGAAATAAAGAAATAAACTGACTAATGTACGTCAACAAAATGATATTAAAGGAGGGGCAATTAAATAGGGGGAGGGGGGGAATAACAAAAAGATAAAAAGAACAAAGAGGGAAAAAATCAAATTCAGGAATCTTTAATTACTATTTGTAAGAGTGCCATTAAATCACCAATAAAGAAGTTACTGTATCTCATTAGAAATTCTTTAGTATTGACTTATACGAGTAGTAATGCACATTTTTTCGGTACTTCATTAGAATGAAGTATTCTTGAATTTGAAAATGCTACATTAATCTGTAGTCCTGCAGGAAGCAAAGTGAATGAGCACCTGCTAATACAATGCATACTTGCAGGTTCATTTGACTAGTTCTGGCCATATAATCAAAGAATGACAAGATTGCTAAAATATATTATAACAAAATGCACTTTTTCAGCTTTGATGTCATGTTGAAAAAAAGGTAGTAGCATGATGATTATCATATGTTAAACATACATTCAAGTTTTTGAGTATAAGAACATGTACTCAAATTTAGTGATTAGCAGTGACAGCAGTAATGTGAGTTAACAAAAGGTTTCACTCCTTCCTTTATTTATGAGAAGCAACATAACAAATGGTTGCAACCACAAGCTGAAAATAAAAAACATCAAAAACCGTTATTGTATCCATCGATGGTATAGGTCTTTGATCTCTTCCGTATCAAGAAGGTCTCTCTTTTTTATTGTTATTATTATTCTATCTGCAGTTCATTTTGTTTCATCATTTCCTATTTCGTCTTCTTTAGTAATGCCTTTAATCGTCCATAGAAATTTAATCTCAGTTTCTCTAAGCCAGGGATGGCCAACCCACGGCCTGAGGAGTCAACTTTAACTTTCAATGCTGATATCAGATGCTACAACACTTTGTTAAGCTGATTCAGTAGGATGAAGAATATTAAGTCACAACACAGAGCACGAATCACTGATGTTCATTTGGAGAACATTTTGCAAGTCTCCACAACCTCTTTCGACTTTAACACTGATACAATAAGTTCTGTCAAACAAAGTCAAAAGCAGCCTTAAGGTAATTGTATTTTTAATATTTCATTAAATATGTATATTTCATTTTAATTTTTTTTTCCTTTGTAAATTTTTTTACACATTTTTGCCAAGAAAGTAATGCATGCAGCCTTTTAGAAAATTCTATTTCTAAAATTTGGCCCAGCAGCTGAAAAGTTTGGCCACCTATGCTCTAAGCCTTTTGACTTACATTGAGTCATAACCCACATTTTGGTACAAAATAGTGCAAATGGAACAGTAAGTATGTTATAGAGCCAAATTTGGCTGTCTAATCCAGATTTATTTTTAAATACTTTGGAGATTAATCCATACACTGAATGGCATTTGTTATTGTAACTGCCAAAATTACTATTTCAATCATATGTGATGATTAGGGTTCGGATCTTTAGGAAAAGTCATATTTTCTTCCTGCCTTCTTTTTGAGCTACAATGCTGAAATATACACTGATTCAACGTTTCTGATTGTATTTAAATGTATTTTATATAGCCTATAAATACATATTCGGGCATTTTCCTTATTCTGGTGATTTTTCAACAATTTTTTTGGACATATTTCGAGGAAAAATATGGTAATTTTATGATAGAAGTTATAGATGAAAAGAAATTAAGATAATTATTCAAAGAAATATACTCCTGTTATACATTGGAGAAAGAAACAAAACTAATTGTCACTAAATTGTTCAGAACTCACCAATCAAGAATTAAAGTTATAAATTATTGTCACTCTCTAAACGTTACTGTTCCGCCCGCTTTTTAAATTTGACTATGCAGCAGCAGCATGCCTGTGTAGAGCCACGTCAATCAATGTCTCACTTGCGACGGTATCGCGGGAGTTGAGTCTACTGCAGTGACCCACCAATTAGTTGAGAGGAATCAATTGTCTTCCTATGATTCAGTATGGTGAAACTGCTGCTTAACGGGAAACCCCTCCCTACCAAGGTCAGGTATTCCCCACATACCAGACTCTCCACGTTGAAACAAGCACAAAGCCTTCAACCACTCACGCACTGTCACCAATGCTTTTGAAAATAATCCTGAACCAGTGTTAAATCTACAGTGGATCAGTGAGTACCGCCATGCTGAAAACAAAACTTTCTGTTGTTGTTGTTATTTGGGTTTTAGGGCGCGTCGAAGACGGGGTCATTAGCGCCCTAACAAAAACCAGGCGAGACAACGTGGCAAAATTGCCGTCTGTGTGGCCAACTGTAAAGGAGTCGGCCACAGAGACAGAACAATAAAATACTAACATACTAACTAAAATAACGTCTGCGTGGCCGACTGTAAAGAGATCGGCCAAACAGACGGCAACATAAGATATAAAAATGAGACTAGCAATAAAATATAAAAATACATACATTAACTGGTTGGCTGTAAAAGGGCCAACCAGTTTAAAAAACAAATTAGCTGGCTGGCTGTAAAAGGGCCAGCCATATAAGCAGTGTTACAAGTAAAAACGGGTACTTGGATTGGAGGTTGTAAATGACCACCAATCCAATCTAAAACCTAGACCGATCTGCCCAAAATTTTTGGGACAAGACCGGCCAAGCTGCAAAACTTTAAAACCTTAGCCATGTTGTCACGGTCATCGTTTCAAATAAGGGACATATCGTTGGCTAAGCCGACGTCTGCCCTTAAATCTAAAAACAATACACATTCGGTTAAAATGTGGCGTACCGTCAAAGGTACGCCACAAGCAACACACTCCGGAGGGTCCTCTCGGCGGAGAAGGAAACCATGTGTCAGAGGACAGTGCCCTATTCGGAGGCGAGTAAGGAGAACCTCATCCCCCCTCGCCCGCTGGAAGGAGCTGCTCCACGGCTGAACGGTCGGTTTGACCAGCCGGAGCTTATTATGCTCAACTTCCAGCCACTGCCTCTGCCAAACATCAAAAACAAATCTCTTCGCCGCCGAGGCAAGGTCTGACTTTGGAACTGGAGCAAAGTCAATTATGACCTTGTCGCAGGCCATCTTTGCAGCTACATCAGCTGCCTCGTTCCCCCTGATTCCCACATGGCCGGGTACCCAGCAGAATACGACTTCCTTCCCACCGGACTGGAGGGAAAGGAGGGCGTCCTGGATGTTTTGGATTAGACTGTCTACTGGGTACATATTACCTATGGCCTGAATACAGCTGAGGGAATCACAGCATATGATGAAACAATTTTCGCGAGTTACTTTCATATGCTGGAGCGACTTTAGCACGGCATAGCACTCGGCAGTAAAAACGCTGCACTTGCCGTCCAGTTTGAATGTGTAAGTCGCTCGAGGGAACACTACGGAGCATCCTACTCCGTTAGCCTGCTTAGACCCATCTGTATACACCGGGGTAAACGTGTGATGCTCATTTAGAACGTCTCTAAAAACATTATTAAAAACACTGTCAGCGGTACAAACTTTGTTGTACCGAGACCAGTCTAAAATTATTCTGGGCCTCTTTAAAAGCCAAGGAGGAGATTTACTCCAACCCTGGTGATAAAAAGAAGGAAACTCTAATCCATATTGTACTAAACTAGCCTTTGTACGGTAGCTGAATGGTTTAGTGGCTCTATGCCGGTTGGTATAGAGCCGCTCGTAGTTGGGGTGTAGAACTACGTCGTACACGGGACTGCCAGGTGTTATGGCAATGTGCAGGTAGTGTCGCACCATGAGGAGTCGCCGGCGGATGGTGAGCGGCGGCTCGCCCGAGTCAGCACAAATACTGACAATAGGGTTGGTGCGATATGCACCCGTGGCGAGCCGAATTCCAGCATGGTGGACACTAAACAGTATACGGAGATAGCTGTCCCATGCCGAACCATACACGATACAACCGTATTCCAGCCGCGCCCGCGACCATACAAAGGCTCTGTAAAATTGTAACAGGCAGGAGCGGTCAGCGCCCCATGACCTGCCACACAGACATTTTAAAACATTTAGAGCTTTTGAGGCTCTGGCTTTCACATCTTTGAGATGTGGTAGCCAGGTTAATCTGTTGTCTAAAATGAGGCAAAGAAACCGAACTGTTTCAGTAAAACGTAAAACGGTATTCCTCAAGGTAAGATGGGGCTCTGATAAAAGGCTTCTGCTACGAGTAAAAAGTACACACCGGGTTTTCTCGGCAGAGAAACGAAAACCGGTGTGAACTGACCATTCGTCCAGCCTGTTCTACGTGAGCTGCAACTGCCGCTCTGCGCTTCTCAGGCTGGACGAAGCAATAAAAATTTAAAAATCATCCACATATAAGGAGTACCATATGGGACTCCTTATTATGGCTCCAATGCTATTTATAGCAATGGCGAAGAGCGTCACGCTTAAAACTGACCCCTGAGGAACACCGTTTTCCTGAATAAAAAGATCAGACACTTCGCTACTGACTCGGTACCGGAAGCAACGAAGAGATAAAAAAGATTTTAAAAAACGGGCTAGGTTACCCCTAAAACCCCATTAATGTAACTGTTTTAAAATAACATGTCGCCAGGTAGTATCGTAAGCCTTTTCTAGATCGAAAAAAACACCCACAAGGTGTTCGCTGCGGATGAACGCATCCTGTATTGCCGCCTCCAGGAGGATCAGGTTGTCCAAGGTGGAACGGAACTTCCTGAATCCACACTGAAAGCGGCTCAGAAGATTACGGGATTCAAGACACCAGACGAGGCGGCGATTCACCACCCTCTCCAGTGTCTTCCCCACGCAGCTAGTCAAGGCAATACTACGATAACTACCTGGCAACAATTTGTCCTTTGCCAGGTTTTAAAATCGGAATTAATGTTGCTTCTTTCCACGAGTCGGGGAAGTGTCCTCCGGTCCATATTTCGTTAAAAATATCTAGAAGGTACTTTTTAGCATCCTTACTGAGATGCCTCAGCATCTGGTACTGGATCAGATCGGGCCCTCGAGCAGTGTCGTTTGCGCTGTTTAACGCTGACTCCAGCTCCCAAGATGTAAATGGGCAGTTGTAGGCCTCTGTATTCAACGAATCGAAGCACAGCGGGTGTCTCTCGGCAGCGACTGTTCGTCGCTGAAAACCGAGGGTCAAAGTTAGCGGACGAAGTGATAGCGGCAAAGTTCTCCGCCATCAGCTGCGCTATGCTTCATTCGTCAGTAATTATACGTCCGTGATCCAGTAACCCAGATACTGGTGAGCGGGAGTACCTTCCAGATATACGGCGAATGGACTCCCATACTTTCAACGAAGGTGTGGAACGATTTATTTTGCTCACAAAGTTCTGCCATGACCTCTTCTTGCTCTCCTTAATAACTCGACGTGCCTTAGCTCTGGAAATACGGAACGCTGCTAGGTTGTCAGATATTGGGCACAACCTAAAACGACGCAACGCCCGTCGGCGACCCTGGATGGCGGAATGACATTCATCGTTCCACCAGGGGACGGGCGTCCTTTGCAGCGTTCCGGAGCTCTTCGGCATGGAAACGTCAGCTGCACGGTGAATCACTTCTGTCAAGTGATTCACCTTCTCCTGTATACTGCCACAGGGTTGCAGTTGTACAGCACGGCAGTAGAGCTGCCAATCTGCACAACTGACGTTCCGTTTACGTCGGTTATTTCCTCCTCCACGTTCACACTCGACATGCATCCAAATAGGGAAGTGGTCGCTACCATGTAGGTCGTGATCCATGTCCCACTGCACGGAGTCCGCAATTGAGGGGGAACACAAGGACAGGTCAATGGCAGAAGACGTACTGGTAGCAGTGGTGAAATGAGTCATTTGGCCTGTATTCAGGATACATATTTCCTCCTGCTCTATCAATTTACCAACTACTCGACCCCTGGGGCAATCGGTGGTGGAACCCCACAACGCACTGTGGGCGTTGAAATCTCCCAAAAGGAGAAAGGGCCGAGTGAGTTGTCGAATAATGTCAACCAGGTCGTCGTAGCCGACTGACACACTGGGTGGCAGATAGACAGAGCATACGGTCAGTTGGATTGGACCATGTATTTTCACCACTACTGCTTGTAATGTGGAGGTGAGAGCAATAGGTTCGGAGTGGACAGTGTTTCGGACCAACACCACCACTCCTCCCTTAGCTCGATCACCCTCGGTATCGTCCTTTCGGAATATGTCATATCCTCTTAGCACTGGCTGGTGTAGTGGTCTGAAATGTGTCTCTTGCAGACAGAGACACAAAGGATCAGATCGTGCTAAGAGTTGGACTTCCTCTTTGTGGCCCTGAAAGCCGTTAACGTTCCACTGAAGTATGGGAGCCATTCTACCTGTTTAAAACCACCCGGGTGGGTCAGTGTCTGATGTCTGCTGAGGAACGGGACCAGGTTCTTCGTCCACCAGCATAACGTCATCTTCGGGGTCCGAAGATGACTTTTGTTCTAAGGCCTCGGCATATTGCAGATCTTTTTCTGCCGAGGCCTTGTCCCCCTCCTCCCCACGCCAGTTGGGGGAACTGGGAGGAGAAGTTGAAGGGACTTCAAGAACATGGTGGGGTCCGTTAGTTTGAACTTCGGACCCCGAACTTTCTGCACTACCTGCCATCTGCTTCCGACAGATGGCGTTTCTACTGCTTCTACCGCTGCAGATGCAGCTTTTGCCATGGGTGCTGCTTCTGCTGTTGCAGAGGCACCCACGGGTTTCAGCTACTGGAGCGGATGGCCGTGCTTTGGCTGGTGGACTTGATGGACCTGCTACTCTAGTGGTCGAGATAGCAGAAGCGCTACTACCGACGACCGCGGTCCTTGGTGTTAGGACCTTAGTGGGCTGCGCACCACACTTGCACTGGCACGAGCATGTCGTGCTCGTGCCCGTGTCTACAACTGGACGTCTGCGTAGCAACGCTCTCCTTCCTGACGGGAGTTGACAACGTTTTTGGCGAAGCTAGTGGCGAAGACCTGGTGGCACCAGGCCGTTAAACCGTTTCTTCGCCTCGCCAAAGGATATTCTTTCCTTCAGTCTTCAACTCCTGTACCTTTTTTTCTTCAAGGTACACTCGACACTCCCTGCTCCAGGCTGGATGTGACCCAGAGCAGTTAATGCACACCTGTGGGAGGGTGCAAGTTGCACCCGGTTCATGCGCCGATTTTCCACATTTCCCACAAGTGGCGTTGCCTTTTCTAAGGTGACAAAGTCCCTTACACTTTAAATTTTGTGAATAAATTTTGTTAAAAGTTAATTAAATATTAGTTGTGTTGTGTTGTGAATACAAATGTGTTAAATTGTTATGAAAAAATGATAAAGACAAACGTATATTTAAGTGCCAGAATATCTATGGACAATGATTATCATAGATAATGTATATCTTTGGAGGAGAAGACAAAGAAAATATGGCAAGGGTATGGATGAGAATAAAATATATCTGGTATGTTGTTGAGTAAAAAGGAATGTAAGAAGTGTGTTTTGACCCTTGTGAATATAAATAAAAGTGTTTTTTTCGAGTGTTACTTCAAAGAATTCGTTGTCTAGATATTTATTATTGCTTGTTTCTGAACTGTGAATGGAAATAATCAGCCGTTTTTCAGCAGCTTAGATTACAGCTTGAAGACGGGCAATTACATATACCTAAACCTAAATACAGGAGGGATCTACAGTGTGGCCGTAAAAGGACACAGAACTAAATAACTTTAGTTCGGTAAGGAAAGAGCCTGGCAAATCTTCGGAGAAGAGAAAGAAGAAAGGTAAGACAGAAAATACATTTAATAACGTGAAGTGGACGATAATAAATGCAGATGTAAATCTGAGAAGCTATTTGAAGAGATATGGTAATTGTTTAATCTGAAGATACTCATAGCCGCGTAAATTACTGAAAATAGTAAGAGTAAACTTCAAGATATGGTAATGAACGTTTTGGTTAAGTGTTAACGAACTAGATATTATCTGTGACTGTTTGCCGAAGGAACTTGCTTTAAATAAAAATAATAGTAAAAGTAAATTGCAGTAGAGGAATAATACTGTATAGTAGTAAAATAACAAGCAGGAATATAACAGTTAAAATGCTGGGAAAGAAATTCATCTCAATGTATAATGCATGCACGAGAAGTTAACGAGCAAGAATAGTATCTTTGACAAATTGTGGAAGTAAATTTGCTGTAGTTAAAAACTGATATTTTGAATGTGTTTTGTGAAAATAATTTTTGTAAAGATAATATGTATGTTGATGAAAGTTTTTTGTGTCTCTAATTCTGAGTCGAACTACTGCGTTGTAAAATTCATTGTCACCTCGTTGAAGACTTTCTTTTCTCCAGTCTGTATTTACTCTCGTAAATTTTTTATGGGGTTGAAATTATTGGTGTGAGGATTTATCCTTGTGTGAAATATTGTGTGTAAAATGGAAAACAAAAATTTAGTGGTAGATTCCGAGAGTTCATTTAATGGGACGGGAGGCGAAAATAGTGAGCAGGTTAAGGTTTCTGGAAATTTAAATAACAGTTTGGATTCGGGTTGCGCGTATTCAGATCAGTCAGTGTGTGATGTTAGTATTCAAAAAGTTCATGAGTTATCTCCAGCTAGCGTAACTCAAAAGAAATTTGACCGAGAAGAAGATAATTCTTTGGAAATGATACTAGCAAAAATATTACAGAGCCAACAGGAATTAAAGCAGAGTCACAGAGATCTGAAGAAACAAATCAACAGCAGATAATGAATATGCAAGAATTAAAACAAACCCTGCTACAGAACCAACAAGATTTAAGACGAGAATTACAACAAAATCAACAGAAGTTTGAAAAGTTAACACTACGACAGATGGAGAAAATGCAAGAATTAATTACACAAAACCGACAAAGAATGGAACAAGAATTTAATCAATGGAAAAATGAAAAGGAAATATCTATATTAAGCTAGACAATGTGGAGGAGCGCATTGTTAAGGAAGAAGAGAATCGTGAAGAGGCAATGAGGCTGGTATGCGATGAGCAAAATAAGTTGAAGAATGAATTTTCAGGGATTAAACAGGAATTTTGGCAAGTTCAAGGTGAGGTCATGTGTTGCAAAAAGACAGTTGAACAACAATGGATAGAGGTGAATCAGCGAGTTGACGTGGTACAAAACAAAATCGAATGCTGTGCCGGCAACAATTTAGTACCGTCCGGTCAAATAAAACTACCGGAAGTAAGTTTTGTTCCAGGGGGCGAGATTCATCCGCACATTTTTGTAGAGATTTACAGAAACGCACTACCGAAACACTGGAGTGATGAGGAAAAAATTAGATATGTAAAGATGATGATGAAAGACGAAGCATTGGAATGGTCGTGTGGAGTAGCGGAGAGCAGTATTAGCTACGGAGAATTTCTGCGAAGTTTTTTGAAGAGGTACTGGTCGGAGGAAAGGCAGAGACGTGTGAAACAAGAATTTAGGAACAGCTGTCCATACAAAGGCAATTTGGTAGCCTTCGCGAATATTGCGAAAAATTGATGAAAGGACTGAAATACTTGTCAAACCCAATAGAAGAAGACGAGAAAATAGAAATTTTGGAGAGAAAATGCCGCGTTGGGTGCAGGAAAGGATGTTGCTTGCGCGATGGAATAATCTCCAAGAATTTTTAGAAGGAGTGGACAAGATAGACAAATGGGACGATAGGAGTGTGAGAGATCAAAATTTTACCGGAAGTTCGTATGGTGGAAAAGAGCAATCGGGACAAGTATATCGGGAAAAGGATGGAAAGAGAGATGATAGAGAAGCGAGACCGGCACAAGAATGGAAAGGAAAGCCTACACAATATAAACAATGGAGCGATCGAAACGCTAGAGAATGGAAAGCTTTCAACAATGGAAGTAGAGGGATGGAGCGAGTAGAAAGCGGAAAGCAGAGTGACGAAAAATGCAACCAGGGAAATTAGAAGGGCTTGTGAAGAGGTCCGTTCCCAGGCCGATGAAAGAAGAGGACCAAGAAATTTTAAAGAATATAGATGTATGTTCATGAGAGTAAACAAAGAAGAAGCAGTAAAACATAGGAAGACCGTTCTAGAAGATGTTGCAAAACATTTCCAAAGAATAGAGAGAGAGGAGAGCAATCAGAAAACGTCAGTAGAGAGTGACAATCAAATCAGAAATAATGAAGAAAGGAAGCCATTAATGGATAAAACACTGATGATTGATGAAGTAGATGAATGGGTAAACCAAGCAAGAAGAGCTTGTAAGGAAAAATTAGGAGTGGAAACGGTAGAAGAAGAAGATGAGGAAGACCTCGAAAAACGTTAGAAGTGGGAAAAGAGCAAGAAGTAACGGTGGAAGACAAAGGTCCGTTAAAATGGTGGAGGTGTTTAGAACAAATTGTGGAAAGTGAACGATTCGACAAGGTTGAAAATGAGGCAATGGAAGGAAGTGAGGTGATTGGTTTAGCAGAAATGGATTATTGGACGAACAAGGACCAGAAGAGTATTGACGAGTTGATAGGGGATGAAGGATATGGAATCAATATCTTGGGAAATGAGGATGAAAATTACGAAGAGCGAAGAGAAGAGGAAGATGAGGAAACAGACGATACGATAGACGATGAAGAGTATGGAGACGAAGAAGAATTCAATGAAGATTATAGTATGGAAGAGGGAGAAAACTTTAACGAAGATTTAAAAAAGAGTTATGTAGTCGATAGTGACAAGGATGAAGAAAGAGAACTGAAATGCTTTCTAATAAGGAAGGAAGGACCAGGAAGAGGCAAGGAAAGTGAAGCAATCAAATTGATGAGGAAGAACAAAGAGCTAATTTACCGAAAGGTGGAAGAAGAAGCAACAAGAGGAAAAGTGAAGATGAAGGACAAAGGATCGACATACAGAGAAGAAGAGGACGCAACAAGAGGAAAAGTGAAGATGAAGGACCGACGTTCTAGGAAGATGGAGTTCGAAGTAGGGGAGCTAGTGTTGGTGAGGACTCATGAACGATCCATCAGCATAAATGCGGAGATCAAAAGTTCTTTGATATATACGAAGGACCATATAAAATTTGGGAGACCTCATCAACATGCATACTATCTCCGGTACCCTAAATCTGGAAAAGTGTTAGGTTTAAGGAACCTGAAAGATTTGAAACTGTACATCGAGTGAATGAGAGGATGAAAGTTGCAGAGAGTGAATGTAAATATAGAGAAAGATATCAACAAAATTTGTGGGGAAAATTTTGATGACAAGTAGCGGGGGGGATATGTAAGGTGACAAAGTCCCTTACACTTTAAATTTTGTGAATAAATTTTGTTAAAAGTTAATTAAATATTAGTTGTGTTGTGAATACAAATGTGTTAAATTGTTATGAAAAAATGATAAAGATAAACGTATATTTAAGTGCCAGAATATCTATGGACAATGATTATCTATGATAATGTATATCTTTGGAGGAGAAGACAAAGAAAATATGGCAAGGGTATGGATGAGAATAAAATATATCTGGTAAGTTGTTGAGTAAAAAGGAATGTAAGAAGTGCGTTTTGACCCTTGTGAATATAAATAAAAGTGTTTTTTCGAGTGTTACTTCAAAGAATTCGTTGTCTAGATATTTATTATTTGTTTGTTTCTGAACTGTGAATGGAAATAATCAGCCGGTTTCAGCAGCTTAGATTACAGCTTGAAGACGGGCAGATTACATATACCTAAACCTAAATAAAGGAAGAGGGGATCTTACACTTTACAGTTCGACGTCGTATGCCCGAACCGCTGGCTCTTAAAGCAGCGCATCGGGTCCGGAACATACGGGCGAACGTTTAGATGTAGGTATCCAGCTTTTATGGACTTTGGCAACGTTGGAGTGTCGAACGTCAGGACGAAGGTGGCAGTTTTCTCAAGACTGCCGTTAACCCTTGGTTTGATCTGCCTAACCTCGACCACATTATCTGATCCCCACTCCTTAAGGAGTTCCTCTGACTCTATATCTATTAAATCTCTGCAAGTGATCACTACTTTGCTAGAGTATAGAGTTTTATGTAGTTTGCATTTCACTGCGAACTCCCCGAGCTTCTCACACTTAAGGAGTGAAACAGCCTGCTTGTGGTTAGAGTTTCCAGAAGCAGGGTCCCATTCCTCAGCTTTTTCACACTCTTCAAGGTTCCCGCTATTCCCTCCAATCCTTTTATATAAAACGGAGAGACCTTCTCATAGGATCCCTCCGTTCTTGCATGATTACAAAGGCGTTGTCTATAAGACAAACCTTCCGTTACTGCTGTCTTTCCGGAGGAGGGCTGTCAACCCTCGCCCGCTTTTGGAACTGGGTGTATTTTTTTTAACCTGCGGCACACCCGGACCGCAGGGGTTTTGTTTTTGTTTGTGAGAAGGAATTTTGGTACACAAGCAAAAACATGATATAAAGAAATGCCGATACAACAGGGGGGGCGCAGGTGCCCCTGAGGTTGCACGTTAGCGTGTGATCTACCTCTCACACATGCACCACCTCGGCACCTGGCTGACCTTGAGGTTGAGGTTTTTTTTATAGAGGTTTTTTTTATAGAGGTTTTTACTGTCCTCGCGATCCGGGCAATGAAGCCAAGATCCCCGTTCTCCTAGGCACACAACGTTCCACCGCCACGCCCTACGGTGCTCATTGAAGCATGGTAGGAGTTTACGGTGTGGGAAACTTGCGGCGCTCACAAGTTTCCAGCTCGGGCACCGCGGGTTCGCCAAACCCGTACCTGGCACTTGCGTACCAGGCCCCTGCGGGGCAAAACTTTCTGAAAGTGCAAAGTTACGGAGTTACGTAAAGGAATTTGGAGAGGAGTATTTTAGCACATATGAAAAGACTTCTTTTCTGTAAATTGTGTGAAACTAAAATGAATGCAACAAAGTGATTTCATTTGCAGCAGCACTGCAATACATCAAGACACAAGAATAACGTAATACGACATTCAACTCGACAAAGCAAGCAGTGACTTTTCTTGGATACATTTACAGCTTCGTCGTCTTCCAAACTGTCAATTTTTTCTAAAGAACTCTGTGAAATGATGGTATCAGCCAATATCCCACTTAATAAAGTGAACAATGCGCATTTCAAATCGTTCTTGGAGAAATACACAACACAAACGATTCCAACCGAATCAATATTGAGGATGAACTATCTACCGTCTTGTAATGAAAATTTATTGCAGACAATCAGAACTAAGATAGGCACCAATAAGATATGGGTATCAATGGATGAAAGTACTGATGCTTGTGGGAGATACGTAGTAAATGTTATCGTTGGAACCCTACTTTCTGACAGACCGGGTGATATATTTTTACTGGACTGTGAAGCTCTTGAATCAGTAAACCACTCAACAATTGCCGTCTATTTCGACAACGCTATGAAACTGTTATGGAGCGGTGAAGTTAAGCGACAACATGTCTTACTATTTGTGACCGACAGTGCGTCGTACATGGTAAAGGCTGGGAAATGACTGAAAATGTTGTATCCTTCGATGGTGCATTTAACTTGTCTCGCTCACAGATTACATAGAGTTGCCAAGGAAGTAAGACTAAATTTCCCTGATGTTGATAGGTTAATATCAAATGTAAAAAAGATTTTTGTTAAAGCTCCAATGAGAGTCGCAAAATTTAAAGAAGACACACCTTCCATCCCTCTTCCACCACAACCAGTACTTACTCGTTGGGGCACATGGCTTGATGTCCAAGAACTCTTTTCCAGTAATTTGTTCAGAAATTTGGCATACATAAATTCAAGATTTTCAGGCATCACAACTACGATTTCACATCTTGAAGAAATTGGTCTAGTAGTAGTAGTTGTTGTTGTTGTTGTTGTTGTTAGGCCTTAAGGGCGCATCAATGGCATGGTCATTAGCGCCCTACCTGATACCAAGAATGACAGCGTGGCATAAAATACAATTGCCACCCGAGTGGCCGACTGTAAAGGGGTCGGCCACACTGATAGCAGAATGAAATAGGATACTAAAATACAATCTGAAGTGCCATCTGCATGGCCAACTGTAGAGAGGTCAGCCACACAGACGGCAAGGTAAAACATAGTACAGGAACTATGGTTGTATAATAGCCATCAAGAATAAAACTGAAAAAATTGAAACATTGGCTGTATAAAGGCCGACCAAATCAAAAGAATTGAACTACCTGTCTTGTTGTATAAGGGCCAGACAGAAATATGGTAAAATTTAAAACATAACAATGGTTCTTAGATTGATGGTTGTAAAATACCAACAATCTTGTCTAAAACCTAGGCCGATTTACCCAAAATTTTTGGGACAAGACCGGCCAAACTACAAAACTTTAAAACCTTAGCCACGTTGTCACTGTCATTGTTTAAAATAAGGGTCAGATTGTTGGCTAGTCCAACATCTGCACTTAAATCTAAAAATATCACACATTCGCTTAAAATGTGGCGCACCGTCAAAAGTACGCCACAAGCATCACATTCCGGAGGGTCCTCTCGGCGGAGAAGGAAACCATCAGTCAGGGGAGAGTGTCCTAAACGGAGGCAAGTAAGGAGAACTTCATCTCTCCTCGCTCACTGGAAGCAGCTGCTCTACAGCTGAACGGTCGGTTTGACCAACCGGAGCTTATTATGCTCTACTTCCAGCCACTGCCTCTGCCAAGCATCAAAAATAAATCTCGTCGCCGCCGAGGCAAGGTCTGACTTTGGGACCGGATCAAAGTCGGTTCTGACCTTGTCGCAGGATAACTTGGCAGCTACATCAGCTGCCTCGTTCCCCCTGATTCCCACATGGCCCGGTACCCAGCAGAATAATACCTCCTTTCCACAAGATTGGAGGGATAGGAGGGCGTCCTGGATATCCTGGAGTAAACAGTCTGCTGGGTACATATTATTTAAGGCCTGGATACAGCTGAGGGAATCACAGCATCTGATGAACTTCTTATCGCGTATTGTTTTCATATGCTGGAGCAACTTTAACACGGCGTGGCACTCGGTGGTGTAAACGCTGCACCTGCCGTCCATTTTGAATGTGTAAGTCGCTCGAGGGAACACTGCGGAGCAGCCAACTCCATTAGCCTGCTTAGACCCATCCGTATACACTGGGGTAAAGGTGTGATACTGGTTTAAAATGTCTCTAAATATGTTAATAAAAACACTGTCAGTGTTACACAGTTTGTTATACCGAGACAGATCTTAAATTATTCTGGGCCTCTTTAAAAGTCAGGGAGGAGATTTACTCCAACCTTGGTGATAAAATGAGGGAAGCTCGAACCCATTTTCTTCTGAAACAGCCTTTGCACAGTAGCTAAAAAGTTTGGTGGCTCTAGTGCGGTTGGTATAAAGCCGATCGAAACTCGGGTGTATGACTATATCGTACACGGGACTGCCAGGTGTTATGGCAACCTGCAGCTAACGTCGCACCATGAGGAGACGCCGGTGGAAGGTAAGCGACGGCTCGCCAGACTCAGCACAAATGCTGACAATCAGGCTAGTGCGGTATGCACCCGTGGCGAGCCTAATCCCAGCATGGTGGACACTATTCAATATACGCAGATAACTGTCCCGTGCCGAACCATACATGATACAACCATATTCCAGCCGCGACCGTACAAAGGCTCTGTAAAATTGTAGCAGGCAAGAGCGATCAGCGCCCCATGACCAGCCACACAGGCATTTTAAAATATTAAGAGCTTCCGAGGCCCTGGCTTTGACATCTTTAAGATGCGCAAGCCAGTTGAGCCTTGTGTCTAAGATGAGGCCCAGGAACCGAAAGGTATCAGTAAAACATAAAACAGTGTTCCTCAAGGTAAGGTGGGGCTCTGGTAAAAGAGTTCTACTACGAGTAAAAAGTACACACCAGGTTTTCTCAGCAGAAAAACGAAAACTGATGTGTACTGACCATTCATCCAGCCTGTTCAGTATGAGTTGCAGCTGCCACTCAGTGCTTCTCAGGCTGGACGATGTTACAAAAAATTAGAAACTCGTCCATATAGGACTCCTTATATTGGCTCCAATTCTATTGATAGCAATGGCGAAGAGAGTAACGCTTAAAACTGACCCTTGAGGAACACCGTTTTCCTGAATAAAAAGATCAGACACTGCACTACCGACTCGGTACCAGAAGCAACGACCCAATAAAAATGAATTTAAAAAACCGGGCAGGTTGCCCCTAAAACCCCATTCATGTAGCTGTTTTAAAACAACATGCTGCCAGGTAGCATCGAAGGCCTTTTAAAGATCGAAAAAAACACCCACAAGATGTTGGCTGCGGATAAACGCATCCTGTATTGCCGCCTCCAGGAGGATTAGGTTGTCCAAGGTGGAATGTGACTTCCTGAATCCACACTGAAAACGGCTCAGCAGATTACAGGACTCAAGACACCAGACGAGGCGGCAATTGACCATCCTCTCCGGTGTCTTCCCTACGCAGCTAGTCAAGGCAATACTAAGATAACTACCTGGCAACAATTTGTCTTTCCCAGGTTTTAAATAGGAACTACTGTTTCTTTCCTCCGGTCCAGATATCGTTAAAAATATCCAGAAGGTACTCTTTAGCATCATTATTAAGACGCCTCAGCATCTGGTACTGGATCAGATCAGGCCCTAGAGCAGTAATCCAGATACTGATGGTCGGGAGTACCTTCCAGATATACGGCGGATAGACTCCCACACTTTCGACGAAGGTGTGAAACAATTGATAGTGCTCACAAAGTTCTGCCATGACCTTTTCTCACTCTCCTTAATAACTCGACACACCTTAGCTCGTGCACTACCGAACGCTGCCAGGTTGTCAGATGTTGGCTGCAACCTAAATCGACACAACGCCTGTCTGCGACCCAGAATAGCGGAATGACATTCGTCATTCCACCAGGGGACCGGCGTTCTTCTCAGTGTTCTGGAGCTTTTCGGCATGGAAACATCAGCTGCATGGTGAATCACTTTTGTGAAGTGATTCACCTTCTCCTGTATACTGCCACAGGGTTGTAATAGTACAGAACGGCAGTAGAGCTGCCAATCTGCAACACTGATGTTCCATTTGCGCCGGTTATTACCTCCTCCACGTTCACACTCAATGTGCATCCAAATAGGGAAGTGGTCGCTTCCATATAGGTCGCTATCCACCTCCCACTGCACGGAGTCCGCAATTGAGGAAGAACACAAAGAAAGGTCAATGGAAGAAGATGTACTGGAAGCAGTGGTGAAATGAGTTATTTGCCTTGTATTCAGGATACAAATTTCCTCCTGCTCTATCAATCTACCAACCACTCGGCCCCTGGGGCAATTGGTGGAGGAACCCCACAACGCACAATGGGCGTTGAAATCTCCCAAAAGGAGAAAGGGCCGAGTGAGTTGTCTTATAATGCCAACCAGGTCGTCATAGGTGACAGACAGGCTGGATGGCAGATAGGGAGAGCATATGGTAAGTTGGATTGGACCGTGTATTTTCACTGTGGACAGTGTTTCGGACCAACACAGCCACTCCTCCCTTAGCTCGATCACCCTCGGTATCGTCCTTTCGGTATATGTCATAGCCTTTTAGCACTGGTTGTTGCGATGGTCTAAAATGTGTCTCCTGTAAGCAGAGACACAATGGATTAGACCTTGCTAAGAGTTGGACTTCTTCTTTGTGAGCCTGAAAGCTGTTGACGTTCCACTGAAGTATGGGAGCCATCCTAACTATTTAATACCACCCGCCCCGGTTCGGGTGGGTAGTCTGATGGTGATTGCTGAAGAACGGGACCAGGTTCGCCCACCAGCATTACATCGTCTTCAAGGTCCGAGGACGATTGTTGTTCTAAGGCCTCGGGTTTCTTGCAGATTTTTCTTCCGCCGAGGCCTTCTCCCCTTCTTCTCCCTGCCAGTTGGTGATCTGGGAGAAGAAGCAGAAGGGGACTTCACGAACATACTGGGTTCCGTGTGTTTAAACTTCGGACCCCGAATCTTCTGCACTGTTTGCCACGTTGTTCTTGTGCCCATGTCTGCAACTGACGTCTGGGTAGCAATACTTTCTTTCCTGACAGGAGTTGATAACATCTTCGTGAAGCTGGTAGCGAAGACTGGTGGAGCCAGAGCCTTATATCGTTTCTTGGCTTCGCCATACGATATTCGCTCTTTAATTTAGAGTTTTGAGGAGTACGCACTTTACTGTGAACTCCCCGAGCTTCTCACACTTAAGGAGTAGGGCAGAATGCTTTTGGGTGGATGTTTCCAAAAGCAGAGTCCTGTTCCTCAGCTTTTTAACAGATTTGAGAGTACCTGCAATACCCTCTAACCCTTTGTGGATATGAAAAGGAGAGATCTTTTCAAAAGATCCATCCATCCGTGTCATTATAATGAAGGCATTGTCTATTTGACAGTCCTTCCCGTTACTATTGTACTGTTCAGGAGGAGGGCTTTCTACCCTTGCTCTCTTCTTTCCTGTATGGGTGTTTGTAGACTCTTGTGGTCCACCCAAGCCAAAAGGGGTGTTTTTTAATTGTTTTTATTTAATTTTGGTCCCACGAGTGGGGGAGGAAAATTACATGGGGGCCTTACCTCCATAGCTCCCCCGGCTATTACAACAGGGGTGTGCAGGTGCCCCTGAGGTTGCACGTTAGCGAGTGATCTGCCTTTCACCGATGCACCTCCTCAGCACGTGGCTGACCTTGACGTTGAGGGTTTTTTTTTATAGAGGTTTGTACCGTCCTCGCGATCCAGGCGATTAATCAAAGATCCCTGTTCTCCTAGGCACACAACGTTCCACCGCCACGCCCTACGGTGGTCATTGAAGCATGGTAGGAGTTTACGGTGTGGGAAACTTGCGGCGCTCACAAGTTTCCAGCTCAGGCACCATGGGTTCGCCAAACCCGTACCTGGCACTTGCGTACCAGACCCCTGCGGGGGGTCGTTAAAAATGTGGAAACCGAAATAGGCCAAGCAAGGGGCAGTGTGGCTAGTTTGCTGAAAAACAAATTTGATAAAGTGTTGTGTGGGGATAAGGGATATAAAACAATTTGTAAATTTAGTAAAATTTTACACGGTGGAAAATCTGTTTTGGCTGAAGACGAACCACAATTAAATTGCAATGACCTGTTTAAGTACGCTCCCATCACATCTTGCGATGTCGAACAAAGCTTTTTACACTACAAAACAATTTTAAGTGACAACCTGAGAAAATTCCTCTTTGAGAATTTGAAGATGCATATGGTGATATACAGCAATGCTGGCATCAAACAAGAATAAAAAATGGTATGTACACTAATTCGCAACAAATTTATAGTAAATTTCCATTTTAAAAAGTAAAATTCTAGTAATCCATTCTTTTACAGGAACAAGAAAATAATTTCCAAAAACATTAATTTCCCAATCGTACAGTGAGTGCATAGAAGCAAATTATGTTGTCTACATGAAAGCGACACAGCTACATAAAATAAATTATGTACATTTGAGCATTTTTAAAGTATAAAAAATTTATTGTTTGTTCATATTTTGTCTCTTTTAGGTCGCATTTGCCTGCATATTTCTCAATTTTTTTGGTCATAAAGATCCGAACCCTAGTGATAACATATCCAAGGTACTGACATTGTGAGACCTGTTTTAATGGTGTGTCTCTTAGTGTTATCATTATTATTATTATTATTATTTGTTTATCTGCCCCAATGTGCCATTAATTTTGTTTTATTTGTACTGTGAAAATAAGTATCCACAACAGAAACAAATATGGATGATACATATGGTGACACAGGGGCGGATCCAGGGGGGGGGGGGCTAGGGGGCTCAAGCCCCCCCCCCCAAACGTATCGAGGTCCGCCCCTGAGATTGTAGTTTTGAGACCTTTTTTTTTTTTTAGCTCTACGGATTTGAGGCCCGAGGAGGCTATAAATACTACCTTTTTCCCGACTCAAGCCCCCCCCAAAACCAAAATCCCTTGAACGCAAGCCCTCTGAACCAAAATTCACTCAAGCCAAGCCCCCCCCCCCCAAAACAAAATCCTGGATCCGCCCCTGTGGTGACATATTCATATATCAAATATCTATACCAAGCTCGCTCACTAATTGAGCTCAGAATGCCCATGTCATCCTCCTCCAAACCTACTGAGGAGCCTTATAATGTGCAAGTAAAAATATGGTACATTATTTGTCTAGATTCTCTGCATTCATATTCTGGTGAGTCCTCTCCACATTTTCTTTGTGTAGCATATCGCAGTACTGATCATAACCAGTCCCGAAACTGGTTTTCTGCTATAGTGCTTTAAAGGAAGGATAAAATCAGGTAGTTAGGGCAGTGGATTTGTTACCAGTAATGAATGTTTTGGTTCTAGATCACTATTTAATCCATTTTGCCTCTGACTTTTGAGGTCAGCCGGTCTGGTCCCAAATTGGATTTCAGGATCTCAAATACAGGTAGGAGGTAATTTGCGACATCTTGTAATTTACACCATGTAATATCATTGTTACAGAACTTTGTAGACATATCTATTTTTATAGTTATTTCCTTACTTAAGACCGTGATCACATGTAATGTTTCTACTTGGTTGCTAACCAAATTTTCCATTTCACAGACCATATCATGTGCTGATGGTAGATAAATGAAGGTTTCTGCTGTTTTAAATCCCATTTGGAAGTCACTTTCTATATATGTAGTAATGACACACACCAGATTACAACAGACCCATTTGTTTCTAAAAACCTGCCGACTGGAATTGATTGCAAGATCAAGAACAGGGTATATTGTGTTGTATATAATGTGTTTCAGTAGTTAATAACACGATTGATACACTGAAGTATAATTTTCTAGTTTGATGCTGGCTTCTCAAGGGATTTGGTCTGTTTCTCATTTTTAAGCAGTTGGAAAAGAACATTTCTCCTGTTTCTGTACCTACCCTACATTCCCTCAGAGACCATCACTATTACAGCACTCAATATTTTCATTTTCAGCTTTTCATTAAATTTATCATGCATTCTATTAACTTTTGCTTATGTTTTTACCTTCCCTGTAGAGATGTGCATGTGTTTACATAAACTTTTTTTCCATTTGCCAATATATGCATCACTGAGTTCAGTGAGGAAATATGGCAACTCCTACTCCTAGCCACTGAGCCCCATGCATCCCATTGTTGTAAGCTGATAACCTAATACTGCTGAAGAAGTCATTTCCATAAAAGTTTCATATTTTTGAGTGTTTTTCATTTCTGAGCTGCTGCACCATCTACTATGGAAAGTCTTGGCCTTCATCTCTATCCTTAATCTTATTACACTAAAAAGCACCCTTTATTTCCTATAACTTAAGTTTATTACAATATTCCGTAAAAAAATTTATCGCCACGACATAAAATAATGCACCAAATAATCTATGGTTGAGAGAGAGACAGAGAGAAAGAACTTTTGAGACCACTCTTGCATACACATACCTTGGTATTTGCAGTTTCTTTCTTCTGATCCTCATCTCTCAATGATTCTATCCAATCCTGATCACACTTATAATCGGTTAGAAGAAGAGAGAGTTCTTTCAGAAATGTTCCAGGATCACCACAGATTGCTCGTGTTGGTTTCCAGAACAAATCAGAATTCTGAAAAATGTTATCATTGTTATTTAATAGGTGGAACAAAAAAACTTACAATATAACTGGACTTACATCATTTACTAAGATTGATGGCAGTAAACATATAAACAAAAATGAAAAGACAGAATACACCTAATCATTTATTTATTTATTTTACCAAACTCTAAACACACAAGAAAATTTGTTCAGCAGAGTGAAAAGTCATCATTGTACTAAAAATAACAGCAGTTGTTTGACATTAAAACAAATACTTTGTGAATTTATCCTTTAAGGTTTGCTTAAATGCTGCAGTTGATTTCTACTTATGTAATGCAACTGACAATTGTTTCTATACATATAATTAACCAAATTCAGATGAATGTTTCAAAACCTTAACAACACATAAAAACTGAGAGATTCACCCAATTGGGGTAGAGAATTAATTACAGTGCATGTAACATGGAGTCTTCACTTTTTAAAACTGAGGAGGAAGGTCAAAGTGACAGTGCCAGCAAAAGAGCTGGAGTGGGATTCATTGCAAGACAGGAGGAGGGTGAAGAGGGTCATGAGAGTGTACAAGGTGTATATTGGCGATGAGGCACGGAAAGATATTGGTGTAGGTATGAACAGTAGTGCATGGAAGGGAAAAGATGTCCATGACCACAAGCTGGCACTCGATTTCAGGCACAAGAGTGTGGGAAGATTCTCTTTTTTAGGTAAGGGTGTCAGGGATAGGGATAAGTTACCAAGGGAAATTATGAATAATTTATCAAAAATATTGAAAGAATTTAAAGTTAAAATTTGTAAAGGGTAAATGTTGGTGCATGCAGGAAAGGGGGAAGATGAGTGCGTAGGGAAATTGCCACTGGAGCATGTGCTCCATTGCAATTTAATTTAATCAAAATTAAATTAAAGTAGAAAACCAACAAGCATACAACACAAGAAGGTTTATGAGTCAAAGCAAGACCAGGCTTAACATATAAACATAACAGCTTAAAGTAGTCAAATATACACATAAATTATTAGAAGCACAAGAAATTTATTTGCAATTTGATCTAAAACACTCATTGATGGCAAAAAATTACACACTGGGGAAAAAAATGACAGCATCATTGAAATATAGAATATGTATGAAACTCAAACACTAATCTACAAGTGTTTAAATTAAATAATTAAAAAAACTTCTAAAAATTTGATTTTAATACAGAGAAAAATGTTCATTTATCTGCTTGCTTTTGAACCCACCTCACCAGTTTCAAAAAAACTGTGCAAGAGAGAAGATAGTTTTGGCCAAGGCTTTAGGATCAGTTGGAATGACAGATATTACTGCCGAAGTTCAAATCCAGAATGATTCATTCTGTCATGATAGTGAAGTAATCATAACAAGAAACTGATGCTGTTAGTATAGTGGAAAGTGACATTTGTCTGTGGCCTTTTACCTTTGCAGATAAATGGTTGATGGTTACATTACATCAATTCAGTTGAGTTTGATGGCAAATTAATTGGTAACTACCTAAAAAGATTTTGAAAGGCAGCTACAAAGGTGTTTACTGAGTAAATATTTTATCACATCCAGTAATTCTAAACAGATGTAGTAATCCCAAGAAATAATTATATGCATGAAGTTCAGAAATATACAACAAATTCATATGTTTTGGAGTAATCTGAACTGCTCATGAAAGTATCAAAGACCTAAACAATATTGGAGATTTCAGGAACAACTAACAGGTTGACAAGTAGAAACAAGGTTCTCATATAAGAACGGAGACTCTCCCAGTGTATGCTTGAAATGAAGTCTTCACGGGTGTACCGCCGGATAGTGTTTTTGAAAACACGATATTCAGACAACTAGCTCCATCGTCTTCATCAGGTGTCGAGACAACTGCACAGGTCAGCTGACCGTCGGATAGCCGACCTGTGCAAATGTCTTGACACCTGATGAAGACAACAGAGCTAGTCATCGAAATATCGTGTTTTCAAAATACTATCTGGCTGTACACCCATGAAGACTTCATTTCAAGGTTCTCATACACTAACACTAGCCACAAATAAAGATAGAACTCATATAACTTGTGTAGAAACTGGAAGCCACATAAAAATTCTCATACAATGTGAACAGGCACCTATACGTGACATTCACAAATGCAGGGGTTGTTGATGCCAGTTATATCACTTGACACTGCCTAGACCAGCAGAAAACAATAATGAATGTCAGAGACAGGAGGAAGATTGATGTAACAAGTGTAGTCCACCACAACTTCAATCACAGCAGATCAAGATTTTTTTGTCCATAGATGTGCTATTAACAGGAAGGAAACACTTCTCTATTGAAATTTGTGTGCACCGAAAAACAAATATTGTATACGATGAGTCATTTGGTGGCCCTGAATTACCAGTTAGACATATGTACTTAACATTCCATTGAAACTCGATGAGAAGTTGACTCTGTGGAATTATTATTGATGTCAGAAATTTTATTTTCACATTTAATGGTAAAAATTTATCAATTATTTATTACACTGTTTTAATTCTCAAATTAAATTGTATGGGAAGAGAATGTGGAGATATCTGCAGGATATACCAAATGTGTGTATTGAGGGGTTTTTTTCCCCCCCAAGATTTAATATCAATCTACAGCTCATTAACCAACTTATTCAAAAATATTTTCTTATTTCAAAGGAGTATAGTACGGAAAGTTTCTAACTTTCATGCTTATATCCTTATCAAAATGGAAAAACGAAACAATCTGATAAACAATCAAGTATTTAAATTAAAATTAGCAGTCGATGTGATATAGAATCCTGAGGGACATCAAATCTAGCATAAACACCACTCAAAATGTCACATGTTGCAAGGTACATTCCAATCCCATTCAGTATTTTTAATTTAGGAGATAAGAGTTGAGCCACACTCTGCTTTCTAATATATGTCATTTTAACTTATGCATGACAGGCCATAATTCACACAACTGAAAGGCTTGGTATGTTTTCCAAAATTACTAGCAATCAGTTATCATTTTCTGCCTTCTAGTTGTGCCTATAAATATGAATATGATCTGTTTTGTGGAAACACTACTTCGAAAATGAAACTTACATTTGATAAGAATATTTTTATGACATATTTGAATAAACTCTACTATACACAGCTTTCTTAAACAATTTCAAACACTCTTATTTGTAATCCTTTTGGTAAAGTGCTACACTAAGTTAAAACCCATTACATGGGCAGTGCGTATGGATGACAAATTTTTTAAATGAATCCAATAACTACCTCATCATTTGTGATTAAAAAAAATTTTCATATTAAAATTGTTTCATCCCCCCCCCCCCCTACTTCTTTCACAACAGGCAATCTGAGGTAAACACAGTAAACAATGATTGAAGTAGACATGCAGTGAGAAAATGAACATCGCATCTATTTCCACAAAGGCCATCAAAAATGAAAGAAATTTCATTGTTATGAAAAAGTTTCTAAGGAAAAAAAAAATCATAATTTCAAAAAGAATAATAATTATTTATTTAAGGGTAAAGGTCAGGAGACACTGATGGACAGGTTAGCAAATGCACAGCTGCCGAGTGTTGATCCAACCATTCAGATACAATTCAGGAATGATGGCATTGTGCACTGTCTTGTTGAGGGAAGAGGTCTCCAGTCGTACACACAAAAATTGGAATACGTGGTCATTGAGCATATCCTGGGAACAGTGACTAGTGCGTACCAGAGATCCCATTTCAGTCCACATAAACAATCCCCACAAGAGAATGTAATCTCAACCAGCTTTAATAGTAGCCTGCTAGCAAGGATCCGTCCCTATGTGGTGTATGCACTGTACTCATGCGATGCCATCGGCATATACAAAACTATCAACTCATCAGTCCAACCAACGTTTCTGCACATTTCTAAGGTGCAACAGCATGTTCCTGTAACACTGGTCAACAGCATTTTTGTTACAAAGAAAATTAATGGTACTCTTAGCCAAGTCGTGGGTGCTGAATTCGAAAATGAAATCAGTTTTTTGCCTATCGGGCCCAGTTTTCTTGTGACACGCTACCCTCTGTCTATCGATATCGGCATAAGTCCTTGAAAACACTCCATACTGGTTACTCTCCTGTGGCTTAATTTAATTATTCTGCTGATGTAAATGTTGAAAAACAATCAAAATATGTAAAACTAACTCTCATACATTATTTATTTATGGACTTGACGTCCAATTAAATTTAATACATTTAACAATATCAGTCCAGTTTACATCCATATCATTACAGTCATAATCTGCATTTAAATTCAATCAAACAACATGTTACACATATTATGTTCAATATTATGTTTATATTCGATGTCACTTTATCTTAATTATTTTTTGTTTTCGTATTTAATATTCAAAGATCAATGCTCTGATATGAAAAATATAAACAATTGATGACTTCGAAACAGCACTATTGAATAACATAACACTAAACATAAACAATAATAGCAAATTACACTAAATATTGCTGCTTTCTATGCGAGTGGGACAGCAGGGACAGAAAAAAAACACTATGTTGCAAAAACGTGGCCTGCTTGGAATGAGTTACTGCCTGGACAGAAGAATGTGGTAAACACTCCTCTTGTTGACCCCAAAAATGTGTATCTACCTCCACTGTACATTAAATTGGGTCTAGTCAAAAACTTTGTGAAAGTCATGGATAAAACATCACATGGATTCATGTACTGGCGAGAGAGGTTCCCAAAGATCAGTGAAGCAAAACTAAAGGAAGGAATATTAATAGGACCACAAATTAGAGAACTATTGGATGATGATAATTTCCTTGATGTCTTGAGTGATGTTGAAAAAGTGGCTTGGCTGTCTTTCACAAGTGTCTACAAGAATTTTTTAGGCAATAATAAGGCAGAGAAGTATCGCGATATTGTACATGAATTATTGAGATCATATCATCGTATGTGATGCAACATGTAACTCAAACTGTATTTCTTTAGCGATCATTCGGACTTCTTCCCAGATAACCTTGGTGCCGTTAGTGACAAACATCACGAATGATTTCACCAAAGGATTTCTCAAATGAAAAGCCACAATGTTGTCCGACTACTGCTGGACCTTACGAAGAGACGTTCCTGAGGCAAAATATAGCAGAAAATCTCAAAGGAAACATTTTTAGATATGTTTCTTACTTTCCTTTACTCTTATGTTGCTCACTTCTCTGATTCTTTTGTGTATTGACATATATATTTTAATGTTTAGATTTGGAAATATTGTTGTGAGCGTGTCTTATTGGCAGATCCATATGATATATAGGCTAATGTGAGCATATATAAAAATCATTATCAAATTAAAACTGAGGCCGATACGGTAATTCTGAAATTATATCTGGATCTAGGAGTGCATTATCTCCCATAAACAGTTAATTTGTTCCTGAAACAGAAAAAAAAAATTTGTATACCAGTGTAATCATTCTATCTTTTCACTCTGTGATATGAGGTCAGCTATGCTACCCTCATGGTAAGGAGAATGTTCTGAATGATGTGGCTTCTAACATGACGTTGAGCACTAGGAAAACGTTTGTGTGATCTGTTGTGCAGTGGATTGTTTCTGTTGTTACAAAGCAAACTAACCTTTTATGACTCCACTTATCCACATACTGTTGTCCACAGCAGTTGGCTTTGACAAGGGTGTTTTAGCAGAACTGATGAACTCAGAGTACACCCTTGACACAGTGTCTGCATGACTTCCCAGATAAAGCAACCCATGCATCAGGCACTGACATTTGTCCACGATCAAATGCAGGATGATTATTCGTTTCATACTGTGTTCCCCTTTTACTAATACCATAAGCATCACTCCTTACATTGTTGGATCTCTGCTTACATCATTTTCTTCTGTTTACCGAGCTGCCTACTGTGTCAAATTTGCATAATGCCAGTTGTTTCCAATTAAATTGCTTTTCAGTGTATATTATATCCATATAGTTGGTTTGATACACAATACAGGTAACTTAGCACCACCACCTCTCTTACCCTACTGGTTAGCCACAGAATGATATAAGTTCTTCCACCAGCAGGAGTCAAACCAATTACTAGTGAGTCAAACATCAAGTACCATTGTAAGGTGCCTGTCTTATACTATAATTTATAAGTAATTTTGAATAACCAACCCACACTAAATGTGCTCAGAAAAGCACCAGAAGAAACCAAAAAATCCATTTACTCTGTGCATATATAAGCAAATCCTGAAATCAAATTCGGAAAAAATATTTTAAATATATTGCTGCGGGGAAAAAAAAACATTTTCTCACATCACAGGAGACATGACCTACTGTACCTTGTATAGCTGTTCGCGACTTCTATTGACAGCTATTATCTTGGCCGAACGGGGCAATGCTCGGCCATATTTAAGTCTAAAATCACAGACAGTGCCCGCAAGTAGTATGAGGTCAGCTCTACGGAGTGCGGAAGAACGGACGTGGCGCAACTGCAGTGGGTTATCACGACCTAGCAGGCCACGTGCCATGCCACCCAGGAATGTTGGTAAACCCAACCGCTGCACAGCACGCTGCACCACTTCTGCTGGTTCCGGTGGCAGCATTACCTGGCTTCCAACTACCAGCACTGGACGTTTACTTCTTGTTATCAGCTCTGCTGCATGCTGGACTGTTATCAGAAAAGCAGTCACAAAAATATCTACCACATTACTCTATAAATACTTAAATAAACCTCCTTTCTAAAATGGCAGCTTAGGTACAACTATCCTCTAACTTTTGACTTAACTAGGACACTGAAGAAAATAATATGATTTTGCCCCTAGAAACCTAAATCAGTTAATTAGTCAAAATATTCCCATATACATTTTATAGTAGAAAGGATGAATCATAGAATTATTCCACAAAGCAATAATGTGTCAGACAAATTAGACTAACACAGGAATATCAGTTATAGTACAGTCACCAAACGGTAACTGCAAGTTACGAAGTCATGGCTGTCAACTGCAACAGTAGAGTAGTTGTTAAGCCAAAACTGATGTACATTTATAGTATATAATTTTGAACATTGGATAGTAATCAGTGTCGTAGGGAAGTTTTAAATAATATCAAGGATAAGCAAAAAATTCTTAAAGCAGATTCTTGGTGTTAATGGTTTGTTGTGAATATTGCACACTGATCAGCCAGAACACTGACTACCTACCTACTATCAATATAAACCTGTCCAGGCAAAAGCAGCGTCATCTGACGAGGAATGACTGATGGCCAGGCGCATGCAGTATCAGTGAACATGCTATCCGTGTTTAGAATGGAGAAGGCGCGCGATCTATCCGAGTTTGACCGAGGGCAGATTGTAACGGCTCAGAGGCTTGGCACGAGCGATTTGGAAACTGCACGATTTGTCAGGGGTTCGAGGAGCGCTGTGGTGAGTGTCTTCACCAAGTGGTGAAACCACGTCCAAACATCGAGGGGTTGGGCAGCCACCCCTCATTACAGATGTCGGATGTCGTAGGCTGGGCAGACTGGTAAAACAGGACAGGCACAAACTGTGGCAGAATTAACATCAGACTATAATGCTGGGCAGAGTAAAAATATGTCTTAACACACAGTGCACCAAACACTCCTAACGACGGGCCTCCGCAGCCGACGACCTGTGCACGTGCCAAGGTTAACAGCATGACATCGGCAATTATGACTGAAATGAGCATGTGACCTTCGTCACTGGATGTTGGCAGAGCGTTGACTGCAGGTTGTGATAAGTAATTCAAGCCAGACCAACCCTCATAAACCCCCTAACTGAACTATAGTCACATGAAACTAATTGAATTGACACACTGCACCACAAAATTTCCAAGATGGCACCCCAAATTTCACTTCACCATGAGGTCTCCTGTCTAGCCTGCCTGCCTACCCACACTAAGCACTACCCCGACCGACATGCGTTCTGCTCAAGTGATTTCCAGTGACTGCCAAGAGGATAGCCTGGGGGGGGGGAGGGGCTGGTATTTATAGACAAGAAAAAGAGTCCCTACTCAGCATGGACAAAAGTACCCTTCCGCGATTGTTGATTGTGACATGTGACGTCTTAAAATCCATAAATAAATTCCTACCTATCTGAAACTTTTACAGTAGTTAGGCAGGCTTATAAATGTTAAAATCAATCCTGATATAATTTTTCATAGTTACCATACTTTCGTCGTAAAAAAAAAAAATATTATGTGCAATTCTAAAAATGTTAATAACTCCCAAAGTTTTTAAGTTACGAAGCTGAAATAACTTTTAACTTGCTTCTAATTTTCTGCTCTTTTGTTTGGTACTAAGATCACCCTGTTTACTATTTTCTAACAAGTTGAACCAAAACTGTCATAGAAATTTTTAATTTCGGAATCGATATTTTTTTAAATATTTAACTTACAGATCTGAAACTTATTTTAAATGATCCTTTATTCAAAATCCTCATCAAATATACAGTTATGATATTGCTACCTGCCTTCCCTAATTTGTTATCAATTTTTGCAAAATCCTTCACTTAAACCAGGGGTGGCCTTGAACATTTTTCTGGCCCGCGAGACTCATCACGCTTTTACAAAATATTTTTTATATTTCATTTTTAGTGTTATATATTTCTTAACAATGTGCGTTTAGTATCATTATTACTATATTATCTATGTTTACATGTAATTATAATAGTAAACACAATAACAACTCATGTTTCACCTCAAAAAAAGTCTCTAGTGGGGACATATAATTTTATATGCGGCCCGCGGAGTTATGAAGCACTTCCAAAGTAGCCCGCGAGATCATTTGGGTTGGCCACCCCTGACTTAGACGATGCCTGCCTTGGACAATGGTAACTACATAGATCCCACCGAAATCATTAAAAAAATTACTTTCTCTTATTATGACCCAACTACTTTATAGATCTTGATAAAACTTAATGTGACATGCTTTCTTTTAAATATATTCTCTTCTACTGAATTCCCTTATAGTCTTCTCACCAGTCAGATTTACTTTTGTCAAGAATTTCATTAATTTTACAAAATGTTTCAAAACACTGCTTTAAATTTTAGTATGCTGTGTAACACAAGATTACGCTTCTTCCAAGCTATAAACTTTCTTTCTTTTAAACTGTGGCTTCTAAAATTTTAAATATGTAATTGCATCTTAAATTATTATGCCAGCTTCCAATTTTTAATGTCTTATACCCCTTTAGTGGAATTTTTTAGCTACAAGGTTCTTATCCTCATTTTACTAGTTATAATTCTAAATCACTCTAAAAATGAAGGCAATGTTTTCTTTTACAAAATATTCTGAATGTAATACCAGATATGTTAATACTACGATCTGATTTTATATACTTGTTTACTCAGATTTATGATTTGAATTATCAAAGCAAATGACTTTAAACTTGATATGCAATGCTATTTAAATGAACTGGCTGCTCTGTGAACAAATTTGGTTACAAAGTAACAAAATTTTAGGTTATCTGACATGTTGTTTAAAGATAGTATGAACGTTTTTCGTAAAGACAGATTACATTCTCATGGAGGTGGGGTATTTATATAGACGTCGATACGATCTGTGAAATCATATGGATTAAACGCAATGTTGCTGGGTCAAAACTTATCATAGGGGCATTCTACCACCCACCCGATTCCAACATAGCTATCGCCGAGGAGTTAAGAAATATTGTAAACAGTATAGCTAGATGTTTTCAGGATCATGCTATGATTCTAGGAGACGACTTCAATCTGCCTTATATTGACTGGCGTAATTACGTTCACATTAAAGGTAGCAGGGATAAGGCAGCTTCTGAAGTAATTCTCAATTTGTTTTCAGATAATCATCTCGAGCAGCTAGTTAAAGAACCTACGTGGTGTCATAACGGTAGCGAAAATATTTTAGATCTGCTGGTTACCAACAGATCAGAATTATTCACCGATATTTCAGCGACCACATGAATAAGCGATCACAAAGCGGTAATTGTGACTGTAAAACTAATGACCAAGCAAAAAAGGAAAAAGGGAAGACTGTATACAAATTCAGTAAGGCCTCAAAGGAGTGTTTTAGAATCGCCCTGAGGAATAATTATCATACCTTCAAGTCAACAAAGGACAACATTGAAGAGATGTGGCATCGATTTATACGAATAGTCGGGGAAAGGTACGGATATACATATACCGAAGCAGACAATAAATGGGGATCCACCGTAGTATACATGCGAAGTCAAAAGATTACCCAAAAGACAAAGGAGGATACACGCATGCTCAAGAAGGAAGGGGTGTCACAGCGATTTAGAAACCTTAGCTGAGTTAAGAGAACGTATTAAGAATGTATATGTGCGGCTTTCAACGATTTTCATTCCAACTCTCTCTCTCTAAGAGTCTCACAGAAAACCCAAAGAAATTTTGGGCATATGTACGAAAAGTGAATTGTACCAATAGCAGTATTCCAGCACTAATTCATGAAGGTTCCAAGGTTAATGAAAGCCGCGATAAAGATAACGTACTAAATTCTGTATTCAAAAATTCATTTACTGATGAAAATAAGGATAGTATTCCCGTTTTCTCACGCCGTGTCGAGTTGGTGATGGAATCATTACGAACTGCAGTTATCATAAAGCAATTAGAGCTCCTGAAGTAGGGGAAAGCACCGGGCCTGGATGGAATTCCAGTAAGAGTATTTTCAGAGTATGCGGCAGATATCGGGCCATTTCTGTCTGATATATTCTGTAAATCATTAGAAGAGTGAAAAGTACCTTCAGACTGGAAAATCACGCAAGTAACTCCAATTTTCAAGAAAGGTGATCGAAGTGATCCTGGAAACTATCGTCCCATATCTATAACATCTGTTTGTAGTAGAGTTATGGAGCATATTATATGCTCGAACATTATGAATTTTCTAGATGATGATAATTTGCTTACATCAAATCAACACGGATTTCGGAAGAAAAGATCATGTGAAACACAGCTGGCCCTATTTACACACGACGTAATGAAAGTTATTGATGCAGGTTCACAAGTAGATGCAATTTTTTTAGATTCTCAGAAAGCCTTTGACTCTGTGCCACACAACCGCCTTTTAGCGAAGCTTTGAGCGTACGTTATATTGGATCAGCTTTGTGAAGGGATAATGGATTTTCTAACTGGTCGGTTGCAGTATGTCGTCGTTGAGGGAGAAAGTTCTTCTAATCTAGATGTTATATCGGGTGTACCTCAAGGAAGTGTAATAGGACCACTTCTTACCTTAATTTTTATAAATGATCTCAGAGACAAAGTGAAAAGCCTTTTTATATTGTTTGCTGATGATGCGGTCATTTATAGGGAAGTAAGGAATTTGGCCGATTGCTTAGAAATTCAGCGTGATCTGAATATTATTTTGGCATGGTGCGCCAAGTGGCAACTTACACTAAATTGTAAAAATTGCAAGACAATGAGCATAACTAACAAAAAGAATCCAACTGTTCAGAAATATGAGTTTAACAATTCAGTTATTGATATGGTTGATTCTATGAAATATTTGGGAGTAACAGTACAAATGAACATGAAATGGGACTTACACATTGATTCGTTAGTAGGTAGATCTAATTCTGGCTGCGATTCATAGGTCGAATCTTGAAAAATTGTAATGAACAAACAAAGGAGATAGCGTACAAATCTCTTGTGCGTCCACATTTGGAATATTGTTGTGCCATTTGGGATCCATTTCCTAAGGGGTACCTGTAGATGCTGTTGATTGGTGGGGTTATACTAGGCATGGCCAACACCTCAATAACAGAGGGAAGAGGGTTCTTTCAGATCCGATAGCAAAATGATGAATTGGGGCCACATATTCACATGAAAAGATTCCTGCTGTTAATGGTGTTAGGGCAGTTCCTTTTTAGATTAGGATCATGCATTAGGTAGAGAGTTTTAAACAAAAATTAGTTTAAACAATAATGAGTTTTCAAATACCAAAATTAAAAATTGTGTAGGGTTTAATTTATTACATCAGAGGGTAATAGGTATAACAAATATAACTGACTTTAACTTAGCTTCTCATTATTGTAGAACAAACATGGAGAAAAGAGGAGTTGTCACTTACATTAGAAATGGTTATAGTTTTGAGGTTATAAGTATTGTCTTCATCAACATTTTGAAGCCTGTGCTACATGGCTAATTTTCAATAATGAAACTTTCATAATAGTAACAGTATACGGAGCACCATCAGGAAACTTTTCTATTTTTCTGAACCAATTTGAACTCTTATTAACATTTTTAAGCAGAAAAGAAGTTAACATAGTCGTATGTGGTGATTTTAATGTAGATTTTCTAAATAACCTACCCTGTAAAGTCATGTTAGATTCATTCAATTTAACGCAGGTAGTTAATTTTCCAAATAGAAAAATGAATAGCAGTCACTCAGGTATAGACAATTTGTTCCTAGATAACTCAAAATTCAGTTATACCATCAAGCCATCCATCAATGGACTTTCGGATCACGATGCCCAGTTATTAACCATCAACACTTCAATAGGAACTAGCGCTAATAAACTTCAGCGTGTAATAAATGATGAGTCAGTTACTTGTTTTAGAAAGTGCCTTAATACCACAAACTGGGAACATGTTTACAGTGTATAAGGTATGGATGAAAAATACAAAATTTTAGCATGATATTAAATTACTTTGAAAGTTGTTACCCCTTGATAAAGTGTCATGCTTCTCGAAAAGAACAAAAACCATGGATAACTATTGGCATTAGAACATCATGCATTTGTAAAAGGAAGTTATATATTGCCTCTAGGAACAATCAGAATGCTAATGTTAAAACACATTAAAAACAGTACTGCAAAATACTGAAAAAGGTTATTAAAGAATCTAAAAGTATGTACTACAAAAATAAAATTCATTATTCTGAAAACAAAATTATGACAAAATGGGATATCGTAAAAAAAGAAATAGGAAAAGTAATCAAACAAGTAATGATATTTTTATCAAAGAAAATTCAGTAGAATCTAATTTTTCAATTGCTGATATATTTAATACACATTTTTTATCTGTTGCTGATAAATTGACTGCTAATAGCTCAGAGACACACAGTATGGATTTTGTCAGAACTGGCTTTCAAGAAAAATTTAACTCTATGTCTGCAACATTATCTACTCCAGAAGAAATAAGAAAAATTATAAGGTCCCTTAAGAGCAAAGTAGTTATGATGAGATTTATAGCTGATTAATTACATTATGCTCCACAGAATTGTGTAATATACCAAGTTTTCTATTTAATATATGTTTACTTGAGGGTACCATTCCAGAAATGCCTAAGTATGTTGTAGTTAAACAACTCTATAAAAAGGGAGATAAGTCAGCTGTATCAAATTACCGACCAATTTCATTACTAACAGCCTACTCCAAAGTTTTAGAGAAAGCAACGTAAAAGTAATTATTATTATTTTTTTTTTTTTTTTTTTTTTTGCCGTCATCAGTCTTTCGACTGGATTGATGCAATCATCCATCCCTTCCTATCCTTAACCTCTTCATTTCTACATACCCCTCCCTTACAGCCCACATCCTCAATTATCTGCTTCATATATTCTAATCTCTGTCTTCCTCTACAGTTCTTACCTTCGACTGTTCCCTCCACTAACAAATTAACCAGTCCAGCATGTCTCAAAACATGACCTACCAGCTTGTCTCTTCTTTCTGTAAGCTTCTTCCATAAACTTCTTTTCTCACCCATCATTTCCAAAACTAGTTCATTTCTTACTTTACCTGTCCACTTAATTTTCAGCATTCTTCTGTAGCACCATATTTCAAATACCTCAATTTTCTTTCTTTCCGGTATTCCTAAAGTCCATTTTTCGCTACCATAAAGTGCTGTGCTCCACACAAAGAGTTTAAAAAAGTTCTTTCCAATTCCTAGATGAATATTTGAAACTAAAAGGTTTCTCTTCTTCATGAAGGCTCTTTTGGCTAGTGCTATTCTGTTCTTAACATCATTCCTGCTTCGGTCATCGGTTGTAACTTTACTTCCCAAGTAACAGAATTCACTTACTTCTCCTATTACATCCGATCCAATTTTTATATTTAATCTACTAGTACTGGTATCATTTCTCCTACATTTCATCACTTTTGTCTTGCTTTGATTTATATTCAGTCCAAAATCTTCCTTCAGTATTTTGTTCATGCCATTCAGTAACTTCTCAATATCCTCAGCCCTCTCTGCTAACAAGACAATGTCATCAGCAAATCGTAGCATACTGATTTTTTCTCCCTGAAAACTTATGCCACATGGAAATTTTTCTTTGACTTTCTTCATGGCTTCATCTACATACAAGTTGAATATTAACGGGGATAGACTACAAACTTGTCTCACACCCTTTTTAACTGATACATGTCTCTCGTGATTCTCTACTTTTATTATAGCCACTAGATTCTTATATAGTTTATAGAGTATTCTTCTATCTCGATACTATAGACCTGACTTCTTTAATATTTTGAACATTTTGTCCCACCTAACATTATCAAAAGCTTTTTTCAAATCAACAAACGCCATAAAAGTATCTTTGTTTTTCTTGATCCGCCCTTCAAGTATTAATCTTAAGGACAGAATTGCTTCCCTTGTACCGTGATTTTTCCTAAACCCAAACTGATCTTTACCTACTGTCTCTTCTACTACCCTTTCCATCCTTCTGTATATTATTCTGGTAAGTAATTTTGAAGCATGTGATGTTAGACTAATGGAGCGATAATTCTCACATTTGTCGGCTTGTGCTTTCTTTGGAAGTGTGAAGATGATATTTCTATTAAAATCAGTTGGAATTTCTCCTGTTTCATAACATTTGATATCAGCTTGAATTATCTTTCGATACCTTCCTCTTCTAGGGATTTAAGAAGTTCTGCAGGGATCTCATCAATTCCAACTGCTTTCAAGTCATTCAGAGCTTTATTAAATTCTGTCCTCAAAACAGGATCTCCTAAGTCATCAATGTCGACATTGCCTTCCTTTTCCATTACAATATTGTTCAAGTCGTCCGCCACATACAGTTGCTCAATGTATTCCTTCCATCGGTTAGCTCTATCTTCTCAGCTTAAAAGAGGTTTCCCATCGGCAGCTTTAATGTTCATACCTTTTTTCTTCATTTCTCCAAACTTCTGTTTGATCTTTCTACATGCAGCATCTACTTTTCCTACGACCATTTCCTTTTCTACTTCTTCACACTTTTCTTGTAGCCATTTTTCTTTTGCTATTTTGCATTTCCTATTTATTTGATTTCTAAATTGCCTGTACTGCTCTCTTCCTGTTTCATGCTGAGCATTTTTGTACCTTCTCCTCAGATCCATCAGCTGCAAAATTTCTTCTGTGATCCAAGGTTTTCGGGCAGCTTGTTCCCAAAAACCTAATGTTTCTTTACCAGCTTCCATTATTTCGGTCTTTAATGCATTTCATTCGTCCTCGGTTGAGCTCCTTTCAGAGTTACTTCTTAGACCTAAGTCTACCATTTCTGCAAATTTTTCTCTAGTGCTAGATTGTTTCAGTTTATTCACATCCAGTATGTTCTGCTTATAATGCTTCTTTATTCACTTAAATTTCAGCCTGCACTTCATTACTATCAAATTTGTGGTCAGAGTCTATGTCTGCTGCCGGGTATGCTTTACAGTCTAGAACTTGATTCCTGAATCTCTGTTTGACCATGATATAATCTAGCTGATATCTGCCTGTATCCCCTGGACGTTTCCAGGTGTTTATTCTTCTTGCATGGTTCTTAAACAGTGTGTTTGCCACTAGTAGCTTATATCGTTCAAAAAATTCAAGCAACCTACTTCCTAGCTCATTTCTTTCTCCGAAACCAAAACTTCCTACAGTATTTCCCTCTTTTCCTTCTCCCACTATTGCATTCCAACCCCCATGATTATTAGATTTTCCTCCCCCTTCACATATTGGATTAATTCTTCAATTTCAGCATATATTTTTTCTATTTCTACGTCATCTTCCTGTGACGTTGGCATATAAACTTGTACTAATTTGGTTGCGACGGGCTTAGTTTCTAACCTCATCAAAATAATCCTGTCACTAAACTGTTCATAATAACTCACCCGTTTCCCTACTTTCTTGTTCATTATAAATCCTACACCAGTGACTCCATTGACAGCTTGTATGCTATTATCCTGTGTTCCCCAGGCCAGAAATCCTGTGCGTCCTTCCATTTAATCTCACTAATCCCAACAACATCTAACTTAAGTTGTTCCATCTCCCTTTTTAAGTTTTCTAACCTACCTGCCCTATTCAGACTTCTAACATTCCATGCTCCGACTCGTAAAATGTTTCTATCGATTCTGATGACTCCTCCCTGAGCAGTCCCCACCTGGGAATCCGATTGGCGGACTATTTTACCTCCGAATATTTTACCCAGGAAGAAGCCATCATGATATATGTAATTTGATAGGATTACATGTCCTCAGGATACCCTTTGGGTCTAAAATGCAGTGGTTTCCCGTTGCCTTCTGCATCCCCATGCCCGCTGATCATTTCTGATTCATCCGCCTTTAGGGGCCGTCTCCAACCACAAATGCAAGAGGGTGCCCTGAACCGCTCCCCGCTCTTCCGCCCTCCTTTCGGAGGCCGTTGGCAAGCAGTGGGCGATTCCTTATACCGGGAATCTTTCAGTCGCCAGAGCCTCGTCCGTGCAAACAGGGTGCACCACGTGAAGGAGAGGTTGACATTTGTGTTGGAAAAGGCTAGTATAGCTTCTCCCAAACCCCTACACCTCCAATGTACAATAGAGTTTATGAACACCTTAAAAATAATAATATTCTAACTAAATCACAATTTGGTTTTCAAAAGGGTCATTCATCAGAACAAGCTATATTTGCATTCACTGACAATATTTTAGAAGGAATAAATAATAAATTAATTCCAGTGGGAATTTTTTGTGACTTATCTAAGGCATTTTGACTGTGTAGATCATAAAATTCTGATACATAAATTAAAGTATTATGGTATAGATGATATTGTTAATAAATGGCTTAGTTCTTACCTTCTAAATAGAAAACAGAAGGTGTCAATGGAGAATTTTAAGGCTGCCTTATGAGGTCCACTGTTTTCTGAGTGGAAATTCATCAGATGTGGAGTACCTTAGGGTTCTATATTGGGCCACTATTGTTTTTAATATAATCTAAAAACTCAAAATTTGTCCAATTTGCAGATGATAGAAACATAGGAATTAAAAATACTCCAGATTTATCTACAGAATATATTTCAAATTATGTCTTTGAACTGATTAATAAATGGTTTACAGCTAATGGCTTGTCTTTAAACTTTGATAAAACTCAGTATATGCAATTCAGTACATCACACATGTTAACACCACATGTAGACGTAAAATTTGCAGGCCAGTCCATTCAAGAGGTAGAGTGTGAAATTTCTAGGTTTGTATATTGATCATAATTTAAATTGGAAGGTACATGTTTTGGACTTACTAAAGCGATTGAGTGCAGCCACATTTGCAATTCGTACAATTTCAGCTATAGGTGATCTCCGCATGAAGCAGCTAGTTTATTTTCCTTATTTTCACTCCTTATTGTCATATGGAATAATATTCGGGGGCAATTCTACCCATAGAAACAAAGTGTTCAGAGCCCCACAAGTGAGTAATAAGAATTATATGTGGGGTTAGCAATAGAACTTCATGTAGAGAGCTGTTCAAGAAGTTAGGGATTTTAACATTAGCAGCTGAGTATATATACACATTAATGTTCTTTGTAGTCACAAATTATACTTTGTTTGAAACAAATAGTAAAATACACAATTATGGCACTAGAAGTAAAAATGATCTTCATAAGGATTACAAGACACTGTCATGTTAAGTTCCACTATTTGCGCTGCAGGATAACCTTAGCAGTCTGTGGGCGTTAGCATAGGCACTTAATTACAATGACAAGGCGGACCTCAACGCACGTATATCCAGCTATTCTTATCGTCTAGTACGCTGGAGCTACGGGCTTTGATTTCCAATGCAATGTTAGTGGCAAGACAGCTACTTTATTCTTCTAGATAGGTACAGCACTTATTAGCTGCCAGAGGCAAAGATCCGTACACTCATAATATGATGGTAGTCCAAGACTTACATTAGAGTTGGCGATCCTAGCGAGGGCGAGGCTTCGTCGATGATTCGTCAGTGGCGGTTAGTTACACATCATTACGGCGTAGCTCGAACTGATCGAACTGAACCCCGAGGCCTACTTCACCTCCGCTCATATACTTACAAATTCATAAACTTGTCCTCCTTACGCGGCCATCGTCCTGGCCTACGCAATCCCCTACGTAATGCTGCTATCGTCATTCTCGTATCTTCCATATGCTCCTCAAAGGAGCACGTCGGCTTACCTTAGGCAATGAGGCCACAGCTTTGCTGACCCACCAAGTCAGCACTCTCACTGTTTGCGTTTTGCTTGCACAACATGGCTCGGCTGTGCGCCGATTACAGCTCACTATTCCACACATATTCTGCTCCTTCTAATTATTAAATTTATTATTAAAACTGGCTGTAACAGTCATTTGTTCAAAAAGGGTCCAATATTCAGGGATATATATGTTCAATAAGCTCCCAACACATATTAAATGTCTAGCAGATGATAAGAATAAATTCAGGAAAAAATTGATAGAATTTTGAATTGACAACTCCTTCTGCTCTGTCGAAGAATGTATTTCTAAGTTATCTACAAAATAACTGCCAGTAGCTTGTGTAAATATAGCTTACATAATTAATTTACCATGTATGCTATGACTGTACATCTTCTGGTATATGTGTTATTTTGTTATGGAATTTGTAAAGATATGATTGATACATCGATTCTTGCTGCAGAGCGGAATATCTGAAGTAAGAGACAAGATGGTGGAAGACTATGGCGAAGAGTAAGCGCACGTGGTAATAACTGAATGTACTGTGAGCGAGTGAACTGTAAGTTAGCTATAGGAACTTTATAAAGCATGACTACAGACTTAATTACAGTGTCGGTGACAGTTTCAGTGCAAAGCGGTAACGAGTAGGAACTGTGAACAGTGAAGTGTGGTGCCGTCACATGCGTGGCAGGTTTGGCAATTATAAATAGTCTTGATGTAAGAACGAAGACTTTCCCGGCGTATGACTGCAATGTAGTCTTCACGGGTGTACCGCCGGATAGTGTTGTGGAAACACAATATTTCGACGGCTGGCTCTGCCGTCTTCTTCAGGTGATGAGACGTGTAATGGTCGGCTGACCCACAGATACTGAGATGGTTCGGGTGCCGCTCTTCCTTATATACAAGTCCGCGTGGCTTCGGCGATGGCTTACTATGAGCCAGGCCCGCAACCAACTGGCGGTTGGCTGCCCGTGGGCGTGGCTAAGGTTCTTGTTCCAGCCCGAGCTAATATGAAGCCCTCTACGGCGGCAGCTGGACGGAAGTACAACGTTCTCTGCGGATATTTGCCAAGGCAGGTTTCCATGCCTCACTGAGACATAGACCACTGTCTCTGTTAAATGTGTCGGCCAGTCGAATTTCGATGGCTTCTTTGATGACAGATTCCCAAAAATGTGATGTTCTAGCCCAATATCCTAACGTTATTGAACTCTACTTTGTGGCCATGGTCGTACACGTGCTCGGCGATCGCTGATTTGCTATACTGTCCCAAGCGGAGATGGCGTTTATGTTCTTCACACCGGTTTTCTATGGTGCGGATCGTTTGAACCGATGTAGGTCTTTCCACACTCGCACGGTATGCTATAAATCCCCGGAACTCTTAGGCCAAGATCATCCTTGACTGAACGGAGGTAGTCCGTATTTTAGCTGGTGGTCGGTAGAAAGATTTTATACCATGTCGTGCGAGGATTCTGCCGATTTTCCCCGAGGTGTTTCCGGCGAAAGGCAGAAAGGCGGTGGCCTTGGGCGTTTCTTCCTGTTGGACTGGAATTTTCCCTGGCTTACGTTCAATTGCCCTTTCTATCTGCCTCTCAGAGTAACCGTTCCGCCTGAAGACAGTTCTCAAGTGTTCCAGTTCTTGTGGCAGGCTGTCTTTGTCAGCAATCGCTCTAGCCCTGTGCACAAGAGTATTTAAAACAGTGTTGCGCTGCACAGGATGGTGGAAACTCGTGGCGCCCAGATACTGGTCTGTGTGGGTAGATTTTCTGTATACACTATGCCCCAGCGTTCCATCCGGTTTTCTTTTAATTAGGATGTCGAGGAAAGGTAGGCAACCGTCCTTTTCCATTTCCATAGTGAACTTTATGCTAGGATGGATTCCGTTCAGATATTCTAGAAACTCATGTAAAGTCTTGATTCCATGGGGCCACACCACAAGACTACGCAAGAAGAAAGCAAGGCTCTTATGCTCCTTGGCTTTTCTCCTGAGATGCCGGGCCAGTGAAATCGTACCACGTTTTGCGACCATCAGCCATCACATCAACAGCGCCAAAGCCGGAAGAATACTCCGACGGGCGAGTCTTGCGCTTCTTAAGGAACGCATCCGTTACATCCGGTGTGAGCTTGATCGTAATGCAATTTCTTTGTTGGATTGCCACTTAAACTTGTCTGGCAAAATGTCATCTGATTCGTGGGATTGGGTAGATGCTGCTACATCCGCTCAAGAAAATCTGGAGCGGGAGCGAACAACAGCTAGACATTTGTCTAAATACAACCGGCTGGCGGGAACTCAGCGCCCCAGGGAATGTCCCGAAGTGTGTCGCACAGTGGTGAATCTGAGTGGGATGCAACTTGACGACGCCACCGTTTCTGTCTTGTCCAAAGGCCTCAACTTCGCTCCGGCGCCAAGATGTGTGCCAACACTTGACATTATCACCTCTGTCGAACAGGCTGTTCGCGGCCCTACCAGGGGAGACAGCGGAAGAAATCCGCAGGGAGACTTGCCGGGTCTTGGACAAAGCTAAACCCCCAAAGACCAACATTACCAGGGAGGAACGTGAAGCACTTCGTGTCTTGCGTCAGAACAATGAGGTTGTTGTTTTATCGGCGGACAAGGGAAATGCTACAGTATTACTTGCGGCAGAACAGTACGAGCAGAAGATGAGGAACATCCTTGACGACCCTTCTTATCGGTGTTTGGACAACGATCCTACCAGCAGGATTGAGAGGAAGACTACGGCTTTATTGAAGAAGGCCGAATTCTCTGAAGAGATAAATAAGAAGCTCAGACCTCGTGCTGCCAGACCACCTCGGCTATACGGTCTGCCGAAGATACACAAAGAAAGCGTACCTCTAAGACCAATCGTCAGCAACATCGGAGCTCCAACCTACCCGCTGGCTAAATACCTGACCCGTCTTCTAAGTCCATCAGTCGGCCATTGCGAACACCATGTCAAAAATTCCACGGAATTTGTCAAGATTATCAAGACGATGGAACTGAAGGATTCAGATATAATGGTGAGCTTCGACGTCGTTTCATTATTCACCCGCGTCCCATTGAAGGATACGCTGGAGCTGATACGCCACCAGTTTGAGCCAGCCATTGTGGACCTTTTCAAACATGTACTGACGTCCACGTATTTCACATACTTAGGGAAATACTATGAACAGGTGGACGGGGTTGCCATGGGATCTCCACTTTCTCCTGTAATCGCCGACTTATACATGGAGCATTTCGAAGAGAAAGCCCTGCAGGGAGCAGTTCTCAAACCTACATGTTTCTACAGATATGTAGATGATACATTTGTGGTGTGGCCCCATGGAATCAAGACTTTACATGAGTTTCTAGAATATCTGAACGGAATCCATCCTAGCATAAAGTTCACTATGGAAATGGAAAAGGACGGTTGCCTACCTTTCCTCGACATCCTAATTAAAAGAAAACCGGATGGAACGCTGGGGCATAGTGTATACAGAAAATCTACCCACACAGACCAGTATCTGGGCGCCACGAGTTTCCACCATCCTGTGCAGCGCAACACTGTTTTAAATACTCTTGTGCACAGGGCTAGAGCGATTGCTGACAAAGACAGCCTGCCACAAGAACTGGAACACTTGAGAACTGTCTTCAGGCGGAACGGTTACTCTGAGAGGCAGATAGAAAGGGCAATTGAACGTAAGCCAGGGAAAATTCCAGTCCAACAGGAAGAAACGCCCAAGGCCACCGCCTTTCTGCCTTTCGCCGGAAACACCTCGGGGAAAATCAGCAGAATCCTCGCACGACATGGTATAAAATCTTTCTACCGACCACCAGCTAAAATACGGGACTACCTCCGTTCAGTCAAGGATGATCTTGGCCTAAGAGTTCCGGGATTTATAGCATACCGTGCGAGTGTGGAAAGACCTACATCGGTCAAACGATCCGCACCATAGAAAACCGGTGTGAAGAACATAAACGCCATCTCCGCTTGGGACAGTATAGCAAATCAGCGATCGCCGAGCACGTGTACGACCATGGCCACAAAGTAGAGTTCAATAACGTTAGGATATTGGCTAGAACATCACATTTTTGGGAATCTGTCATCAAAGAAGCCATCGAAATTCGACTGGCCGACACATTTAACAGAGACAGTGGTCTATGTCTCAGTGAGGCATGGAAACCTGCCTTGGCAAATATCCGCAGAGAACGTTGTACTTCCGTCCAGCTGCCGCCGTAGAGGGCTTCATATTAGCTCGGGCTGGAACAAGAACCTTAGCCACGCCCACGGGCAGCCAACCGCCAGTTGGTTGCGGGCCTGGCTCATAGTAAGCCATCGCCGAAGCCACGCGGACTTGTATATAAGGAAGAGCGGCACCCGAACCATCTCAGTATCTGTGGGTCAGCCGACCATTACACATGTCTCATCACCTGAAGAAGACGGCAGAGCCAGCCGTCGAAATATTGTGTTTCCACAACACTATCCGGCGGTACACCCGTGAAGACTACATTGCATAAATAGTCTTGTTCACTGCTTAATCGAACCGAGCAATCTTCAGATCTACAAGGTCCGATTAGAATTATACATCTGGTGGTTTTGTAGCAGCTTGAGAACTTTTACGTAATGAATAAGTGTTAACTGTATTCCAGGAAGGGTGTTTCATTTGTATGCCTGTGGCTACGCTGAGTTACTTAATGTCGGGTAATTGACCCGTGGCGACTGTTTCTAGACCGAATCGGCAATAGATTTAAAGCTGCTCAGAACTGAATGTAACTATGTACTTGTGTACTGTCCAGCATCAGTACTAATCAAGTAAACCAATAGGGACAGACATTTATTTATTTAAGCATTTATGCAGTTACGGCGTTACAAATTGTTTAATGTACCCTGTATGCTATGACTGTACATGGTATATGTATTATTTTGTTATGCAATTGTTTATCTATAAATTGAAAAACTTTCCACATCCCACAGAGCCAGTCTCTAATATTGGGATCAATGGAAAATGAATGTATTGCATTGTTGTATTGGAAAGTCAATAATGATCCCTTTCCTGAAATACAGCAAATGACTAACACCTTGGCGAAGATCAGGCAGCTGTAGCCAAAAACTGTAAGCTGAGTTTCAGTTTAAAAGCAAGTAGTTTAAGCATAATATAAGTACTTCATTTCAGTGTAACAACACTATTTAAAGGAAGCCTGTTTAAAAACTAACTTTTATTTACATTTACAATGGCAACAACAGTTAATGAAATGAATGAAAGTATGTAAGGTACCTATTAGCTTGATAAAAGCATTTCTACTTCCTATCCCCCGTAGTAACATATTCTACAGTTCGATTTTGAAGTTGCTGATGTAGGAGATAGAAATTTCACAAAAAGTAATTTTCAACTTGAATGGATTTTCTTGCTTTCATTTCCACAACTAAAACTCACCATAAGAATCATTTTTAAGTGTATTTATTATGTCTGGAAAATTTTAATTTAAGGAATAATTTGGTTTGTTTACATTTTAACCCACACAGTTAGGAAAGCTAAAATCTAAGATTCAAAGTAACTTTGAATTGAGTAAAGTCACAGGTGATCTCTTATCACCAGCTATAGTCAGAACTATCTAGCATATTTGACAGTAAAATTAACTAATTAGGCCAAATTTAAGTACCACTTCTAATTAAGAGAAAAAAATAAAGATTTTAATTAAGAGTGATAAAATTGGAAAAATTTATATTGGAAGATAGCTTAAATTTAGAGGATTAAAAATATACCCTGGTTTCTGTAAAAAGTTTAAGCACTGATAAGATAATTAAGATTTGTCATGAATTGTTGAGGAAGTGCAGCAAATCGCGGCAAGCGAATATGTAAGCGACTTCAAGGTTAATCTTATAGAAATACTTTTGAAGGTTGAACTAAATTAAGATAGATAGAATATGATCTCAGGAAGTCCATGTATTAATTGCAAGATAAAATATCCAGTACATTGGGAGATATTAATTTTCGAAAGATTTTGTTGCTGTCATAGAAGTCTGAAAGTTAATAAAAGTACCAGCAGCCATCTTGAAAATGCCCAGTCTTTCAATGAGGTAACTTCGTGTCACAATGTAGCCTCAGTCTATTGGCTGTTTTCAAACAGATAACTTCGCGTCGGTTCACGGAGCAAACAGCTCCATGCGGGTCGTTGTTGCAGCATATCTTAACATGACGTGAGCGTTCTCTCACTCAAGTTAGGGGTACTTAGCGAGTATTTGTCTACTCGAGTGAATGTGCTTAACCTGACAATCTTTAGTGGAACTGTTGTCCAATACTTTATTCACAATTCTGATACTGACAATGTAAGAGAGAACTTTTCAAGGATGTAAGTATTTTACGATCCTAAAACTGTGTCAAGTGAACTTATTTGAATCGCTAACCGCAGAAAGGCAACATGTCCACTTTTCCAAATTTTACAGGAGAGATAAAAAACTAAATAAAACCAAATTTGTAATAAATATTAGTTTCTTTGTGATTTTGTTATTATTGAACAAGGCAAGCATAATCTCTAAGTAACATAAAACTTCCTCAAGGCTTATAACAAAGACACAGTAATTATTTTTTATGCATGGACATGTTCCCTTTTTGCAGTAAATAAGATTTTCACAAACTATTTTGAAGGAAAAAGTCAATAAAAAATGCAAACTTCATGAAAATCTAATTTATATTACTACAATAGGTAATTACAATTAATTAGGTACAATAATGCTGTCATTTGAACTTTGAAAAATTCAGTCATTCAAGCTTTCGTCTTCCTCTAAAGCTGCTGTTGATGTAGGCCATGAAATAATAGAATTCCAAAACGTCATTTTCTCCTCAGGAATGTACACTAAAGTTTTTCTTATATCTTCCATTTTCTTGATGTTTAAAGGCAATACAGAGCTGTAGGCCTTCTTTGTTGGTGGTTCTAATGGTGTAACTGAGTTTCGGAGCCTAAAAGTATCGGTTGTCAATCCTGTAATGTTCATATTACACAGGACACTGTGTGGGTTGTCAGCTGAAACGCTGATCTCTCGATACTTTGATAACATGAAAGAACGTTTCTGATTCTTAGGAACATTTTTCCCGTAGGAATCATCACTGAGACATGTTTTTTTGTAGAACTTCGGCCACCACGAGCTGTAGTCTACAAAGTCTTCTGTCGTCATTTTTACAATGGAAAATTTGTCTTGGTTTTTTGAAGAATTTTTAATGAGGTCCACAACTTTTTAATGGTGAAGAACCTCTCTTCCTTCCTCAGCTTTCTCCTGATTATGCCGAAGTCCCTGTCATTGGGCATGAAAGAATGGCCTCTCACAGGGAAAAGAAGCTTCACTTCATTAAACTTTTTTGTTTCGCACAGCTGCATAACCATTCTTATCATAGTGTTATTTTTATTTTGCCCAGCGCAATTGTCTGCCACAAGGTACAGAGTTTTGGCTTCACTGTTGATTTTATTTTCAATATACCAATTTATCATGGTGCAAACTTCGTTGGCGCCTTTACCCCCCTCTCCTTCATGGTAAATGAAAATTGTGGATTTGCTAGTAGCCAGGTTATGGATGCCAAAAACATTGACGGTTAGCTGTCTCAGGTAATACGTATCTTGGACTGGTATACAGGGAAGAGAGACATTGGCCATAAAGTCAATAAAAATTCCTGCTGTTTCTGTTGGCTTAGTCACACATCGATTAGTAACCTCTTTGAGTGCTGAGTAAAACTTTTTTGCCCTACGTTTGTGAACCATCAGTTCAGCGACTGCCGCCCTCTTAGCATTATCATTCAGGAATGGGCTTTTAAGTTTAGTTCCTCGCAAGTTATGCAAGCATCTTTCACTGGTTGACCAAAGCCAATCTCTGGATAATTTTCATGAAAAAAGGACCAAAAAAACTTATAAGAAAGTTTTTTCTCACTTCCCAAATTTGCCATGAGAAAGTTGTGTTCTTTTTTAATAAACATTTCATGCATTATTTTTAAATTAATATTTGATGCCAAATACTTTTTATCCTTGCCTGTATAATGATGAGATTTTGTGGGAAAAGATTCAATGTGGGCTCTCATTCTAGAAAGCACACAACCAGGTATCATGTTTCCTGAGACATTTTTCCCTCTATTGTCCGTCGGCTGTTCATTCAATTGTAACAAGTGTGACAGCCGATATACTTGCTTTGGTGAATAACCATAAGTTTTCATAAAGGCTTGTTTACATACCTTGGTTCGGGCACCGTTATGTAGAATGTGATATTTTACACTGAATGACTTAGGTTTTTGTGATGAAGAGCCTGGCCTAGCTCTTTCTCGTTCAACAGGTACAGTTTCTATCAACGATTGGACGTATATGTCTTGCTCTGTCTTTGTTTCCATCCCATGAAGGTGAGAAAAGATTTCAATCATGTCCTCCTCTGAGTACACGGACAGGCAGTTATCTCTGCAGCTGAAACCAATGAAAAAAATTAGGCTACAGTAAACTATGTAAGATAGGCTAGGTAATGTAGGCCCTAACATAAACAGATTAATCAAGCTTCAATTAAAATCAAATCTTATGTTACAAAAATCAGTATTACGATAAATTAAAGTTACTTTTAATATTGAATGGATTATAATAAATATTATGAGGTTAGTCAGTTTTAGTTTAGGTTTGACCACTTATTTAGGTTATGTGTGCTTCACAGTAACTAGGGATTAAGAAAAACATCAGGCAGTTGTTTAATTACATTTTTTTTTCTTTTAATAAAGTGCTTTATTATTACCACCCATTCAATGATGGAGAATCCCTTAATACAACAGTTACCTGCAACAATTTGAGGCTGGTTTCTTAGCTGGTATTGTTTTTCCGGCCCAATTGACATGTTCTTCACCCAGTACTTTAGCCTTCTTGATCCTCATGTCGAATACCTTTTCTTCTTTTGGAGTTTTCTTTAGTTGGTGAACATTCTTCACCTGAACTGCTCATTTTTAATAAAAAGAACCTTTTAAAACTAGAAAGCACTTAAATAAACAGTAGACTAGTAGGCATAACCTAAAACCACAACAAACAACTCAAAACAACAAACAGCAGTTAGTTAATCAACTGGCCACCGCCTACTGAGCGCGCCACCAACAAGGTTTACTGCAGACAGGGTACATGTCCAGGACTTGTTTCCTATCTGCAGTAAACGGAAATTTCAAGACGTTGCCATGCCAATGCTGTTTAGTGGGACATGATTCCTTTCAGCAGTATACGATGCGTCCTTCACTTATTAGATGTTTTAGTAAAGAGAACAATTTTTGGGAAAAATGGACATGTTTCCTTTCTGCAGTTAGCGATTCATTTATTGTACCCTTCACGTTTGTGGCTTATAATACGAACACGTTGTGATCGCTTTATTAAATATTAAGGTACCAGAAGACTACACAGGTCATGAACTTTATTGTTCACAGTTTAGGCCAAGTGTTGCTAGCCTCCGGCAATAGCTTTACACATAACAAGTACAATTAGCTGTAGATTAACAAGTTGTATTAAACAATTTCAAAACAATTATGTTGCATTCCAGTTCACTACATTAAACAGAAACAATACTTATGGTAGTTGCCAACTATTCATTCTTCAGACTACCCAATTCACCAAACACTACAACAGCTCATGAACCATAGTTTTATAATACTGCATGGGAGAATTTTTAAATTTCAGACTGACAATACTCATAACACCATAAGATCATTGTGATCTCAGACATATAAGAACCAAATTTTTTAGTGAGAGTAAACTAGCAGTGAAATGATTTGCAACCACAAGTAATGTTTGCAGCTTGTAAGAGAAACTGCTACGTAAAAATACTATTGGCACATAAAAATTAAAATATAATTTATGACCATTTTACTGTACAAAAATTTTTCAGTGGATTTTAAGCTAAATTATTTAACATTAAACAAAATATATTGTTAAAAGAGCTACTTCATTGTTATTAGGTGTAATAATTATAGCAACACCTCACCGAAAGTGCCACAACATTCACTGAATATGAGCAAGTAAAATTTTATTTACAAATAACTTTATAAGAAAACTTTATGAATTTCAAATAAAAATAAGCTAATCCTTGACCAACATCATTGATGTTTTATGATGGTAGAATTAATTATAATGTTATACGATGTCGTCATGAAATCGTTATTACTGTAATACAACACATTAAAAAGGCACCATCAGAACACTAGATAAAGAACCCTTATTTGTGAGGCTTTGAATCCTTTTGCTGTCTCTATGCCTCTAACCTAATGAAGGGCAGTTAATATTATCAATTCGTGAACCATGTTAGCTTTATAATAAAGCATGTGTGTTATTCTGTTAGTGTAAAGTGTATTTCGGAAGTGGCAAGAGATGGCAATCCTGCCATTTGCCTAGATTATTAAGTAAAATCATATGAAAACCATAATTTGAAAGGTCACTAAGCTATTGCAGGGATTTCAGAATACACCAGTCACACCTCCCAGCATCCAACAGCTTTAACACAATCAACCAAACTGCAATAAATATTATAATACTAAAACATATTAAATGAGTACTCTCAAATGATGAAACACTTTAAGAACTTGACAAAATATTAGTATTCAACAGCATCTGGTTTTGCTTTGTTTGGTAAGGTGGTACTTACATGCCAGATTTCCCAGTCACTGCAGAATACTCTTCTACAAATTTTTTAGGAAAAATCAATTGCTTAGCAACTAAAACTTCAAAAATCTACATAAAAATTTTAATAAAAGAATAGAAATGGTTATTGTTCAATTTTAATGTATCACAGTTTGTATTTCTCACAGATCCTAAATAGCAGAGTGGTGCAAGAATTAAAGAACACAAAAGATGAAGAGAGATTACCTAGAAACCAAGATAATACAGTCATTCATTAAAACAAAATTAATTTAGAATAGCAGTTGAATGAAGATGAAACTAATGTATTATTTGAACAGTTTTACAAAACCAATAACAATGGCTGTGTCACGGAAGTCATTGTGTAAAGACCGAAGAAGAATGTGAGTTACGGTAATTAACATCTTTTATCTTTCTACTATACAAGTATTGTTTGTCTTACACAGTATCTCTTTTCGAAAGGTGATTTAAGTTATATTTAAAAAAAAAAAAAAAAAAAAAAAAAAAAAAAAAAAAAAAAAAGCTTCATTATCCAGAAAAGAAGTAAATCTACTGCAGTGAAATCACCCCACCAATGAATCTTCAGAATGACTACCCTCACAAACAGTTGAAACCTCGAGACTCGACATCGGATTAAGAATTACCAGATTTCTCTAACAAAAGTGCCACAGAAATTAATTACGCTGTGGAATTAATTTTTTCCCATTTATAGTGCATTTGGTTTATTTCATCCAATTAAAAATTATTTCATGTTATTATAATCATATACCAACTTGCAAGCTACACCCAATCTCTAAAAATGCTATACATACCTTCAGTTTTGCAGCTGTGGTTATAAGTGCCCCAGTTTGACTTTTACTCTTCCCCAAATTTGGTTTTATATAAATAGTTGAAAAGTTATTTCATACTCAGTTATCAGAAAACAAGAAAATGAGAGATAAAGATTAATAAACTGAGAAATAAGGACAGAAATAATTATGAACATACTCTCAGAATCTTGAGGAAGAGGAATATTTAGTTTTAATGGACCAAATTCACAGGGATCCCACGCACCAGCAAATATGTTGTCCAGATAATTATTTAGATACCTAAAAAAGGAAATTCAATTAGTAAACAAAGGTCATGCTCAAAATGTATCCAAGAATAAGCGACCAGTAACAAAACCATATGCTCACAAGTCATGCTAAATGTATAATAAATATTAAACTCAGTAGTGTCTAAGATGTCTCATCTTTATTTGACACCACTGAATTCAGTCTAAGTGAGACAAACATGAACAATTAAAATAGCAACTCCTAAAGAAATACATTACTTAACTAGGACAGAGAAACATACTCAGTAGATTTTACCAATACCAACAAATATCTATAAATGTGAATTTATGGTTCATACTTTCTTCAGAAAGAGATAAACTTTGTATGACCTCCCTGATTAAATGACAGAGTTTCCCCATAATAGCAAGCACCTTCCTGGAAGTTAATGCTTGAAATTAAGAGTGGTGCATATGGTATATAAGTCTTCATGGGTGTGTTGTATTGTGTTGTGAAAATATGATATTTTGATGACTAGCTCAGTCATCTTCCTCAGGTGCAAAATCATCTGTACTGGTCGGCTGACTGACAGATACTGTGTCTTGGTTCTCTGGGTGGAGCTGAGTCAATTTATAAATCGATGCGGCTTCACCCAGAGAACCGAGATGATAGTTACAGTATCTGTTGGTCAGCCGACCAGTACAGTTGTTTTCGCACCTGAGGAAGATGACTGAGCTGGTCTTCGAAATATCGTGTTTCCACAACACAATCCGGCAGTATACCCGTGAAGACGTCACTGCAATTATACGCCGAGAAAATCTCCATTCTTACATATGGTATATGTTCATGGGAGAATAGGAAAAGAAATAACTAAGGAGTATCTATCCAATTTAAACTTCAATGTAAATTGAAAATGTAAAAGTGAAGAACAAATGTAGACCAAAAAGGAACATGCAATGGTAATAATGAAGTGAAAGCATAGTATACTAATATTACACATATCTGGTAGAGATAAGCTAGGAATGGCAGCAGGGATACAAACAAGAGGAGAGAAAACTGGAGTAAAACAAATTAGAAATAGGAACTGTGCAACATTGTATGAAATGATTATTGACATCATTGCAGGGAACCCAAACACAAACAAATAATTGCACATTAATTACTGTCATGAGTGATATGATCAAAGATCAACTAGTATAATATTTGTAAGAGGTATGTAGGCAGGGTATAGAAACATCAATTCAAGACAGTGACAGACAGCAAGTTTTCTGTAATTACCTACTCAAGCCAGTCCACAAAATAATCCACCACTTAAACCTCACTCAGCACGAAATAAATTGTTCACTGACAAAGAATAATTGCAGTTCTATATTTCTGAATAAGTTATCACTTAAACCCTGAGTCAGTAAGAATTATGAACCAGGAATCATCACTTCTCTACACTTCCATAATTTTATCTACTCAGATAAAAAACTGTAAAAAGAAAATAAATTATAACTTAGATACATTTGAAGGCAACATTTATTGTAAAACGAAAAGGAATCAAAAAATACACTTTGCAGAAGCACCATCACTTCAACTTTATGTTTATTTAATTAATTTTACACATTTAACACTGATATAAATACAAGCAAGTATAGGGAAATAAATCCATCACTTACTGTAGATAAATGCAGCAGAAATCACTAAAAAAAGACGAAAACAATTGAGGCCTTCTCTGCAATAAGCAGATAACAGCATTTGCCTGCCTTATCACAAAATAAAGGTTTGAACATATATCTAGAACAAGAATATTGTGGAACATACTGATATCTGTGCACAACCCATAGACCCTTACTCAACCTAGCTCATACAATCGCTGGAATGATGTAGGCTGTGGCTGTGAGGTAATGATAGTAACAGGCATTGAAACTATACTGTCCATCATGGCATTTTAAGTAAGTTAACAGAATATACTAATAATTTTTAGAACAATTTCTGAAACATATTATGGAGTAAGAAGTAGTAATTTTTGTTAATTTGGAGGAATAAAATGCCACCTAAAAAGTTAAATCGAAATTATATTTTTTAATTTTATCATTATTATTATTTGCATGTTATTTCAGTCTATGAACATACCTTCAAAAACAGGCGTATAAATGTCAAATTGGGCAAGAAGAACAGCCTAAGGATCTTGCCTTCATCCCTTATGCAGGTAACATCTCTCGGAAAATCAGCAAGATTTTGGCACGACACGGAATAAAGAGCATTTTCCGCCCTCCCGCCAAAATCCGTGATTTGCTACATTATGTGAAGGATGATTTGGGATTAAAAATGCCAGTTGTCTAAAGCATACTGTGCAAATGTGGCAAGTGTTATATTGGCCAAACCATCCACACCATCAAGGCCCGTGTGACCGAACATCAGTGCAACATCCAGCTGTTTCAGCTGGAAAATCTGCCGTGGCACAACACATGATCGAAAATGGTCTAAGTATGGACTTCGATAATATGAAAGTTCTATTTAAGTGTTCTTTCTTTAGGGAGTCCATCATTAAATAAGCTATTGAAATACGTTTGAATGATAATAATGTGAACAGGGACATAGGTCTGTGGCTCTGTGACACGTGGAAACCAGCTTTTTCATCTCTAAAACAACCACATTTTCACTGAATGATAGGACGCCAACGGCAAATTCGTCCTACCCGTCTACAGCTGATTCCAGAGCCGACCAATTATGGACAAGCAGAATGAAAACGGGCTTGTAGTCAGCCAATCAGAAGACGGTATGGCCCCCCCAATAGATTTTGCGAGACTTTCAGTGCAGTTCTAGTTGTCACATACATACAATGGACCTGATGATGGTGGCAGAGCAAGCCACCGAACGCTTGTCTTTCGATAATATTATCCGGCGGAGAACCCGCGAAGATTTCGTATCAAAATACGCTGGGAAAGCCTTGTTTCTCATACATTTGGGTTAATTTTATGGTTCCTGCTGAAATATAGAGTCCAATGATGGGAGAGGAGTCTCTAACCAGTAATTTCAATCAACTCCAGCAGAAGATCTGTGTTGGTACTTGGGGACCGTGCACAAACTACGTGGCTCGGTCCGGGGGGGGGGGGGGGAGGGGTTGGCTGGAGGCTACGCTAGGCTACGTGGGGGGAGGGGGGGGGTTCCGAGCCAGGCTACGTAGCTTTCCTTTCATAACATTTTTCACAGTTAAAATGAGGAATAGAACTCACAACAGCATGTGAATATTTATTTCCCTCAGTTAATTATCTCCGTATGTAATGTACAATAGTCTGACAAGATAAAAAAAACAGTACAAAATGTCTTCTGGAATCAAAAGGGAAAAATGCTATGTGCTACGTGGTGGGGGGGGGGGGGGTAGAGGCAAAAGCCACGTAGGGCTACGTAGAGGGGGGGGGAAGGGGGGTTCACAGGAGGCCAAAATGGAGTTACGTGGTTTATGCACGCTCCCTTGTGAGCACTTTATTTTGTTAGTGAAAAGCCATTTTCTGAAATCTAAGAACCATCACATATTCTTACACAATTACAGTGGTCTTGAATATCAAAATGGGAAATTGGTACAGCTGCCCACTAATATTGGTATATTAATACCCAAAATCGGTACATGAAAAAAAATACAACCCCAACAACCATAATTTGCGTGGCAGTTTGGCCCAAAGATAAAATGAATGGCATTAGCACTTAAGTATAAAAATATTGGGCATTTAATTTTGCAGCAATTTTACGACGAATTATTACACCCCGTAATTATGTTTGACCAATTATATGCAAAACCCATCAGTTTATTTTTATACGGAATATCATTGCTTCTAAAAAAAAAAAAAAGTTTACAATGCGTTCAAATAAGGATACTGAATCTGCAGCTTCTAATGGAATAAGAGCTAAAAAAACAATCTTTGTTGTGATGCTTTTTGCATATCTCACGACTAAGCACAAGTGTTTGGTTGTGCTAAAATCACTGTACTGGTCAACAATAAACGAAAACTTAGTTTACTGCAGATCTTCACATAAACATCAAAACTTTCTTTACCTTTAATCTGATCAATTATGGTGTGTGTTTTTTTGTCAAATATTTTATTTCATCTGCAATTTTTGAATCGGGACAAACTGACTGTATCAGTTTTGGTAGGTGTGCCATAATGGTAAATGGTAGATTATGTTCCCCAACAAAGGAGGCTAATAACAATACAATTACTGGTACTTAGTTGAAAATAGTAAAATATTTTTACCTTGTTCTTCGTATATCAGGTTTTTTAGTTATATTCTAGTAAATGATAATATCATCGTGATTTTATATACTTTGATGATACCGAATGTGTTTGTGAAGAATTTTTTTTCCTGATGTAATATTAATATCCTTATTACAACTCTTACAATAGGCACAGTTTGTGCTTTTACAGCTTTTGTAGCAAACCTGAAAATTCTTCTTCACATTCTTTCCTATAAAACTGATTTTTTTTTCTTTCTTTTTACACTTGCTCTTGTACTCGGTTCTTCCTCTGACAACATTTTGCTGTAGTAACTCGGAGAAAATTTCTCATCTAAGTGATTAAAACTACGAAACAAAAAAAATCTGAATTCTTGTTTGTATAGACAAGCGAATTAGCTCAGGAACCCCCTACAAATATCAAAAATGTAGGGGCACCAGGTTATTTCCCAAAAGATATTGGGAACATTCTGCAGTAGATAATTACTTATCATATATAATTGCCATTGTAGGCACCAGGAAACAAGGAGACACCATGGTCGATAAGTTCAGAATACAAACAAGGAATGACAGAGGGGAACGACTTGTGCAGTTTGCAGAGCACACAAACATCAAAGTCGAAAGTGGACCTGGATAAGTCCAGATCATAAAACTAAAAATGAAATAGACTACATTCTGTCCAATAGCTGACATTTTGTTCAAGACATCACTGTTCTAAATCAATTCAACACCAGAAGTGATCACAGGCTGGTCCGAGCGAAACTTAGCATCTGCATAAAACAGGAAAGGCGAAAGCTAATAAAAGGAACCAATAAAACATCAGTAAATATAATCAATCTCACTGAAAAGAAAGACATTTTCCAATGCACTCTATTGGAGAAACTAGCTACCACTGCCAATGGAAATTTAGCTTCAACTATTAACACATTAGCCATAGAAATTGCAGGAACTGTTAAAACCACCAAATTAAGTAAAATTACCAATGATACAAAAACTCTCCTGAATAAACAAAGGAAAATGAAAGTAAAACCTGAAAAAAACCTAATTGAATATGCTGAACTGTGCAAGACCATTAGAAAAGAAATAACAGCTGACATCAAGAAATATAACGAAAACCTGGTCAGATCAGTTATAGAGAACAAGAAAGGCTATAAGAAAGCAAAACAAAGATTAATGATAGGAAATAAATAAATAATAGCATTAGATGATGATAATGAACGTATTACAGACAAAACAGCAGTATTGGATCATGTCAGTAACTTCTATCAGTCCTTATACAACAAGCAAGATGAAAATCCTTTAATGACATCAAGCCCAGACTCATCAATTCCTCCCATCTGAAGTTAGGACAGTGGATGAAATGAAAAAAGGATCAGCTAGTGGTTATGATGGCCTATCTATTGACATACTCCAACTGACTGAAGAAGAAACCTAGAGGCACCTAGCTAAGGTGTTTTCACAATGCTTCAAAGAGAGAAATATCCCATCCAGCTGGAAGAAAGCAATGATTGTGTTGCTACACAAAAAAGACAGTCGTTACAATATTAAAAACTACTGCCCCATCAGCCTCCTTCCTATAATATACAAAGTGTTTACAAAGGTCATCAATCACCGCTTCAGTTCCACCTTGGACACAGTGTAACCAATTGAACAAGCTGGCTTTAGGTCAGGATTCAGCACAGTAGATCACATCCAAGTCATCCACGAAGTAATAAGTCGAAAAAATGAATACCAGATGCCACTCTGTTTAGCCTTTATCGATTTTGAAAAAGCTTTTGATTCAATCCATCACTCAGCAATCATGCAAGGAGGGAATCCAGGCTATATCGACTTACTGTACAACATCTACACTACTTCCACTGCCTTTGTCAACATCGCTGAAGCCACCAAAGAGTTCCCAGTAGAAAGAGGAGACTCCATATCCCCCAAGCTATTCACATCAGTCCTAGAGTTGGCAATGTCAAAAATCCAATGGCAAAACCGAGGTTTGAAAATAAATGGAAGAAGTCTCAACAACTTAAGATTCGCTGATGATATAGTTTTACTCTCAAACAGTCTGGAAGAGCTCAGAGAATTGATAAATGAACTAGAGGCAGCGTGCAGTGAAGTGGGCCTTAAAATAAATATATTAAAAAGCAAAATCATGCAAAACAAATGGGCAGAAAAAGATAAAGACAAGGCAGACACGAAGGAGTCTGGTATTGAGTTCGTAGATCAGTACATCTATCTTGGCCAACTGATCAATATGAATGACGACTCAAAGCCTGAGATCTACAGATGGATAAAGCTGGGCTGGAAAGCATACTGAAGAAATTCCATAGTTTTTAAATATAACATGCCAGTACATCTTTAAAAACAGGTATTTGAACAATGTGTATTACCAGTCCTCACATATGCCTGCCAGACTTGGACCCTAAATAGTCATACGAAGCAAAAACTGCCGAGTGAAGTATGGAAAGAGCAATGCTAGGGTTTGCAAGAAGAGACAGGAAAAGGGCCGTGCACATTCATTCAATAACTAAAGTAACAGACATCTTAAAAAGAGTCATGACCCAAAAAATGGCAATGGGCCGGTCATATTGCTCGCAAAAGAGATGAAAGATGGACTACGGTAGTGCTGGATTGGATACCGAGAAACCTGAAAAGAGCAAGAGGAAGACCCCGGATCACTGGGATAAGGATATAAGTCGAGTTACAGGCGTGAACTGAAGAGGGTGGCTCAAGATCGATCAGCCTGGAAAGAACTACAACAAAACTATGTATAATTAAATTCTAATATATAGCTCATTAGACTTAAAGAGGCTACATCATGAAAAAAGGATCGATATAGCTGCAATTATAATAATAATAGTAATATATAACTGAACAACGAACTCCCCGTAAAACATAAACGAAAAGGGTTGACAATGTGAAAATGTAAAACTGGTAAAAAATTCGGGAAAATTTCCTAGTATTCTCAGAAATGTGAAAAATTATTAAATTTTCGTATTTCAGTAGGACAGACCCCATATCGATAGAAACGCCGAAAAATCGGAAGGTTCAAGATCACCGATTACTAAACACATTGCTGCTCAATCCAGTATAACCATGCATAAAAGATACAGCCCTGATTCTAGTTTTCAACAAAGTAAACAGTAAATTTCATCTGTAACAGAATGTGAAAAATGTAACCAGCAGATTATATTAGGTGAAACAATAAATTAATGAAGCTGATTTTTGTGTGAGTTATGTGGCAACCATGTAGCTGACATAAATACACCATATCTGACCTTGATCATCCCACCACTGCTAGTCCAAGCAGCTCATCAGTGCAATCTCTCAGTAAATGAACACATGTTTTCGTATTTTGTCATGAAACTAAATCATGAAATTTTACTCAGTGGTTTGTCATTTCTTTTTGTTTTAACCTCAGTGAAAATGGAACAACCAGAGATAACACACTTCAATGACTCTGGGTTAAGTTCCACTTGTTCCAACAGAAAACATTTTATGTGAACAAAAAACCTGAATTTTTGAAATAACCTCATTTCCAACAGCATTCTGAAGCTTATTGTTGTCACATCTGCACCAAATTTAACACAAAGAACTGGCATACCACTGAGCAATTTTTCAGGATTCCATTTTTTCTTACACCATACAAAAATCATGTTCACTTAATACACCACCAATTTGCAGCTTGGACTAGCAGTGGTGGAAAGTGTGGTCAAAGGTGGTGGGTTTATACAAACTGTGTGGTTGCCATAATATATACACAGTCCAGTAAGATTAATGTGACCACCTCTCAAAAACCAGAATAACCATGTTTGGCAGAGCAGACCGCTGCGAGGCGTGCAGGAATAGAGGTAAATTTTATAACTTCTATGGGACCTTGCCACAAAGAGTAAATTTTATTGCCTGTATGAGACGTCGCAATGAAGAGTAAAATTTATCACTTCTATGGGACATCGACACGAAGAGTAAATTTTATCATCTGTATGCGTCCTCTCCACAAAGAGTAAATTTTATAACTTCTACAGGAACTCACTACGAAGAGTAAAATTTTATAACTTTCATGGGACCTCACCACGAAGAGTAAATTTTATCACTTGTGTAAGACTGCCAGGAAGATTAATTTTATCACTTGTATGGGACCTCACCACGAAGAGTATATTTTATCACTTGTATAGGACTGCCACGTAGATTAATTTTATCACTTGTATAGGACTGCCACGTAGATTAATTTTATCACTTGTATGGGACCTCACCATGAAGAGTACGCTTTATCACATATATGAAACCTAGCCACGAAGAGTAAATTTTATCACTTGTATGGGATCTCTCCATGAAGAGCAAATTTTATTACATGTATGGGAGTTTGCCCGGAAGAGAAAATTTTATTAATTGTATGGGAGTTTGCCGGTAAGAGCAAATTTTATTACATGTATGGGAGTTTGCCGGGAAGAGAAAATTTTATTACTTGTATGGGAGTTTGCCAGGAAGAGAAAATTTTATTACTTGTATGGGACATCGCCACGAATAAATTTATTACTTGTATGGGAACGCCACGAAGAGTATATTTCATCACTTGTATGGGACCTCGCCACGAGGAGACAATTTTATTACCTGTATCGGACCTCACCATACAGAGTAAATTTCATCACTTGTATGGGACCTTGCCACGAAGAATAAATTTTATCACTTGTATGGGACCAACACAAAGAGTAAATTTTATAATTTGTATGGGATCTCGCCACGAAGACAAAATTTTATTTCTTGTATGGGACCTCAACACGATGAGTAAATTTCATCATTTGTATGGCACCTTGCCACGAAGAGTACATTTTATAACTTATATGGGTCCTTGCCACGAAGAGTAAATTTTTTATAACTTGTATGGGAATCTCACCAAGAAGAGTAATTTTTATAACTTGTATGGATCCTCACCACAAAGAGTAAATTTTATCACTTGTATGGGACCTTGCCACGAAGAGTAAGTTTTATAACTTATATGGGAACCTCACCAACAGGAGTAAATTTTATAATCTTCCAGCATTACAGTTTACCGTTATCAGGCCTTGCTACAATAAATTCTATGGATGGTCCTATCAAGAACTTAATTTTGCTCATTTTGGCAACTCTTAGAAAGAAATTTGTTCATGTTAGTGTCCAGAGAACAATTAAAGTCAGGATAGCTGAACATACTGCGGTTATCCATCTTTTGTTCACAGAATCTTCACACATTCGACGGATGCTGTGATAAGGAGACAGCCGTGAAGCAATGCCATACCAGTCTTACCAAGCCGGGCAACCTTCCAGGATCACAAGAAAAGCAACGCAGAGCCCTGCCTCAGATGGGCATTGTTGAAGACTCCATTGCAAGAAGCCATTACCATCCTGATTTCAGTTTTCCATGGTTTCCTGAAATCACTCCAGGCAAATGCAAGGATGGTTCCTTTCTAAGGCCTGGCCAACCTTCTTTCCCATTCCTAATTCTGACAAGGTGAGCACCTGGGGCCTATGAGCAACAGCCAGGGATGGCTGTTTTAGCAGGATGGCCGTGTCTGATCTGGAGTATGGGGCTATGCTACTACATGGTGCCACAGACGTAGCGAGTAGGATGCCAGCGCCACAGCGACTGCAGAGTGACCTACGAAGGGTCTACTTAACCGCAGCGCACAGCATACGGATCCTCTTCATGTTTGACCATCGAGGCAACATCATTCCACTATCTATCATGGTGTATTGTGAGACAGAGTCTAATAAACCGGATCCTTGTATCAGTTGTGTTCTTGTAGTTACTCTCCACTGTCCGAGTGATATCCACAGCCTACCTTCGCTGGTAAGCCATCTACCACGAACTGGGAACTCCATTCGACCCGCCCGATTCCTGATCTTCCCCGGATGGATCTGACAAATATAAATGTAAATTAAGATGTCCCATTTTTCATTAAGGACAGTGTGTTTTTTTTTTACTATACTGTTAATAAACCCCAAGTACACAGTAAAAGCCTCAAAAAGTAATACATACCAGTTCAAAGCTTTAGACATTAAAGTAGTAGGCTTCTGACCAGCCATCACTTCCTTTTTAACTAGTTGGTATGGATACAAAACATCAACTGGAAATTCCACAAATACAGGGCCTGTATAAAAGAAAAACCAAAATGTGAGCAGTTTTCTGGCTGTACTCAAAAGAAGATATTAGTTTCATATTGGTTTCCTCCAGGCAACTGTTGGATTACTGGTGAGTACCAAACAGGAAATTGGTCATACTTTACATAAAAATAATAAATAAATAAGCCACCAAAATATTGGCCACAGTGACTTCAAGAAATCCTTAATCTGAATGACTGGACTAAGGATTTGAGCCATGAGCCCTTGAATGTCAGGACCAAACGTTACTACTGACCCATCAAAATAACTGTCATCCACAGTTTTCATAGTCAACTTTCTCAGGAATTATAACTAATTATTTTGGAAAAGACAGAAACCTAATCTATTATCTATAATAAAGTTGTAGAAAATTTGTATCTATACTTGAAATTTATTTTAAGTAGTGTTATTGCAATGTACACAACTGATGATACAGAGAACAAGAACATATCTAGATTTTAATTTTTGTCAGTATGTCCACACAAAAACTAATGAACCAATTTCAGCAGAACTGCACATAGATATGGCATTTGTAATTGGCTAATATATAGGCTACATTTAATCCTGATTAGTATTGTATCGTAACTGTAAATACTGGAATTTTTGAATGTCAGTGCACAAATGAGGCAAAATGTATTGAATGCATTTAAACAAAACTGCAGATAGTGGTATGTAATGTCACATTATTATTTTAAGTTTTGTTGCGATGTCTGAAAGCTAGGAATTAAAAAAGATCTACAAATTTAATCATTCTATAGCAGAATACTGCCTGGCTCTAGAATTCTCACACTGAAAATGTTAACCACAAATGAATATAAAAAAAAGTCCAATGCATCACATAAGCAGTGCTGGCTTGGACATAATTCATTTCAATCAAAATTTATGTAGATTGTTTATATTCTATTATCAAATACAAGAGTTTCTCTTATCTGCATAGACTAAAGCATGGGCAAAACCTAGTCATTAATAAGATTTGAATCCTATGCCTCCAGATTAAAATGAAAAAGTTATGAAAAACTAATGAAATTGATATGAAAATAATTACATTATACAAAAGCAACTCAATGCTGGAACTGTACACAGCCATACCAGCATCAATCAGGAATAAATTAATTATTCCCTTCCAGCTCCTCAAAGGGCTGCAAGCTCTGCTGTCCCTGTAACCAGCATAAAGGGTTTTTTTTCCGATATGTAAACAAACTATTTCTGCTTCTCCTGTCATGAAAATTAATAGCCAAAAGTAGATTCACTAAGTTGTCTGGTTACTTCACATTCACTGTTAAGTTAGGAAAGATATAGTTTGCCACAGAAGCTGCATGTCCACTCACAATCAAAGAATTATCTCTTTGAAAAAGAAATTGGCACACACACCACTGAATCAGAAACTTTAAACATGTACAAAATGATTCACTATTAATGAGCAGGGCACTTTTTTGCAATGACAGCAACAAACCAAAGGAAATAACTTACATGCACTTCTGAATACATGAACTAAGCCATATACTGCTTGGCATACTCCTCTCCAGTATGTTTTAAAGAAGAAAAGCCTGAAACTATAATAATAGCCCAAGTGGTGCCCAAAATGAGATACTAAGTTTAAAAAATAAAGCTATCAAATTTATCAGTTGATGTGATACCTGGTGTTCCTGACTGTGCTTCCTGCAAAGCACGTCGAAGTGTTGGTGCTATTGCACGGACTGATGAAACGGTAGCACAATACTTGCATATTGAGGTAAATAATGACATTTGGTCAATATCCTGTAGCGCTCCTCGACCTTTAAGGAGACCAGCTGATGCTCCACCTACAACCATAATAATTAAGTTGTTAGTCTTATGAATAAAACAGGAGTTAAAAAATGAAAATCAGTGACATATCTCAGAGGCCCAGGTACTAGGAGACCCCATTACCTACCCTTGATTGGCCTGCAGTCATTAATATTCATCAAACTGCATTCCTTAGGGACCATTTGCACCCAGCTGTTGCTGTGTCAGTGCAATGATTTGGTGCTGACCAAGGAAATGTTTTCATATCCTATTTCCACTGCATAGTATCATTTCATATACAAATAAATATGTTTTCCATAATGCTTCACACAGTCTTTCAGCATCACATATCATATGTCACACAACATATATCATGAAAGCTATGGTTGTTGGTAAGAATTTTTGATCTGCAACAACAGCTACGACCTAACTTCAAACGCTACAACAGTAGCCCACCCCCATTCAGGAATTGTAAGCAGTTGAATATTTGATAATAGTGACAGTGAATATGTTGTAATGCAATAAAATAATGAAGAACAGGGAATGGAAACCCATTACTCACCACAGATGAAGGTGGGAGCACTACGATAAACACATAAACATGAACACACTCTACAATATTTTGGTATAAAATTTAATCATGATTAGAGGACGACATAGGACACACATGATGGGGGAGAAGATGACCAATGATATTCACACTTTCCAATAATAACTGTTTGTCATCTTCTCTCCCATCACTGTCATCCCCAATCTTCCCAAATGGTTCAGATTTGGCTAATCATGTGATGAGCCTCAGAGTGTACACATCCAATACCTTGTCATATGTTCCCCTATAAGCATGATTAAAGTTTATAGCAAAATACTGTAAAGTGTATTCGTATTTGTGTGTTCATCGCAGTCCTCCTGTGTTCATCTGTGGTGATTTCCCTATCTTTCCTTCTTTTCAACCATTAAATATGACATACAAATGTCTGCTCACATCTCTTTTAGACACAGAAGCTACCATTAAGGTCCCCACAAGCAGGGGCTAATCTTCACAAACTCTTTATGACGAAAAATACTACTAAGCCACATCTGGTAGCCACCTACTTCGATCATCATACATTTCCAGAAGTAAAAGATACCATTAACAATTTTCAGGCAGATGGCATGTACTTTTTTTTTTTTTTTTTGCTTCTGGTTTTATGCCTGGATGAGGTCATTAGAGGCAGGAAAGGACTGGCGGCAAGGAACAGGAATGAAATTGGCCATGGCCTTTTGAAGGAAACATTCCGGCATTCACCTGGAGTAATTTGGAGAAACCATGGAAAACCCAAATCTAGATGGCCAGATGGGGATCTGAACCCACCTCCTTCCAAATGCGACATCAGGGTGTTACCACTTAACTACCACGTTCAGTCAGATGGCTTGTATCAGTTGCTCAAACTAAACAAATATTGGCCATTTCTATTATGCATGACGTGTGACCACCAATTCCACATGCCAGCTTAATTTTGAGATCAGACACAAGTTCAATTCCTTCATTATTTCCAGTATGGTGGGGACAGAAACAGTTTCCCCCTCCCCTCCCACCACACAACCCATTTGTTTACACTACAGAAAAACCAGTTCCAACTTAAACTCCAAGCAGTCATTATTATGCACCAAAATTGTTCCCTTGATATAACCACTGAGTTAGCACATCTTGTTTTAACATGTTGCTGATACAAAAGTAGATTAACACTATAAGGGCATTGTAACTACTGCTACAATGATCTATATTTATATAAGATGTTTCCATGTGCCATCTGACATTTCCATGTGCTATTGCCTGTACATTTCACAACATTTTTCCGAGGGACCAAGCATGAAATCTTTTAAGAGCCTTTTGGAATCTCTCTTTTTTTTTTTTTTAACTGCTTTACGTCTCTCAACAGCGAGGTCTTTAGAGACGGGAAAGGATGGGGGGCAAGGAATGGCAAGGAATTAGGCCATGGCCTTTTTAAGGAAGCATCCCGGCATTTGCCTGGAGTGATTTGGGAAACCATGGAAAACCCAAATCTGGATGCCCGGACGGGGATTCGAACCACCGTCCTCCCGAACGCGAGGCAAGAACGTTTGGAATCTCCTCATACCCCTGGCAGTAGGTGTCAGTGACTGACAACAAGGTTCAGTTTCTACTTTTTGTCACACACAGAAGAACCAGGCACTGACACATGTTGTACAGTTGGGGACAGAATTCCGCGAGACCCCTAACCTTTCGATAATGCTTCGTTCTAGACACGAATACCGCATGGGACAGCATAAGTTGTAGGTGGTACACAAAATTCATGATAAAATAAACCTCTCATAACCAGCATTTACCCAACACTAAAAAAATTAGCCCGCACAGCAAGAAACTCACAGATGCTCAGAGGAAAAGTTCGGAGTTCTACAGTAAAAATAATCATGAATATCACCATTTTAGTCATAATAATTATTGAAATAACCAAATAAATTGATAATAGACAGATGATAACACTTTTTTCGTAATTTTGGTAACAACTGTTTAATTTTTTTCCTCGAATAAACAGTTGACAATTCACTAGCAAACTCAATTATATGACGAATCCAAAAAAAGAATTGCTAAATTAAGCACGGAAAACCAATGGACTTAATTACACTTTCTGGCGCTGCAGCGTTATAGAACTGTGTATGACAAATACACACAAAGGTTAAGGTTGAGTAGAAAGAGCATTTACGAAAGAACTCTAATGGTAAACTAAGTCACGAAATATAAATAAACTATTTCTGGAAAATTAAATGGTTCGGAATATTAACACCTTAATATTTTTTTTTTTTTTTTTTGCCATACCATATTTCGAAGGTAAGCTAAACTTGAACGCAGTAGCAATAGTTTTAGTAGTAATAATAATAATTAAGAACATAAATAAACAAATAAATCCGTCTGCAATGTGAATAAGCTGGAAGATGGAAATAGGAAAACTTTCATATCACTATTTGTTTCTAACTAACACTGATACTAATATCAAATACTAATATAAAATTTTCTGTCAAGCTTTACTTCCTGCCTTCCAAGCCCGATGGGTTATAGGTAAAACTGTTGCCTGGCATTCGGGAGGACACAAATACAAACGCCGTCGGGCATCCAATTTCAGTATTCCACACTTTTCGTAAATCTCTCCAGCCGAACTCCGGAAAAGATCCTTCAAAAAACTGTTGCTGAAATTCTTACCTGATCCTAGTTTCCAATACTATCAGGATTCATATCACATTGGTGTTGAAGATATGAAGAAGACAAAAAAAAAAAAAAAAAAAAAGAGCGTGGTGGGTATGTGGCAACACTCTAATCCGGCTTTCGGGAGGTCGTGAGTTCGAATCCCCATCTGGCCATCCAGGTAAGCGTTTTAGATAGTTTCTCCAAATCACTCAAGGCAACTGTCAGGATTGTTCCTTCAAAAGGCCATGGCCGAATTACTCCCCATTACTTGCCACCAGTCCTTTACTGCCTCTAATGACCTCAATGAGATTTAAAGCTAGAAGCAAAAAATAATTTCTCAAATAAAAATAATTCAATCGCTGTGGTGTGTTTTGGACCTTTTCCTTGTTGGATTTATCTTATTCAACGGCCGAACATTGTAGCAAATGGACTAGAGTGCTATTTCCACATGTGGAGAGTCTCTAGTTCGGTGTTGTTTTAGGGCTGGTCGACATCAAAATCATTATAGAGCAAAAAGGACTGGGGGCATGTTTCAGGAAGGAATTCAGCCATGGCCTTTTCACAGAATCATCCCAGCACTCACGGAGCGATTTTGATTAATCATGCAATATCAAAATATGGATGGATGCACGAAGATTTGAACCCCTGTCCCTCCTAATGGGATAGCTTGAGCGTTGCCGGGACTCTCAGTCACTGATGCGATTCCAGCCAGGGGCATGGGTTTTAAAGTAGTTGTTGTTGCATGTCTTGTGTCGTCTTTCAATTGTATGAGCGAAAAGCATTTGGAAATACATCAGTACACAGGATAAACACACAAAACGACTTAGCTGGATGAATGGCTTTCCGGAGGAACACCATTAAAAATTTAAAGACAATTTTATTGAACCAAAAGGCAATTGACCGCCTTCAAAAATATAAATTTGGAAAGTAGACGGACTGTAGCGGAGCTCTTTATTGCACAGGGAGGGGTATTTAATTTTAGTTGAGTGTATAGGTTTTAATCTCTTTAACATTATGCATGGTTATTTCGTAAGAAGAAAATCTTCCTGCTGGCCCAAGGAAATTACAATTCAGACGCAAGGAGGAAGTAACCGTCTGACAAACGTTTCGAGGAAGTGTTTATTTACCAGTGGCTCTGAGGAAGTGAAGAACACTTATTCAGTAGATTTAGCTCTAATAAGGTTTGTGAATATGACCATCCGTACTCAAAATATGCCCATTTTTTAATTACGAGCACCTACAAATACAGTGACAGCCATTTGCCGAAAGTAACATTAACAAATTCATATAACATATTATTAAAGTTACTTGATCATAGTTAGAAGACCGAAGCAAATGTTGAAAAATAACATTGAATCAATATATATTAGTCATTAAAAATTTCTGAAAATTATTTCTCAAGTAAAAAAAATTTCTACACTTGCCCCTCTGCTCACTATTTGCCACAGAATAAATCCAACCATAGTCCATTACAACTTAACTGTCTGTATTAATATTATGATGCACACAGCCAACATAAGTAATTGTAGTCACCTAACATTGGACTATATGTTATCAGCTCCAATGCAGATATGCTTTTCACTACAGTTATTAACTGGGCAGTAAGGTTGTTTATAGACTGGAATACATATTATTAAAGTTACTTGATCATAGTTAGAAGACCGAAGCAAATGTTGAAAAATAACATTGAATCAATATATATTAGTCATTAAAAATTTCTGAAAATTACTTCTCAAGTAAAAAATTTCTACACTTGCCCCTCTGCTCACTATTTGCCACAGAATAAATCCAACCATAGTCCATTACAACTTAACTGTCTGTATTAATATTATGATGCACACAGCCAACATAAGTAATTGTAGTCACCTAACATTGGACTATATGTTATCAGCTCCAATGCAGATATGCTTTTCACTACAGTTATTAACTGGGCAGTAAGGTTGTTTATAGACTGGAATACTTCAAGTTAGTATAGTTGATCATCAGAAGTTACACATCATCTCCCCACCAATACATACCACAACAGCTCAAATCTGCCACAACACTCTTTGGATAACATAAGCAGCATAACAAAACATCATGATTTCTACATCCATTTTCCTGTTCACCTAACTGCACAGCACTTCCCTTTGCCATCAGGTGCTGTGACATGCCCCAGAATCCCAAACAAATGAGGAAAATTATCTTCCATTACCTGGCTTTTGTTAGGTAACGCTCTGCTACAACCTTCTACTGACCGTTCAATGCAACACACCCGTCATGAAAATAACTATTCATGAGCAAGTGCAGCTTCACCTAAAGGATTCCACACAACGTAACTAAGTGTCACTCATTCTGGAGCCAGAGTATGATGGAGAGTATTGTTAGCATCTCCTTGTTAAGCTATACAACAACTCAACTCAGAGGGACTAAGGTATGTGCACAATAATTCTGCTTTGCCGCCTAGGAACTAGGTGTCTTTCATACAAAAATAATGCTGTGTAATACTGTAGTTAATGGCAGTCCTGTAGCAGAGTCATACAATTTGAAGCTGAACTAGGTCGACTGTGCAATGAATATTCCAAGTGATAAACTTGCTGGGAGTAAGTAGCTCAGGCATGACACCAGCTCCTTTTTTTAACATTGAGGTCATTAGAGGCAGGAAAGGATTGGGAGCAAGGATCAGGAAGGAATTCAGCCATGGAAATTTTGAAGGAACTATCCCAACATTCATCTAGAGTGATATTGGGAACCTGGAAAAACCAAATTGGGATGGCTGGACGGAGGTTTGAATCAGCATCCTCCCAAATATGAGACCATAGTGTCACCGCTCACCCACCACACACAGTACGACACTAGCCATGCCACCTCCATATTTATTTTTTTTTTTTTTTGCCATGGCCTAGAAAGGAATATGGAGCTCTACCTCCACAAATTCCCCTCATCCAACTTAAGGGCCCAACAGTCCTTTTTTATTTACCTTACTGTTCAATTTATCACTACAACTATCTTAACTGCACACGAATTACACAGATAACGTTATTCACAAATTAGCTGCCTCATTACATTACATAGTATATCTCTGTTTACATAATTTATAAAAAGGTTCTAGCATTTGCCAAGAACAGAACTAACAATAGGCAGCAAACATATAAGTAGTGAAAAACTACCTATTAGAAGAACTGGAGATTCAGCAAGTTGTGCATTCTTGACAGCAGTGACAGTATTAGTGAGGCCAGGGCCTGCAGTCACGGCAGCGACACCAACGGTCTGTGAGATTCTCGCCACTGCATCAGCCGCAAATACTGCAGATGCCTTAAAAAGAACACTAATCATTATATTAAATTTATTTATTTATTTTATTTGTCGTATGGCTAAGCAACTCATATAATACATATAAATCTATACAATTACATGAACATTAGCATCTTTGGAATTCGTCTGCCGCGCGCTTTAGTGCGTGTCGAGTGCTAATAATTTGTGTTTTTGTAGTTAAAAAGTTAAATTTTGTCTCGAAAGGTAGTTAATTCGTTGAATAATATCATTTTCTAGTAGTGTGAGTGTTAGTGGAACGTTTTATTCAGTATAAATCCGTCAATTGTAAATTCAGTGTTTCGTGCTTTGTTTACATCCGGTATAAACGTTTAGTATTAATATTATTGTTATAGCGTAGCAGCAGTTCATTGTAAGTAAGATTTAATAGCATTAGTTTTGTTTCAAAGTAGATTGCCAAGTTCTCAAGTGATAGTGAACCGTTTTATTTAATACATAATCAGTACAGTGTAAACGCATTTTTTTTTACTTGTTTACATTTGAGGTTAGTTGTGATTCAGAGTTCTAGGGTATCAAATTTCATAGTAATTGTTTAAAAAGTTCTTTTGTTTGCATTTGTGCAGTTTTATTGTAAATCTTGTAGTTGTCAGGTGTTGTAATTCACTTTTAGGAAAAGTTTCGAGTGATATACATAGGTTTTTAACATTTTTTGTAGAAGGCTACTTTTGCATTTCTTTGGCATTTGACACACAAGTAGTTTATTAAAAAGTAAAAAGTTTTTAAAGTTCCTTTGCTTGTAAATTCTTAAGTTGTTTTGAAAGTATCACAATGGATACAAAGTGTGGAAACTGCCGAAGGATAGTAAAAGAAGGAGTGACATGCCGGGACTGCGGGCGCTGGTTTCACTGGGGGTGCAGCGATGTATCTAACAGTGACTCTTGTGTCAGTATTTCCTGGAACTGTCACTCCTGCAGAATTAGTGATCAGGAGCAGCGGATTCTGAAACTCCAGTCAGATTTGGCATCTGCAGAGAGGGATTTAAAGGCCCTGAAGGCAGAAAACTCTGTTCTTAGGCATAGGCGGAACAGTGAATGGAAGGAAGTCAGCTCTGGCAGGAGAGGTAGGAGACGCTGTCTGTCTGATGGTTTCCAGCTGGAGACATCCAATGTGTTTCGGCCATTGGAGGATCTAGATGGTGACTCTGAAGACCGTCAGGTTGGACTGAACGATCTGGGTTCTTGCAAAGTAAAAGGGAAAAGTTTTCAGGGTGTATCTAAAAGTAAACGCAGGAAGGTACTGTTACTTGGGAGCAGTCATGGGAGGGGAATCAGTGAGATGGTTCAGTCTGACTTGGGGCCAGATTATGAAGTCTGCAGTATTTTCAAACCAAATGCAGATCTTGGAAGTGTGGTAGCAAATGTGAAAGACCTAGTTAAAGATTTTTCAGATGAGGATTGTGTTGTAATTGTTGGGGGACCAGGAAATAGCCTTGATAAAGACCTCAATTATTCAATTGAGGGAGACATTGCCCACATTTCCAAGAACACACGTCAGACAAGTGTGAGATTTGTTGGTTTGCTTGAGCGTTACGATAAACCCTGGATGTGGCATAACATCAGGCGTACAAATGCATCCTTGGAAAGGGTTCTCTGGCAGCCGGCTAATTCACACATTGGTTTGATTGATGTGGCCTGCATTGGTAGGGACAGTTATACTCGCCATGGACTCCATCTGAATGTCAGAGGTAAGAGGAAGCTTTCGCTTCTTATTGCTGATGAGGTCAGAGGATGCCAGGTGAGGGAAAGAGGTATTCCTGTGATAAATGGTGTTAAGTCGCGGCCTTTTTTAGGGTAAATAAAATAGATTTATTAAGATGTCTTAAGGAAATTAATGTCTCTGATGATCATAATTTGTTGAAATTAAAAATTCCAACTGATATACCAGTATGTAATAATAAAATAAACAATTCAAAGTCATTGCGTCAAAGTGTTCAGACCAGTATTTTCCACCAAAATATAAGAGGAATATTTAGTAAAACTGATGACATTACCTTAAGCCTAGAAGAGATTCAAAATTCCAGAAATTTTAATGTAGACGTTTTGTGTATATCTGAGCATCATTTGTCTGATACAGGAATATCTCAGCTGTCCATCCCAAATTATAAATTAAGCTCTCATTTCTGCAGATGTAAAATGGAGAAAGGGGGAGTTGCCATTTTTGTTAAAAATAATATTGAATGCAGTAGTGTAGTTGTAAGTAAGTATTGTATAGAACAACACTTTGAATGTTGTGTTACTAAACTAGAATATGATAAGGAAGAGCTGATAGTGATAGCAATTTACAGGGCCCCCTCAGGTAATTTCAGACTGTTTTTATCTCATTTAGAGTCTTTGCTACTAAGTTTTACAAATAGCAAACAAATAGTATTATGTGGAGATTTCAATGTTGACTTTCTAAATCACAGCAATGATAGATTAGATATGGAAGCCTTGATGTTGTCTTTTAACTTAACAGCACTTGTAAATTTTCCTACGAGAATACAAAATAATAGCAGGACTGCAATTGATAATTTTTTTATGGATATTTCTCAGTGCAGTAATTACAGCATACATCCAGTAATAAATGGTATCTCAGATCATGATGCCCAGCTATTATGTATCGAGTCCAGGAACACTGTTAAACAGATAAAGAAAAGCTGGGTTTATAGAAGAAATATTAGTGAAAATAATATAAAACACTTCATAGATACCTTAAACAATGAAAACTGGTTAGAAGTATATAATGCGCAGGGTGTTAATGCTGAAATTTGATTCCTTTCTGAATATATTTCTAACACTTTTTGAAGGTAGTTTCAAAAAAAGGAAAATTCTCAACACTCCAAACAATGAACTGGGCATGGGATGGATAACAAAGGGTATTAGAATCTCTAGTAAAACAAAGAGGGACCTTTATTTAAAAATGAGAGAATCAGATAACTATGCGCTGAAAGTTCACTATAAACTTTATTCTAAAATACTAAGAAATGTAATAAGGAAGGCCAAGAACAAGTACATATCGGCGAAAATAGAAAATTCAGACAATAAAATGAGAACAATATGGAATATAATAAAGACTGAAACAGGAAAAACTGTAAATCACTCTAAAGACATAAAAATAGAACAAAATGGACATGTGTATAGCGAAGTAGGGGAGGTTTGTGAAATATTTAACAAACATTTTACGTCAGTAGTAGATAAATTAGGCATAGAAAAGCAATCCCCACATAGTGCTCTAAGGCTTCTTGAGACTGCTTTCCCAAATAGCTTTGTGGAGATGAAATTGCCACCAGTAACAGTCTCAGAAATAAATAAACTCATTAAACAATTAAAACCTAAAAATTCTTCCAGCTATGACAATATTTCAAGTAAATTACTGAAAAGATGTTCAGACTGTATCAGTCATGTACTTGCTCACATTTGTAATGAATCCTTAATACAAGGTGTTTTTCCCTGATAGACTAAAATATGCTGTTGTAAAACCATTATTTAAAAAAGGAGACGTAACATGTGTAGACAACTATCGTCCCATTTCATTACTTTCAACATTCTCAAAGGTTTTTGAAAAAGTCATGTATAGTAGAGTAATAAAACATGTTACACACTATAATATCCTAACTAATTCACAATTTGGGTTCAAAAAAGGATCATCCATAGAAATGGCTATATATTCATTTTTAAATAACACATTTGAGGAACTGAATAATAAAATGAATCCTGTAGGAATATTTTGTGATCTTGCAAAAGCATTTGACTGTGTAAATCATGAATTACTTTTGAAAAAAATGGAATACTATGGTATTTTTGGGACCGCAGGTAAATGGTTTAAATCATACATTGAAAGCCGAATGCAAAAAGTTTCAATTTTTGATTCTAAAATAAGTAAAGATGCTTCATCAGACTGGGAGAAAATAAAACATGGAATTCCACAAGGCTCTGTCTTAGGTCCCCTCCTCTTTCTGTTATACATCAATGACCTTCCTGGAAATTTATCCGACAAAGTTAAGAGTGTTTTATTTGCAGATGACACTAACCTGACTGTGCGTAAAACACCAAACAGTACTATAGAATTTAATGTAAATGAAGTACTTAGAGTAGTAGCAAATTGGTTTAAGGCAAATTCATTAAAATTAAATTTTGAAAAAACACATTATATTAGGTTTAAAACAAAAAACTATGCACAGCCAGATATATGTATAAACTATAAAAACAACAAAATCTTAGAAACAGAGAGTATAAAATTTCTTGGTATTAAAATAGATCAGAAACTCTGTTGGCATGATCATATCACTACACTACTGGCAAAGTTAAGTAGTGCCACCTTCGCAATACGAACACTTTCTCTAACAGCAGATCTAGAATTAATGAAACAGGTGTACTCCTCATATTTTCATTCAGTAATGTCATATGGCATAATTTTTTGGGGAAACTCTTCACAAAGTAAAAAAGTTTTCATAGCACAGAAAAGAGCTATTAGGTTTCTGTGTAGGGTAAAACCAAGAACTTCTTGCAGACAACTCTTTAAGAAACTCAATATTCTTACAATGTATTCTCAGTATATATATTCTCTCATGAGCTTTGTCATAGAAAATTTTAACCTGTTTACACCTAATTCACAGGTACACAGTTTCAATACAAGAAACAGAAATAACTTGCATAAAACACAAACATCTCTGTCATTAGTACAAAGAGGAGTTAATTATTCTGGGATACATCTGTTTAATAAACTACCTAATCGTATAAAACAGCTTTCAGATAATAAAGATGTATTCAAACAAAAACTTAGAGATTATCTTATTGGCAACTCCTTCTACTCCATTCAAGAATTTGAAGAAAATAATTAATTGTACTCATTATGACGTTAGCAAAACTCAGTTGCAAAAATGTATGTTTATTATTATTTCTTGTATTTGTAAAATATGTATATATATATATATATATTTACTATGATATGACTCATATTATGTGTATATGTATCAACAATGACATGTTTCACATCCCAGAGGTACTTCCTCAGCAGGGATCCATGGAACAAGATTGATAAATAAATAAATAAATAAATAAATTGGCAGTGTTCACAAATTGATGTCCAGTTCTTCCATGAAGGTAGTTGTAGCTCCAAAAACATCTTCAAATGGTCCATCATACTTCCTTAGAGGGTATTCTTTGATGATATGCTCCACACTCTGGGAAGGAGCACTGCAGTCACATGCAGGAGACTCCTGAAGACCCCACTTATACAGCATGGCGTTGCATGTCACATGGCCTGTTCTTAGGCGATTTAGTTTGACCCACTGGTCTCTATTTAGGTGGAATCCCAGAAGTCTAGTTGTGGGATCTTTAATATCTGGATGTTTCACAGATGAGGAGTTCCAGCTTTGTTGCCACTCTTCATTAACATCAAAGTCAAATACATCTTACCATACCAGATTTCTGGATTTAAGACGAGTGGGCGGTAAGTCGTTTAGGACCTCGTGGATTGGGAGATCCTGTGGATGGTCAGGATGGTGTAGTTTTATCCACTCATGTGCCATTGCTTCTTGGCGTCTTACTTCTGGAGGTGGTATTTTGCTGATTAGGTGTAACCAGGGGACTCGGGTGAATTTTATGGTGCCAGATAACCGCCTCATGGTGTACCCTGGACAATGGCCTGCTGATGCAGGACGGCTGATAATTACACAATAGGCGACCGAACTAGACCCCGTATCTCTCATGGTCACACAAAGCAACATCAGAAGATGAAACACTTTAAGATGAAATTGAACAACGGCACTTGTCAGAGCCAACTGACCAGAACTTTTGGAGCCAGCGCTCACATTCTTCAAATAAATGCAGAAGGATTAACAATTGCTAAATGTGAATATCTTAGTAAACTAGCTACTAACCTTAAAATTGACATCTTAGTTGTTCAAGAAACCCACATAGCTGAAAAAGATTTGGAAAGCAAGGGCAAGATTGCAGGGTACAGAATGACAGCGAGACTTCCCTCTCCTATACACGGATTATGTATGCCAAAAGTAAAATTTGCAATATCTCGGAAGTGAGCTGTCAAAAAATCAATGAAATAGAAATAATTACTGCCAAACTCAACAACTTAACTGTTGCATCAGTTTACAAACCACCTCTTTCCAACTGGCCAACTCCATCACTGCCCTCACTACCGAAACCTTGCATATGTGTAGGAGATTTTAACAGCCGACATACATCCTGGGGTTACCCAAATACTGATGAAAACGGAGAGAAACTTACTGTGTGGTGCGAAAGTCAAGACCTGCACCTCAGCTACGATGCTAAAGAAAAGAAAACATTCCATTCTGCTAGATGGCAATATGACACCAATCCTAATCTGGTTTTTGTTTCCACAGTTGAAAGAAAACCTTTAGACCACACAAGGAAAGTCCTTCAGCATTTTCCGAGAAGCCAACACAGACCCACACTAATCAGTGTTGGTATCACAATACCTGTTATCAGATCGATTCATTATTCTAAATGATTTTAAGTTACTTAAACAAATATAATTCAAAAGCTGAAAATATCTCTTTAACTCAAATAGCTGGAGCATTCACAAAAGAATATTTGTGAAATAGAGTATATTAGGGTATCACATATAAAATATTAGTGACTGGTAATAGTTACTGATACTTAGAGATGAATATGATAATATTATTCCTTTAAGCAGGCTGCAAAAATACTAATGCGGCTCTAGACGTAGTGACACTGTGACATGTCACCACCTCTAATCAAGAATAAATAAATTAAAACATAAATGCAGTGAAAGAATTTTTTTTATATATATAAATGCAGCGGCATTCTCTACTCTATGATAACTTATGACAGCTAGGGAAAGTATTGAACTCCATCTGTTGGCCACAACAGTGAACTGTTTCGCTGTTGTGGAGACAATTTTCGGATGACACACATCACGCATGCGCTCTAGCGTTTTCGTGGAAATATTCAAGGTTGCGGTTTCGTTTTGTCAATGGCGAATGGAGACAACTTCATTCTGTCACATGTTGCAGCTCGATAAAGTTAGTAATACTGCTGGTAGAGTGCAGCAGCTGCAGCTGCCATTTTTGTAGCATTCAACTAAATACCCACTGGAACAGTGCTTCAACGTGTGGTTCGCTGATTACTGGTGGTCCGCGAACATAGTTCAGGAGTTCCACTGGCATAATATCATAAACTTTCATACCATATCCGTACTGTATAAGGGTGTATACCCAACTTTTTAAAAAGCCTTGAATATTGCAATGACCAAGCAAAAATGTGGCATTTCCAGGATAGAACAGCACTGTTTCTACAACAATCTATTCATTTCCATATGGCATCTAGAGATTAAGTAAATGACGGTTTACTAAGGGTTTTAAGTGAGTATGAGGAACCGTGGTAGGTGATAAGATTGGTAATGCGAGTGGTGAAAGAAATAAAAATAAAAGGCGTACGGTCTAGCGTCTTTTATTTTGGTTTATGCATGTAGGCTGGGGGTATAGTGTAGCATCCAGCCTGTAATAACATTATTATTTATCTGGTTAGTTTCATTATTATTTATATGGTTTGGTCTGATTAACACGTAATTAGCTTTTAATAGTTCACATCCAGTTTTATATCTGCATTTCCACAGGATTTAAAACGTGGTTTTAGATTTATTATGTTATAAAGTGTAAGCACCTTACTATCGAAGAGGTTAGGAAAAGGGAAGCTTAGTTCACCATACCGATACCGATTCTAAAAACAACTAAACAAACCATTGTAAAGCAACAAGAGATAAGTAACGGATAGAAAAGCACATAAATAAACCTTACATTGCAATAAATCAATGATATTCCAGCAGAAAATAGGTTATTCCAAACAGAAGTAAACTTTCACTATCAGATCCTAATATTGGTCAGGGAGATATTCTGAACAGATTTCAAGGAAGTAAATGTTAAATAACAGTAAATATAGTACCTAAGCAAACTTTTTAACGTAACTACTAAACATTATTCCAGAGGGAAATAAGTAACTTCACTATAAAGCAAATCTAACCCTTAAAATTTTGCCATATACCAGATTTAGGTATGTCTGAATAGATTTTAATACAGTAAAGACTATGAGAAGCTAATAAAAGCCAGGCCTAAACCTACAATAACAGTAACTTCACAGTAAAATATAGTTCCGAAGAGATTTTAGAGAAATAAATACGATTGCTGGATAGCAGACTGAAGCAGGATGACAATAACAGATTGTGATGTAATTCGACCATTTAAAAGCTCCAAAAGTAAATGTAATAATGCCTGAGACAGTTTAGAAGAATAGCTGATAAGTTTCTGATAGTTTCTAACCAATTAATAATAACCTGAAGTAGTTTTGGGGGATATGGATAACTCATTTGCATAAGCAGTTTCCATAAACGATTTTTGGCCTTTTAAGTAAGTTCAGGAGTTAAAAGGTAGGCGAAAATGCATTAAATAATTGTCCTTTTAGTTTTAATAGGTTCCAAGTAGTTTAAACCCGGAGAAATGTGGAAAATCAGTAAAACTAGGAAGCCGGTATACAGACGTAAATAATTATACTTTTCGGCATTAATTCCACCACTTTTAAACCATTTTGAAAGCAATAAGAACAGGTAAAAGCTCGTAGATACACGTGATTAATTTTCTATAACAATTAAAAGACATTTTACTAACCTGATGTTTGTTAATCCAATTTCGAAATAACTCGCCAGAGGCACCGTACACAAAATATGCTTTTACACTAATTTGAAACACTTTCACACGAATTAAAGTAAATAATAAATTAAAACAGTCTGAAAGAGAATTAAATTCATCTAAATCTCGTTGTTTACAACGATTACAAGAGCTTAAATGGTTATTCGAACACACAAAATAGGTCACTCAACTTTACCATTTTCTCATTTAAAAGCCTACCAAGATTTAGAGATAAAAAGTAGTTTTCCTTAAAGACCAACTCTTTTAGTTTCACATACTGAAATTTCATGTCATTTAACGCAATAGAATAGATGTTAGAGAATTTTCAAAAACCACACGACAACAGCCCACATGGTCTAGACAGTATATTTTGTTGTGACTAAGTTATCACACCCACGAAGATGGGACAGCTTTCAAAACACGTAATTTGATACAGGCTGCACTTTAGTAATTTTTCCGGTTTGATAAATCACATACCTTCAGAGTTATACATAGAAATATATACACAATAAAATGGCGAAGGTGTGAAATTTCTTGTTTTAGTGATAACTTCATCAATTCCTAACCGATTTGAATAAAATTTACACTTTTGAGCGGTTAAAATTCCGGACAACACTTTGATTATAGTTTCATGTTTCTAACTTATGCCGTTTGTAAATCCCTAAAATTTCTGAAGATGTTGCAATCAGGGGATGATTTGAATTTTGACGTGACATCACATTAAAAAATAAAAGTTAAGAATAAATTAAAATTTTGCCATCCAACATGCCACACATAAACTCCCATAACTCGTAAACACTTTAGATTTTAAACTAACCACCTTTGAAGAAAGTTGTAAAAATAAATGTGAGGGAATATTTTAGACCGCGCCAGAACACCGCCGGAGGGTAGCGTCCTTGAACCACTCCTATATAAGCCCTGGTGAGGGAGGGGGTAGGAGAGTCCATCAGATCACTTAGACGAGATCACACGTACTTGATGTGTGCTCAAGTTTGAGAAGGCCGGCTCCGGTGCGCGGTGGCTTATGGACAGGGCAGGTCAAAGACATCATGGCCGACCGGCGCCATTTCAAAAATCGGCATGACCAACGTCACAGGCTAACATTTTTCGACATGTGTTTATAACAGATTTCAAGGTTCATTTTGGGTGGTGCGGTCTATTCTGTTTCGCGATTTGTAATCTTCGGCTGATGATTTTTCTCCGATTGCCATTGCTAACTGTGACTTTTGCAACTTCTGTGAAAATTTTCAAGAATATATAATTCAGTTATCTAGAATCAGACTTTCATTTCTACTTTAGTACCTTTCTTACAGGAGGTTAATCTGTAAGTGGCGACTGTGGTCAATTTTACAGTTAGCATTCTACATGGTTTAACACGGTTATAGAACTTTTTACGAACTTTGACAACTTTTGGATGACTTTGAGTTTAGGTGAAGAAGCTGATACTAGCCCCTATATGCAGCTTGGATCCTAACAAAAGGTACATGTCCCAGATTTTAATAATAACAATATGGAAAATAAAATTAGGCCCAGGGTGGAAGACGTGGAAGACATTAAAGACAGTGGAAAAATTGTGGAGGTAACTGGCAATGGAGGAAGGAAAATCAGAAGAGGAAAATGAAGTTGCATAATCGTCGTCCATAGTCAGCTGAAACGAAAAAAAAAAAAGAAAAAAAAATAGGCCTGTGTGACTTAGAAGCCCACATAATTATTTTTGAAAATTTACTGGTCCTCGGTTTGAAAAAGATTTGGATACGCTGCCATAGAAGTGTAGTGATCTAGGCGATCACTTGCCCAAATACTTCATATCAATTTCAAAGACGGTATCCAGGGACGGCGAGCATGGAAAAAGTTAAGCAATAGAAGCTAGACCTGAGAAGTAGTACACATATCAGAAAGCCAGTTGCCAAGCACCTGTTATTACTGCAAGCTGGTAAAATGACTTAATACATCAGGTTAGCGAGGAGTATTGCTCTCTCCACACAGTGATGATAGGAAGGGGGAGTATCTATTTAAACCCTGGGCGCAGGGGTATGTGGGTCTCTCTACGAAGTCTTTCAACGTACCACATCGACGCCGAGGGCACTGGGAGGCGTCAGCGCCGCCGGGGTGGCGGTTGCAGAAGAAGATGATGCCTGGCGTCTGCTACTAAGGTGGGCTCTGCTGTGATAGCTGGGTCTGGACGTTCAGATATACAATCATTTGGTCAGAGTCATTTGGGTACAGTCTTCAGGGAGATTATTGATAGTCCATTTTGTTTGGGCTGTGAGGTGCCCATAAGTTACATGCTCGCCCAGTCCTTGACCCTAACTATGTTTTGTTTCAAAGCCAATGTAACATCTTTATATATAGAGATGAATGTATGTTTGTTTGTTTGTTTGATTGTTCTTTTGTTCTTCATACAAATCCACAGTTTTCATCCGATCTCGATGAAACTTTGCACACTTATCCTTCGAAACAAGGAGAAAAATACTGTCTACATTTGGATGAAAAATTATCTGCATAAATAAGACATTTTGTCTCATAACTTCCAAATACGGAGATAGACAGAGGGGTGCAATCTGAGCCAATTCGTAGGTAGTCTTGCAATACAGTAGATGTACACTTTTTTTACGTTATATTGATCCATCAGGGGTGATTCGTAGTCAGTGTGTGTCTAATCTGCAGTAGGAATACTTTTTTTTTTGCTGTTGTCAGTCGTTAGACTGGTTTGATACAATCCTCCATCCCTTCCTATCCTGTGCTAACCTCTTCATTTCTACATACCCCTTACAACCCACATCCTCAATTATCTGCTTCATAAATTCTAATCTCTGTCTTCCTCTACAGTTCTTACCTTCGACTCTTCCCTCCACAACCAAATTAACCAATCCAGCATGTCTCAAAATATGACCTACCAGCCTGTCTCTTCTTCCTGTAAGCTTCTTCCATAAACTTCTTTTCTCACCCATCATTTCCAAAACTCGTTCATTTCTTACTTTGCATGTCCACTTAATTTTCAGCATTCTTCTATAGCCCCACATTTCAAATGCTTCAAGTTTCTTTCTTTCCGGTATTCCTAAAGTCCATGTTTCGCTACCATAAAGTGCTGTGCTCCACACAAAAAGTTTTAAAAAGTTCTTTCTAATTAATAGATCAATATTTGAAACTAAAAGGTTTCTCTTTTTCATGAAGGATCTTTTTGCTAGTGCTATTCTGCCTTTAACATCATTCCTGCTTCGACCATCGGTTGTAATTTTGCTTCCCAAGTAACAGAACTCGCTCACTTCTCCTACTGCATCCGATCCTATTTTTATATTTAATCTGCTAGTATTGGTATAATTTCTGCCACATTTCATCACTTTTGTCTTACTTTTATTTATATTCAGTCCAAAATCTTCCTTCATTATTTTGTTCATGCCATTCAGTAACTTCTCAATATCCTCAGCCCTCTCTGCTAACAAGACAATGTCATCAGCAAATCGTAGCATACTGATTTTTTCTCCCTGGAAACTTATGCCACATGGAAATTTTTCTTTGACTTTCTTCATTGCTTCTTCTACATACAAGTTGAATATTAACAGGGATAGACTACAACCTTGTCTCGAACCCTTTTTAAATGATGCATGTCTCTCGTGATTCTCTACTTTTATTACAGCCACTTGATTCTTATATAGTTTATAGAGTATTCCTCTATCACGATACTATAGACCTGACGTCTTTAAAATTTTGAACATCTTGTCCCACCTAACATTATCAAAAGCTTTTTCTAAATCAACAAATTCCATAAAAGTATCTTTGTTTTTCTTGATCCGCCTTTCAAGTATTAATCTTAAAGACAGAATTGCTTCCCTTGTACCGCGATTTTTCCTAAACCGAAACTGATCTTCACCTACTATCTCTTCTACTACCCTTACCATCCTTCTGTATATTATTCTGGTCAGTAACTTTGAAGCATGTGATGTTAGACTAATGGTGCAATAATTCTCACATTTGTTGGCTTGTGCTTTCTTTGGAAGTGTGAAGATGATATTTTTATTAAAATCAGTTGGAATTTCTCCTGTTTCATAACTTTTTGATATCAGCTTGAATAATCTTTCGATTCCTTCCTCTCCTAGAGATTTAAGAAGTTCTGCAAGGATCTCATCAATTCCAACTGTCTTATTTGCTTTCAAGTCATTCAGAGCTTTATTAAATTCTGTCCTCAAAACAGGATCTCCTAAGTCATCCATGTCGACATCGCCTTCCTTTGCCAATACACTATTGTTCAAATCGTCCCCAACATACAGTTTCTCAATATATTCCTTCCATCTGTTGGCTCTATCTTCTGACCTTAAAAGAGGATTCCCATCAGCAGATTTAATGTTCATACCTCTTTTCTTCATTTCTCCAAAATTCTGTTTGATCTTTCTATATGCAGCATCTACTTTTCCTGCGACCATTTCCTTTTCTACTTCTTCACACTTTTCTTGTAGCCATTTTTCTTTTGCTATTTTGCATTTCCTATTTATTTGATTTCTAAATTGCCTGTACTGCTCTTTTCCTGATTCATCCTGAGCATTTTTGTACCTTCTCCTCTGATCCATCAGCTGCAAAATTTCTTCTGTGATCCAAGGTTTTCGGGCAGCTTGTTCCCTAAAGTTTAATGTTTCTTTACCAGCTGTCAATACTTCGGTCTTTAATGCATTCCATTCGTCCTCGGTTGAGCTCCTTTCACAGTTACTTCTTAGACCTAAGTCTACCATTTCCGCAAATTTTTCTCTTGTGTTAGATTGCTTCAGTTTATTCACTTCCAGTCTGTTCTGCTTATGCTGCTTCCTTATTCGCTTGAATTTCAGCCTGCACTTCATTACTATCAAATTATGGTCCGAGTCTATGTCTGCTCCTGGGTACGCTTTACAGTCTAGAACTTGATTCCTGAATCTCTATTTGACCATGATATAATCTAGCTGATATCTGCCTGTATCCCCAGGATGTTTCCAGGTGTATATTCTTCTTGCATGGTTCTTGAACAGCGTGTTCGCCACTACTAGCTTATATCTTTCAAAAAATTCTAGCAACCTGCTTCCTCGCTCATTTCTTTCTCCTAGACCAAAACTTCCTACAATATTCCCCTCTTTTCCTTCTCCCACTATTGCATTCCAATCACCCAGGATTATTAGATTTTTCTCCCCTTTCACATATTGGATTAATTCTACAATTTCAGCGTATATTTTTTCTATTTCTTCGTCATCTTCCTGTGACGTTGGCATATATACTTGTACTAATGTGGTTGGGACGAGCTTAGTTTCTAACCTCATCAAAATAATCCTGTCACTAAACTGTTCATAATAACTCACCCGTTTCCCTACTTTCTTGTTCATTACAAATCCTACACCAGTGACTCCATTGACAGTTTGTGTGCTAATTATCCTATGTTCCCCAGACCAGAAATCCTGTGCGTCCTTCCATTTAATCTCACTAATCCCAACAACATCTAACTTAAGTTGTTCCATCTCCCTTTTTAAGTTTTCTAACCTACCTGCCCTATTCAGACTTCTAACATTCCACGCTCCGACTCGTAGAATGTTTCTATCCATTCTGATGACTCCTCCCTGAGCAGTCCCCACCCGGAGATCCGATTGGGGGACTATTTTACCTCCGGAATATTTTACCCAGGAAGAAGCCATCATGATATATGTAATTTGAGAGGATTACATGTCCTCGGGATACCCTTTGGGTCTTTAATGCAGTGGTTTCCCGTTGCCTTCTGCATCCCCATGCAGTTGATCAGTTCTGATTCATCCGCCTTTAGGGGCCGTTTCCAACCCCAAGGGGAAGAGGGTGCCCTGAACCGCTCCCCGCTCTTCCGCCCTCCTTTCGGAGGCCGTTGGCAAGCAGTGGGTGACTCCTTATACCGGGAATCTTTCAGTCACCAGAGCCTCGTTTGTGCAAACAGGGTGCACCACGTGAAGGAGAGGTTGACATTTGGTTGGAAAAGAGTAGTATAGTCTCTTCCAAACCCTTACACCCCCATTATCAGATTAACAAACCTTTTCATCCACAGTTACAGTTTATATGAGAATGTTGCATACCACAAGCAACGTTTAATCATAACACAACTCTCCTGCATCTTATCACACACTTCACAGCTTCATTTCTTATCCCACTTACAATCCTCCCAGTGCCCAGTGGAATACTACCTACTTAACATTTAACTAAAAAAGGACAATCTGGATGCAAATTCCAAACAGTGGCTAGCAGGTTCACACCCTTACAACACAAAATTATTCCTACAAGAATTATTTCACTGCCGTCTGGAGCTTGCAGCCAAATTGTCTCCTTCCTCCTGGGAATGGGTAGATACCACTACTTCTGCACAAGGTAACATGGAGTTTGATAGAACATCGGCCAGACAGATTTCCAAATTCAATCGTCTGTCACAGGCACATAAGCCTTCTAAGGAGGAAGATTTCAAACGTGCGGTAATAAACCTTACTGGAACACAGTTGGACAAAGCGACTGAGAAGGTTCTATCCAAAGGGTTAAACTTTGCCCCAGCTCCTGATAAGGTTCCTGTAAAGGATATCGTCTGTGCAATTGAAATAGCTGCTCGAAAGCTTCCTGGGGATGCGGCTGAAGAAATTCGAAGGGAAACGTGCAGAGTTCTGGAGAAAGCCAAACCACCTAGGCCCAACATCACAAAATCGGAACGCTTCGCTCTCCGTGCTTTGCGTCAGAATGACGAAGTTGTAGTGTTACCTGTGGACAAAGGGAATGCCACTGTCTTGCTTACTTCTGATATGTATGAATCTAAAATACAAAAAATGCTTGATGACACCGCTTACAAACCCCTTAATGGTGACCCTACTTCCAGAGTTGAAAGGAAAGTGTCAGCTCTTGTTAAGAAGGCCAGATTTACGCCTGATGTCGTCAAGTACCTTCGACCTCATGCAGCCAGACCTCCTAGGCTTTACGGCCTACCTAAGATCCATAAGGAGGGTGTGCCTTTACGACCGATTGTAAGTACTATTGGTAGTCCTACTTATAACTTGGCCAAACATCTGTCTAAGATGCTTAGACCCTTCGTAGGCAATTCTCCGCACCATGTTAAGAACTCGACACAGTTTGTCGATACGCTACAAAAGATGCGGTTGTCAGAATCTGATATTATGGTCAGCTTTGATGTTGTCTCGCTCTTCACCAAGGTCCCTTTGAGAGACACTCTGCAGCTGTTACAAGGTCTTTTTGAACCTAACTTGGTTGATCTGTTCGAACTGGTCCTTACTTCGACTTACTTTACCTATGGTGGGAGTTTTTATGAACAGACTGATGGTGTGGCAATGGGGTCTCCTTTATCTCCTGTAGTAGCCGATCTGTTCATGGAACACTTTGAAGATCGAGCAATTGAAACATCCGTCCTCAAACCAGCATGCTTCTATCGATATGTGGACGACACGTTTGTTGTTTGGCCCCATGGGATCCAGGGTCTTTATGAATTCATGGACCATCTCAATAGTATTCATGAAAACATCAAATTCACAATGGAGCTAGAGAAAAATGGTAGCTTGCCCTTTCTAGATATTTTAATCCAGCGGAGACCTGATGGAACCTTGTCACATAGTGTATACAGGAAAATAACACACACACAGACCGCTATTTGCATGCTGATAGCTTCCACCATCCGGCGCAGAAGAACACTGTGTTATACACACTTGTACACAGAGCTAAGGTAATTTCAGACGCTGACAATCTGCAGGGCCGAACTCGAACATCTCCGCCATACCTTCATGCGGAATGGATACCCGATCCCATTGATAGAACGGGCACTTCGAAAGAAAAAGGCAGATATACGTAATATTGAAGAAGAAGAACAGCCTAAAGATTTGGCCTTCATCCCGTATGCAGGTAGCACCTCTGGGAAAATCGGCAGGATTTTAAAACGACACGGAATCAAGTGCATTTTCCGTCCTCCTGCTAAAATACGGGATTTGCTGCGCCCTGTGAAGGATGATTTGGGTTTAAGAACACTGGGAGTGTACAGCATACCGTGCCAATGTGGTAAGAATTATATTGGTCAAACCATCCGCACTATCCAGGCCCGTGTGACTGAACATCGGCGCAACATCCGGTTGTTTCAACTAGAAAAATCTGCTGTGGCACAACACGTGATCGAAAATGGTCACAGTATGGATTTCGATAATGTAAGGGTTCTAGCCAAGTGTTCCTTCTTCTGGGAATCTGTGATTAAAGAAGCTATCGAGATACGTCTGAATAATAATAATATGAACAGGGACTTAGGTGTATGGCTCAGTGACGCATGGAAACCTGTTTTTACCATTCTTAAACAACCAAGTGTCTCGCTGACGGATGATAGGGAAGTGGAGAGTGTAGCACACACCGGTCCTACTTCTTCTTCTATAGCTGGTTTGCAGCCGACCAATCAGTGACAAGTATTATAGAACCGGGGTTATAGTCAGCCAATCGGAAGACCGCATGGCTCCCTATGGATTTCTCGAGTTTAACATCATAATTAATGACAGTAAACGGTGATACAATTAGAACAGTGATGTTATGCGAACATTGACGTGTGTAATCCATCTTCCTTCCATTTATAATAACCTTGGCTTTGGTTGATGCTGTGGAGCGAACTGTCAGTACAATGCCGGTGTATATCTACACCTGGTTCCGCAACCGACCAATCACAGTCACGGAATGGTTACGTCATTGGAGTCAGCCAATCAGAACACCGCTTGGCTCCCTACGGATTCATGAGATTAAACATCTTGATTAATAGTGGTGGAATAATGTGAACGGTGATGCAATTTGAACAATGACGTTATGCGAACATTGATGTGTGTATTCCATCTTCCTTCAATTTATTACAACTTTGGCTTTGTTTTACGCTGTGGAGCCAACTGTCAGTACAACGCTGGTGTATATCTACACCTGGTTTCGCAACCGACCAATCACATTCTCGGTATGGTTACGTCATTGGAGTCAGCCAATCGGACGTCGACAACGATCCTGGCTCGCTTCTGTTCCGCTGTTCGGTTCAGTTCTGTTTGTTCCTTTACGATACAACGGACCTGATGATGGCGGCAGTGCAAGTCGCCGAAAGCTCGTCGTCAGCAGAAAATGTAATCCGGCAGCAAACCCGTGAAGAATATATAGTGTGGAATATTCTGTTTGAAACTCATCTAAAATCACCATTGCCAATGTACAAAGTGATCAAAATCCACAAGAAAACTTGAGAAGCAATAACACACAACAAAATAGAAAATAATCATGCACATAAATATTTGTGGAACCTGTAACATAATACTATTATTTCCAATATGTAAATATCATTACTAGTAACTAAATTCAGGTAGCAAGTCAACAGTCATATTTTATTAACCGACTTCAAAAAAGGAGGAGGTTCTCAATTCGTCTGAATTTTTTTTTTTTTTTTTTTTTTTTTTTTATGTATGTTCAGCGATATCATTGCCCATTTTGAACCGATTTAAATGAAATTTTTATAGTGGATAGAGTATACCTCCAAAGTGGTCCCATATGAATTTCATTGAGAGACCACCTACCCCTTTACACCCCTTAACATTTATACAAAACCACACTTTTTATCCGATTTTGATGGAACTTTGGAAATGTATAGTAAAAAATAAACAGAAATATACTGTCAACTTTTGGTTTGAAAAAACTGAAACCCTCTCCCCCTATCCACCCTTTAATTTTTGCCAATGTTCTTTATTCAAAGCTAAATGCGACACCATTTAACTGATCTCCATTAAAGTTGTCATATACATGTAATTTTTCATGGAAAAGGTTTCTGACCCAAAAAAATAAAAAAAACACCCCTCTCTCCCTTTACACCCCTTAATTTTTATACAAACCCACATTTTTTATCTGGTTTCAATGGAACTTTGGACATGTATAGTCAAAAATAAAGAGAAAAATGCTGTCAACATTTGGTTTGAAAAAACTGAACCCCTCTCACATTATCCACCCCTTAATTTTTGCCAATGTTCTTTATACAAAACTATAGTCGACATCATTTAACTGATCTCCATTAAAGTTGTCATATACATGTAATATTTCATGGAGAAGGTTTCTGACCAAAAAATAAAAAAAGCCACCCCATCTCCTCCTTTACACCCCTTAATTTTATAGAAACCTATATTTCATATCTGATTTTGATTGAACTTTGCCAATGTATACTTTCAAACAAACAGAAAAATCTTGTCAACATTTGGTCTGCAAAAGCTCAACCCCTCTCCCTCCTACCAACCCCTAATTTTTGTCAATTTATATATATATATATATATATAATGCTACAGTCGCTGCCATTTGACCTATTACCATGAAAGTTGGCGCTTATATGAATTTTTTCACGAGGAAGGTTTCGGACCAAAAAATCAAATAACCACCCCCAATACCCATTAAACCGTTTAATTTTTATACAAACCCACAGTTTTTATTCAGTTTAGATAGAACTTAGCAAACTTAACTGTAAAACAAAGAGAAAAATAATGTCAGCATTTGGTTTGCAAAAACTGAACCCCTTTCGCCATTTCCGTCCCTTGACTTTTGTCAATTTTCTTTTTGAAAAGCTACATTTGACCGATGTTTATGAAAGTTGGCACATATATGTATTTTTTTTTTATGGAGAAGATTTATGACCAAAAAATAAAAAAATACCCTAACTCCCCTTTTACATCCCTTAATGTTTGTACAAACCCACATTTTAATCCGATTTCGGTCAAACTTCGCATGTGTACACTTTAAAGCAAATAGAAAAAGAAACATACTACTCACATTACTTTGACAAAAACACAAACCCTATTCCACTTTCCACCCCTTTAATTACTGTCAATGTTCATTATATAAAGCTACCGTTTCTATCTGATCTTGAAGGAAGTATGCACATGTATACTTCAAAACAAACAGAAAAATACTGTCTGCATTTGGTTTAGAGAAACCTAACCTCTCTTCCCCTTTCCAACCCTTTATTCTACACAAAGCACAGTTCCTATCTGATTCTGAAGAAAATTTGCACACGTATACTTTAAAAAATACATAACAATTGTATTTAAATTAGGTTGCAGAAGCCCAACTCCTCTTTCCTTCTACTCCCACCCCTCCTAATTTCCAATGTTCTTTATAGATACCTACCGTTTTTATCAGATTTCGATGGAAGACTGCAAATGTATACTTAAGAACAAAGAGAAACATTCTGTTTACAAAACCCAACCACTCACTGCCTTACCCCATTTAATTTTTGTAAATGATCTTTACACAAAGCTACAGTTTTTATCTAGTTTCGATGGAACTTTGTACATGTATACTTTAAAACAAAGAGAAAAATGCTGTCCACACTACCTTAACAAAAACCAAACTACTCTTCACCTCCACACCCCTTAATTATTTTTTTATATACACCTAAAATTTTATATGATATCAATAGAAATTTACAAACGTATACTTTAAATCAATCAGAAAAGACAGTCTACATTTGGTATACAAAAGCCCAATCCCTCTTCTCCTTTACCCCCATCCGTTATAATTTCCAATGTTCTTTACAAAATCCACAGTTTTACGTACCGTCAAAATCAATTAAGCTATTTTTAAGTCTGCAGAATATTTATAAAATGTTGTGTCCTAATGTCTCAACATGTACTTCAGAATTCAACTTGGACCCCGAGCTTTTACATTGTGAAAACCAATTAAATATCTATATTTTCTGTGTGATGCCGGAACGAACAGATATATTCCAGAGACAGATTTGTGTATGTGGTACGTATTAATGTCCAGATGTTATGATTAGATCGAAACACAGCCTGAACCAAAATATAAAGTGACATTCCTTAACATAGCATCCAATACACCCCATTCTGAAAGTTGTTGTAAAGAAAGATTTTTTTTTTAAGCATTCGCTTTAACCACTGAGCTACTAGGAAGTTCGCAAAATGAGAACTGTTGCGGCATATTTAAATACAAATTAACTATAACACCACTAAAAATTCAAAAATAAAATAATTGTTTAAAAAACATAAAAACCATCTTCAAAAAAGGGCACTAAAAATTTTAAAATAACTTTATACCTTGCTTAGAAGAAAGTAAATCTAAATGGACAATATTTTACATTACTGTTATTGAAATTTTTACATTAATTAGTTGCCAGCCAAAACAAGAAAAACAAAAAGATAAAAACAATAATAAAACATAAAAAATCATGTTACTACTTACCTACAATTAATTTTAGAAACATTTTTCAACAAAACTGAAAAATATAGATGATACACTGATACTATACTAACTATAAAGTGTTTGCTGCACGATGCAGCCTACCAACTGACACTATAGCGCCAGAGATATGCCTGGATGACCAACGAGGCCAAGCAACAGATAACATACCGTTAATTGGTTTCCCCAAGCTGTCTCCCGCAATAAAACTACCAGCCTCATGGCATTCTGTAAAATATTTGGATTTTTTTCGTACTCTCGATTCGCCTCGAACACCAAATAAAGTTCAGTAATTCGATCTGCGCGATCTGACACCTGGCACCGACTCCAAAAATAACTAACTAATGTAAGAATTTCAATAACAGTAATGTAAAATATTGTCCATTTAGATTTACTTTCTTCTAAGCAAGGTATAAAGTTATTTTAAAATTTTTAGTGCCCTTTTTTGAAGGCGGTTTTTATGTTTTTTTAAACAATTATTTTACATAGTGCTCCAATTACTACTATGAATGGTACATAGTCTGTTTCATTAACAGAAATACATTGGGTGTTATTTCTTTCTGACAATGCCCTAGACATAGTACACTGTTCCTCAAAAATCACTCTTGGTAAACACAAACCAAATAAGCCTTATGCAGAAAATCAGCAAAATTAACCAAATGCAAGGAAAGTTGTTCAGCAGGATACATTTAGCAACCTCAGGTGCTGAATGAATGAGCAAGGAGTTGGATTGAGACAGCAATTAATGGAGACAATGGGACATTGAATGAACTAATATATGAGCATATGAAAGGAAGACTCCTCTGCATAGTGACAGCTCCCTCAGGGTTAACACCTGAGGCAACTGTTAGCTAGTGCTTCTGAATCAAAGGTAAGCCACAGCTCCACCTTTCATGAGGATAAATAACAATAAAAACAAACAAAAACATAGAAAACCCCATACAGTTAAATAGAAGGGCAACCACATGTGGAGTCCTACAGTCCACCTCACAAATATCCTTACAGACTGGCCATGATATCCCAGGCATGGATCCACCAAAGGAAAAAGAGAGACAGATGAAGGTTAATAGGAACAATGTGATATTCAATGGGAATTAGTGGTGCAAACCCTGTGGCAAAGGAGAAAGTCAGCAAATTTGTCAGGGGAAGCCACAGATAATGTGACCCAGACACTGAGCAAGCAACTCCACACTTGATCACAGCCCAGGCCAACTATACCTCCCTCTCCCAGATCTAATGACACCATCTTGTCCCTAAGAACTTGTGACAAGAAGAAAGTCAAAACAAAAACTATAACTCTAACACCCACATACTATCCAGCAGAAGGATCCACATGTGAAACCACTTAGAACCCCACTCAAGGAACAAGGAAACGACAGCCTATATGTTAAAGAAATAATCCATATATTAAATCATACTAAATAAGAGTCAGGGTTGGAATTTAAAATATCCAACACAAACTGATCTTTCTCATACCTTTTTCTTACTAAAATACTATTCAACTAATGAGGACTATAGGCAGGCAGTGCTAACCCAGTGTGTTCATCATCATGTATCATCACTCCACATAACTTCTCACGGCACCAAAAACTTGGCAGCAAAGTCAAATCATTACCGAACTATATCTTAGAATGTTTGTGCCTCCATGCTCAGAGGGTGAAAGTTCCAGATGTTCCTCAGGCCTTAACCCTCCCCCCAAGTCCACAAACAGAAGAAAGCTAACCAGTTTTTTTCATTCTTATTTTTATCTTCATTTTATACTTAGTCACCATCAATTCCCTAATCACAATTAGCTGAAGTTTAATCCCATTCATCCCTTTCAACTCTCCAACCAATCTCTTCCAATACTGACTCAATGCCTGCAGGTAAATACATCCTTGTGAACACCCACCCTGCTTATAAACAGCCTTACTGAAGAATTGTGCTGTTGATACTGGTAAGAATTTAAATTCATACTGATTGGCTCTCCTGAAAACTTAATGATAAAATAGAGGGGGGGGGTACTGTTTGCCATTGCTGCTCCAAACCTATTGCTTATGTCCACAATAAAAACATACAACTCAATAAGCAAGGGATCAAAGAATTGGTAATACTGATTAATATTGCTTCTTGTGTGGGGGACGGAGGTGCCACCATTTTGGGTTATTTTTATCATGTTTCAAAACTTATGACCAGTATGATTTATAGTGAGATTATATGGGCTGAAGTTGAAAATAAACAAATTTCAGAACAAAATGCCCAAGCAAAAATAAAAATGCAGAAAGCATATAAAATTGAAATGAGGCTCTAACCAGCATTCCACTGATATGTATGAACCTCCATATGAGTGATTTAATTGTTGTCAGGAATAAAAAAACATTGCCTAGATGGTAGTGATTTCATGTATTTAGATGACATCAGTTCATTACTGGCAACAGACTTGCTATGCAATTGTCACAGGTGTAGTGATCTATTGGTATCACTCTACGAAGAAACAAGTATTTCTTAAGTACGAATCGAGGACAGTGAGTTTGCACCATTAGGAAACCACTAGCGAGGCATCGACCAGGGATTTAGAGGACTGACAGGTAATTAAAAATGTGCGATGACCAATCCATGTAGCACAGATGACCCCATCAGATGGCTCATCATTGGACTACCACTGTCCCCTTAGTGATTGGAGCCGTAACAGGAGGCGGAAGTTAAAACACAGAACAAGGGTGTCTCACTCTTCTGTAACTGCAAGGAGCAGTCATCTGAGGTGTTAAAGAGTTCACACAGCTCCAGTCTGAAACTAGTTCCTGGCAGGCCACACAGTGTCTACCCTTAAAGCTACTGGCTAACTTCCCTATCCCAAGTATTTGGTAACAGATGCTTGTCAGTATGCATTACGGTAGGGAGCTCACGTAGGTAACCCATATGGTGACTCTTCTAATGCTGCAAAGGAAGCTTTGCTAACAAGAGAAAAAAGTGTAACTGTTTTGGGGGAGGTTCCTTATATTGGCCATGCCACAGGGTACCTACATAGAGCAGTCATTTGGGGTGTCACATTCTAGAAACTGAGACACGCTCTCGACATACTGCGTGGAGCTTACCCTTAAAGTTGCTGGTGGACTACCTCAGGAATTACCTGTAGCATGAGATGTGTGGTAGGGGTTTGACACAAGTGATCCCTTTAGTGACTCTTCGAATGCCACAAATGTAGCAAACAATAAAACTAAGGCGAGGGAGACCCCCACTGAACTTTGCCAGAGTCACCTCTAGGCATTGGCCTCTTAGTGGCAGACAGTTTTGCTATGATGTAGAGTACACAGGATGGTTCATAGAACAGGTATCTCCGATGACGAAAATAGCCCAGTCAGTGTGATGCCGAATGAATCGTATTCTAAAGAAGAGTGAGAGTCTAATCACAGTCAGTCATAGTTGGAGCAGCCACCAACACACATTGACTTTGCCTGCCGACAGTGCTACATACAGCAACAGATGGACAACATCTAACAGGTTGGTTCTACTAAGTGTGTATCATTGGAAAGGTACACCAATGGGCCTGTAGAAGCCACATACATATCATACATAGGGAACTAAATTCATCAACATTCTCCATAGATGGTATTGACTGGAGTGAAACAAGTGCCCACATCCTGCAAAATCGTTTGTGATTCGCATAATAAGGTTATAGTCATACAGTCACCATGTAATTAATAAAATTGTTGGTATTCATTTACATTCTAACTGCATCATCAGAAAGTAAAGCCACACCATATACTGTAATTCAGTCTCACTTTGAATCCTTTGTAGTTAGCTATGTATATTTGTATAATACCTTATTCGTGCTCTGCCAGTGTAAATATGACACATTATTATGGATTCATTTCAACCAATGGGTTTTTTTTCTGATGGTTCTAGACAGTGTTGACATCAAGGTTATTAGAGGGGAAAAAGGAATGGGAAGGATTTTGGCCATGGTCTTATGTGAAGGAACCATCCTAGCTTTGTGAAACCATGGAAAACCAAAATCTAGATAGCCAGACAGGAATTTGAACCCCAGTCCTCCACAACGCCAGGCCTGAGTGTTTCTGTTCACCCACCAGGCTCGGTGCAGAATAAATGTTGATTGGTAATCTACACGGTTCAGATTAAATTTGAAGAGATTCACAATGAAACATTTAATATTACATTGTGAACATTTAGTGGAAAAAAATATTAAAATTTCCGAATGCCATGTAATACACCCCGGAAAAAAAAATCTGTCAGGAAGATGTTCACAGATAGAGCTGTAAGCATTTTAAGTGAATACATCTCTTTCCACACTGTACATCCTTTAAGATGTCTGCTGTAGGCCAAATGCAACTCACATTTCACACCAGCTGATTTATTCGGTGATGCTAGTTACATCAATATTGACTTTGATCTTTCAGCTATATAACACAAGAGTTTTCTCTATTGACGTCCAAAAAATAACATTTAATTTTGATTGTTGAATTGCATTTACTTCAAACTGAAACTAAAGAATGCACTTGTCTAATACTTGCTTTGCAAAGACTGGATAACACATTTTTACAAAGTGACAATCTGAACTCATCTGGGCTGAAACATTCTGTCACTAGTGCAACAACTTTTTACCAATCCCATCTTTAGAATCACTCATATGGGGTTTCATGGGCATCACTGAATTGTTGGTAAGACACTTTTGATGTGACTGGTAAGACACTTTTGATGTGACTAACTCTTTAAATTTGGTTCCAAACTGTCGAGAGAAGTTGGGGAAGGAGCTATAGGAAAAAATTATTAAAAAATCGGGGGATACAGTTTGGCATTGTAGCTCCCAACATACCATCAAAATCTACTTATATCACTCAGCCAAAGGATAAGCCCATCTGTCAAGCCAAGTGGGGATTGTGACAGCATATGCATTTGAGGATGGCTGGAAGTGGGTAAGGAGGGAAAATGGGGGGGGTCCAGTTTTGGTTTCATTTATCTTTGTTTTGGAACCTATTCACAGTATAACATTTGGCTAAATGCAGCTTCATCATAGTCTGAATCGACAGCTCTCATCAAGACCTATCAATTTAATGTATCAACCATTAATGTCGAGTGCATACTCTGAAGCTACACGAATCTCAAGTTGAAAAGAAAAAAAAATCAACATATTGTTTACCCAAAATTATGGTAAAACTAAATCAATGGGGCAGAATGGGCAGAGAATCTCAACAGCAGTACAAAAGTAGCCACGAAATCACATATGAGCGAGTTAAATGGTATCCAGAGCAGTGGCTGTATGAGTCAAATGTGACACAAGTACAACTGTGCTGGCAAATTCCATTCTTTTTGAAAAATTTTTGTCAATCCAATAATGGCCATTTTTGCATCATTATGAAAAGTAGAAGCAAATTTCTCTCACACTTGCCACAAGAATAAAGTGAGTTACAACAAATACTTAGTCCTGACTAGCTGAATACCTGTGTGGCTGCTTTTGTTTTAAAACTTATAGACAACTTATGCAATACTGTTCTGGTAGTGAGAACAACATCAAGATCATGAACTTGAAAGAAGTCTCTGTTGTGTAGCCCTAAAAATATTTTGACATCCATACAAACATAGGAATCACTTCTCTGACAAGAGTAACTTGGCTAGGTTTGCGACAACATCAATTTGAGAAGATCTGCAATAGCAGACAAAAGTTAGAAGCAACAACATATGGCACAAAGAACGAGTTGTGACAGGTGTCTCCATATATCAAAAACTGTAGAACTCTTATCAAGTGCAGGTGGCTGGTCATACTTAACTATCACACAAATCTTAGATACAACCTAAGCAAATGAATCACTGTGAACTGTAAACAAAGAAAAAAAATCATATTGGTAACCATTTATATATATACCAAAGCGGCAAAAGAAACAACCAAAATTCTAGATGCTAACCCTAAAGGCATTAAAGTGATCTTCCCAGTAGGAATGCTGACAGAAATTCTTGTTCAACAATGGTGTGCATCAACATAGGGATACAAAACTGAGCTTTATGAAATCCTAATTCAATTTGGATGACAAATACTTGTGTTCAGACATGTGCCGTACTTTTCATATCATAGACCTTCATTGCACAGATTGATTTTCATCAAACAACAGTAAATCTATTCAATTGAGATCCAGATTTATTTATTTGATCCCTTAGAGATGTATTCACATAAAAACTAGCTGCCATGCACCAACACAGCCTAAACCTTCCTTGTGATGGGTTCTTTCTTTGCCATAAACATTATTACCTTAGCTAGTATCCTTTCCTTCCTAATTATGATATATATAAGATTATATGAGGTAATATTGGTTGGGTGTATTAAAAACCAGTATTCAACATAGCAATCATGATTTTTCACACTTGCTTCTATTTACATTGTAATAACAACCTCCACAATGCAATCAAATTTATTGGGGGTGAGGAGGGTAGGGGGAAGCAAATTTAAAACCTCTCGATCTCTCTCTCTCTCTCTCTTTGGCATGTCAACTACATTAAATAAAATGTGCTGTGGAAGAGCAAAAGTTGCTTCAAATATATGACAAATATTATATTTTATTATTCATAAGGCGACATGTTGAGATGACCCAATCTGAATTATAATAAACTATCTACTACTACACAAATAAGTTCCGATACCAATAGAAAGAAAGAAATTTACTTTTTTACCTCATGTCTTGTATCCACCACTTTTATACCAAATTTCTCAGCACCAACCAGAATAGGTGAAATGTGACCACCAACAAGGGTAAAAATGTATTTAACACCATGGGACTTAAGAACTTCAGCCACAATCTCACCACCATGTCGATTTGATTTGGTATCAACCTGTAAAACATAAAAAAATTGTGTTAATACATTTGGCCATCTAAATCTCTGTTAAAAATAGATGATACATCATCTAAATACTATCTTGTTGAAATATAGCACTCTACAGATAAGGAGATATTACATAAGGGTTTTTCTTTCTTTTTTTTAGGAGGCAGATGTGTCATTAATGGTGCATTGGCAATTATGATATTAGCATTCTAACATATCACCAAAAAAATAAAAAAATGATAATGAGACTGTTATAAAAGTGAACAGTACAAATCAACATTCTGGGGCCAAAAATTAAATACATGTAACAACAAAGAAACAGATTGAAATAAAAAGCATCTTGCTGGTTGCAGGTCAACCAAACATCAAACACATTTAATTTGCTGGCTGAAGAAAAATGTCATCCCCAAAATTACATTAATTCTCATTCCCCCAGTAAATTGTTCCAGAGGAAAAATGATTTCCCATTTGGATCTGCAAATGAGACCTGCACAGGGAGTAATCATCTAAAAGAAGAAGTAAATTTGTACCAAATTTTTTGTCTGACCAGTGAATGTTAAAATGATGAATAATACAGATAAGTTATACACTGAAGAGCCAAAGAAACTGGGATAGGCATGCATATGCAAACACAGAGATATGTAAACACTCAAGAGTACAGCGCTGCAGTCAGCAACGCCTATATAAGCCAAGGCATTAGATAGGTTACTGCTGCTACAATGGCAGGTTATTACGATTTAAGTGAGTTTTAATGTGGTGTTATAGCTGGCGCACAAGAGATGGGACATAGCATCTCCAACGTAATGATGAGGTCGGGATTTTCCCGTATGACCATTTCACGAGTGCACCGTAAATATCGGGAATCCGGTAAAACATGAAATCTCTGTGGCCGGAAAAATATCCTGCAAGAACGGGACCAATGATGACTGAAGAGAATCATTCAACATGACAGAAGTGCAACCTTTCCGCAAACTGCAGCAGATTTCAATGCTGGGCGATCAACAAGTGTCAGCGTGTGAACCATTCAACGATATGGATTTTCGGAGCCAACGGCCCACTTGTGTACCCTTGCTCAGTGCACGACACAAAGCTTTACGCCTTGCCTGGGCCCGTCAACACCAACATTGGACTGTTGATGATTGGAAACATGTTGCCTGGACTGACGAGTCTCGTTTCTAATTGTATCGAGCAGATGGACGTGTACAGGTATGGAGACAACCTCATGAATTCATGGATCCTGCATGTCAGCAGGGGACTGTTAAAGCTGGTGGAGGCTCTGTAATGGTGTGAGAAGTGTGCAGTTGGCGTGACATGGGACCCATGATACATCTAGATACTACTCTTACAGGTGACACATATGTACGCATCGTGGCTGATCACCTGTATCCATTCATGTCCATTGTGTGTTCTGACAGACTTGGGCAATTCCAGCAGACAATTTTAAAAAATGGAAAAATAACCGTTTCAGCTATATGTTAAATGCATGAAAGCATTACATAATTACATTCAGGTGGAGATGTTCATATCAAAGGCTTATGTTAATTTCAAAACTTATCAACAGTTCAGGTTACCATCACTGCAAGGACTTCATGGTTAGCTGTTCAGATGGTACGACAGCTTCCAATAAAAGTGAGGGACACTGCCAACACATGTAAATAAAAACAGAGATGCTGCTGCCCAAGACCAAGCTGAATATTTGCTTTTGTCAAACCTGATATAGAATAATGTTATATTAGTCTCTAAAACATTTGTTTACAAGAGGAATACCACAAATATTTTGCATGTTTAATTTTAAAAGCTTGTTTTCTAACTAAGGAGTTTAAGTTTATTTGTGTTGTTTTACCATTTTAAAGCAAGTTCATGTTTCAAAGAACACCTTTAATAACCCACTGTTTGTTTTTACTCTAAAAATGTTTAAACTGATATTTTTTCTGCTTTTGGTATTTCTTTCATCACTTTTTGGTAAGTTTTAAAACTAGGGCAAGAGTATGTTCAGAGTTTCAACATAATAATTTTATATAAAATATGTTCTTAAAAGCCTCTCTCGTATTTCTATGTACATCTTCTCAGAATGTCTCGTACTTCTATTTACTGTTCTCGTATTTTTATATATTTTACCTTGTTGTCTTAGTGAAAATATCTACTTAATTATTTATTGTAGTTTCTTCTAAAGTTTTATTTCCTTTGCTATGAGAAAATAAGAAACACAATTTCCGTTCCACATCATCCAGCTTCGCCAAATAAATAATGATCTAATGTGAATTAATTCCCTTTTTATTCTAATACTATAACATCCTTAATCATCTGAATATGTACAGATTCTTTTCCACAGTAACTCAAAATTCAAAGCGAACACGACACGGCCTTCACCAAGCTTGACTAGTCTTGATCTATCCTCATCTGTTTATATAAACGTTTCCTTTGTTACCCATTTCACAGAGTAATTATTATAGTAGCCTGTTATATCACACCTTCTGTGCAACTAATTTATGTATAGTTAGAAACAGTAAACTAGCTAACATGGCTGTAAATTAAGTTTGGCATATTTACTGGATGGCTTCAATGGGGAGACTGCTGTGTGGAAGTGAGAAAACAGCAAAGCTACCCTGTTACGTAATATGTATATAAGACAAAAGTATGCATATGGCAATGTTCACTGGGAAATTCCCAACAGGTTGTTCAGCCACAAAGTGACAAAGTTTTGATTTAACACCTTCCACATTCATCTAGCTGGACCTACAGTTAAATGAGAAATCCAAACCACAGGGTATCTTGATTTATATCACATGAAAAAAGCAAAGCCCATAAAAATTCTTGGCATCAACAGGATTTGAATCAATGGCCCTAAATTTTTAAGGCAAGCACCTTAACCACCAAGCTGTCAGGTGATTCAACAAGAGACAATCACACATTAGAAACATTCTAAGATTATTTGTAACCTGTTTGACAGGTTTTAGGCGAAAAATAAAGTTTCAGAGGAAGAGTAGTGGATTAGCAAAACAGTTAACAGTGGGTCATTACAGGAATTGTATTTTCACACAGTGCATGGCTCCGGATCTGGATGACCTGAAACAATATACCCCTGATTTTTTTTGCAGCATGCTACATGTTTCAATTACTCTCGTATGTCTAAAGCAACGCCCAAAATATTACATGTGTGTTCACTTTGGAATTTAAGTTGCCAACTTTAGTGAATGATGGGTTTAATTTTCCTATCATTGCTTCATTTCACATTGCTTTAATGTATGTGCATAGCTTTTCCTTCTATTTTAAATTGATATCATTGGCCTCTTCTCAACTGCATCCCCCAAAGTTTTTCCATGCTCACCTCTCACCATCCAAGTCCTATGTTTATCCTACGTAGCTGTTCAGTCACTGCAATGACATAGCCATTTTATCTAGTCCATACATTTTATTTTTTCTGTGTCATGGTAATGTATGTTTCTATGCTACTTTATGGTCTGGGACAGTGAAAGATCCATCCTTAACATCATTTAATTCCTAAACAATCAGTTGGTGTATATTTAAGAGATTTATTGACATTTTTTCTTTTGCTTATTCTACTTATCAATTCGAATGTCCAAAATTAAATAATATATTTACATGATTTTTTTATCTCATAACCATACTCCAATGTGGTAAATTTAAATCTGATTGTACTACATAAGTGAATCTTTGACCAATTTCCCATAATAATACTGGATAGACTAGATCCATGTTCAAACAGTTTGACAACTTTGTTTTTTACTTACAGTATCCTTGTGAAATATATTTGGAAAAGATATCGAAAATATTTTTTGAGGTTCCATTGTACGATTTAAGCATCAGTCAACGATCTGCGGAACTTCGACTAGCAGGCATGATATGTGCAATTTTGTATCAGAGCACTGTCAAAACTGTTAGAATAAGTGATTGAAATTTATTATGGCACTCTCTCAAAATCCGACAGCATCATACTACCCCAAATTCACCATAATGGTATTACAGGTTTTAAGGCAGAAAAGGATGTTATGGAAGAAGTATCTTAAATGTAAATCACAAACCTCATCTTTCTAAAATACTAGTCAGATTTTTAACATAATTTTTCTGTACTAATCTGTCAAAAGTGTATTTTTATTTTTTAATGTTCTCATTAATTTGTATGTCACCAAATAGTCCAGAAATGTAGCACTTAGTAGTTTTCAATTTTAACAGTACAAAAAGTTTCGCTGCTTCAAATTCTGGTAACCACACATTTTTTGCAGACAACATCAATTCATGAGTATTCAAAAAAATTCTCTCCAGTAGCTTGCAGTATGTTTTGCACAAAATGGGCATAATCATAACATAAATGAACACTTTCATTTGTGCAGCACACTTCATTTCATAAAACTTTGACCCTAACATTGCAGTTGACTTTGGGGAGAATAAAACAAAGTGGTTCCCAAAAGTTTAATTTCTTTATTTTCAATATGGCTAATGTGCAAATGATTTTACTAATGAACTAACTACCTAGTAAAGTTCTCAGCTCGGGGCATCGATGCTGTAAAATGTGGAATTTCACGAAAATTTGGTACCCACCCCACTGCAGAGAAAAGGAAGTTCCTGAGACATTTCATTATTTATTTTCATTACAGCATATAATAATTATAAACCTTCAGCTACGATAAAGACCGAGAACGTTCCATCCACAGTAATAATAGGTTCACCTGGCTTATGACATTGCAAGTGTAAGTATGCTAGGGTACAAAATGTGCTTTAAATATTTCAGACAATTTCACTTCCTCTTACAAGTCCCCTGGGTTACACCAGGTTCTTATCTACTTTGAGATAATGCAACTAAAATAGGAGTCTTGGATAAAGGATTCTACAGCCAGCTTCATATTGTTAATGACATAGCACCAAAGACCTAACATACTACCCCCAGCAACCACAACCTTGAATCAAAACATAATTCTTATCTAATTTATACCTCATATTGTTCTTCCCATACTCACAACGATAATGAATTAACTCTAATATTATTTATCTGTAAACCCAATTACTATCCCATTCTAATTATTCTTAGTGTCTCCCTGAGCATTAATTTCACAGATAACGCAGCTCACCTTTTACAATTCATTGCTCACAAGGTCATTTAAGTCTGTAGAGGATTGGGGACAAGATGTGGAAGGAATTCTATTATAGCTTACTGGAGTAACTAGATCTAGGAGGCAAGGACACCCGCTCCAGGTGGCAACTTCAGGGTGCGGCAAATTTGTGTGGTGGTGACCTTTTTTTTTCTTTTTAGCTAAAGTGTGTACTATACAGGGTGTTGCGGAATGTCGTCAGTACTTCTGCACCTATGTATTTCTTTTTTCTTTCTTCCCCCCCTTCCCCCATATTTTAAACAATCTCAAATATTGGAAGGGGAGGTGGCAACCTTAACTTTTCACCCTGGTTTGGAAAATTCAAAGCGCCACCACTGACCTTTTAAAGGAACCAGTGTTCACCAGTGTTGATTTTTAGGAAATCAAAATCTGGATGGCTGGAACACATTCACCAGAATGCCAGGCCCAAACATACCTACTCACCCACCAACCTCAGTCAATACTTCTGTTTTACAGTGCTATAGTCACTTGTACACATTGCAAAAGATGGTGAAGGATGTAAGTAACATTAGTATGCTGTGTCACTGCCTCCGAGAAAATGAAATCATACAAAGAACTGCTACAGTATGGTACAATAAGCAGCTGAATGAACAAGCAATGAGAGAAATGGAAAGGACACTTTTGTACAGAGACAATAAGTTCCACTGAAGTCACTGGGACTAATGATGGTCGCCTGGACATTACAAAAACAACATTGTTCTTAAAAGAGTCTGTGATCACCATGGACAGCGATGCATGCTTTTCAATGTGCTCCCAAGCCGGCCACAAGGTTGGTAAAGAGTTTTTGAGGTAGGGAGTTCCTTTCCGACACCAGCATGGTTGACAACTGTTGGATGGTTGTTGGTGCATGTGGAAATGCTGCAATACGCCTGCCTAATATATCCTACATGTGCTTAATGGGATTTAAGTCAGGGGAATGGTAGGCCAGTCCATTTGTTGATTATCCTCCCATTCCGAGATTCTGCCAAATCAGTTCGTCAGTGCGCTGCACCGGCACTGGAATCACAGTTGTGGTGGGGCAACCGCTTCACGGCAAATCGGTGAGCTCGGCCTGTTCACCCGAAGAGATTACTCATTGCAACCATCAACTAACGGTGCTTCAGTTAACAGCAACAGTTCCATACACATTACACAACCACTGATGAATTTTCCTGACACTTTCTCTCTTGGCAAAGAGAAACTTGACCACAGCACGCTGCTTGTAATGTGCATCTGTAACAACTGCCATCTTCAACAATGCCTACCGCACTTCCACCGAGAAAGATGGAAGCTTCACACTAGAATTCCTCAAAATTTCAGCCATATAGTATTATTGATGTTGTAGAAATAAATTTTGGTGCAAATCTTTTTGAAAACACCTTGTACATAACAGTATATAACCTGCTAACAGAGATAACCTTCATAAATGCATGCTGCTGACTTACAAACCACTTTTCCTTACAGAGAGAGTTTCCTAATGTAGCTGGCTATACAACTCTCCATCATCTTGCTCACCACTGAAGCTCAACTAATTGATCTCTAGTTTTCAAACCTATTTGTGTCCCCACTTTCATGAATTGGTACTAATGTGTGAAATTTCCAGGTCTCTGGAATACAGCAAGCCCCCACACTTAAGCCAAATAATAGTTACAGGTATGGTAAAATATCTTTGGCACCTATCTTTAGCACATCTGTAGTAACATTACGTGGCAATATTTGTTGTGATTGTTTACTGATGACGCCATTAACTGTAGGGAAGATGCTCTGATGACTGTTTAGAAATTCAGTGTGATCTGGATGTAATTTCGGAACGGTACTATAAGTAGCAACCTACACTAAACTGCAAAAAGTGAAAAGTAATGCACATAACTATAAAAAAAAAATGAATCTGTTTGCTCATGAGTACAAAGTAAACAGCCCAGTCGTTAACATGGTTGACTCTGTGAAGTATTTGGGTGTAATAGTACAAAGCAATGTGAAATGGGACATGCTCATAACTTCAGTTGTGGGTAAAGCTAATTTTAGGTTAAGATTCACACGTTATATTTTGAAGAACTGCAATGCTCATGAAAAGGAAATAGATTCTAAAACTCTCGGGTGTCCACATTTGCAGTACTGTTGTGGAGTTTGGGATCCATATCACAAGGGATTGACTGACACATTAGAGAAAGTACAGAGGAGAGCCACTCAGTTCATGACTGCTTGCTACAGCCCTTACGAAAGCTTCACAGAAATGATACTTAGATTGGGATGGGTTTGACTGGCAGACAGACGATGCTGGTTTTGTCTGAATTTGTTGGCGAATATGGGAAATATTTCTTTCATTAAAAAGTGCAATGAAATACATTGTCTACCAACATATTTAGGTCGCAATCACAGGTTAGATAAGATTATAGAAATAAGATGCCGTACTGACGCTTATATGTATTATTTCTTTCCTCCACCTATTTGAGATTGGAATACCCAGAGTTAGTTTTCATGTAAAGCACCCTCTGTCAACCACGATACTTGTAAATTGCAAGTTATGGATGCAGATGTAAAATATTATCCATTCCATTCAACAAAAAAAAGTTGGCAGTGATTGTGAACTGCCAACAGAAGTGAAAACTTGAAACTATCAATATCATACACGCAACACGTCATACTTATAGCTACAGATATACTAAATAACAATAATTCTGTGTAGTTGTAATGAACTGGTGACAGGGTTTATAGTGACTGTGTATTCTGTCCCTGTCTTAGCCGCCTCAACCTAACAAGGCAGTCCTACCAGGTACACAGGATCTACAGTTTAACGTAGAACCCGAACCATGAAAGTGTTCAGGCATACTTCACATTACACAGCAAGCATTGCCAGAGGTGAAAGTAGGGTTAAGGGTCTATGAATATCCCCTCCCTTAACCACTGAGCCACCAGATCACTACAGTTGTACTGTTAACATTAGCATGTCACTGATGCAAACTCACAAGTTTATACCCATCCAAAAATCACCCAACGCTCCTAGAGATGTTTTCATTTTAAAAATTAAAAATCTAACAAACTACATAACGCAAAGGTTAGTGCAATTGTTCCAAAGGAGATGTATCAAGCTACTGTGTCAAGAGGCAGGAAGGCCAGTTCCTTTCCTCAGGGGCCTACAATTTAACGTGGAATCAGAACCACAGAAGATTTCATCATAGCTCATGTAATTAAATACAACTTGTAACAGCCCTAATACCTGTATTTTGAATAGTATTGGACTGTGTGAAATATTTGTAGTGAGCCAAAGTTTGCTTGAAAGTGATTTGATATGTTTATTTTGTAAATAAGTGTATATAGACTTTGTTTTAGGTAAGAAAATTATTTAAAGACCATTTAATATGTTTAAGAACCGAATGATGCAAGAGAATTTATTAAAAGTTTGTAATTCCATGTATAATGTAAGTTACGATGTCTACAGGACAATTTTCCACCATTTGAAAGGATTTCTGTAAATAATTTTATATTTAAGTATCTCTAGTTACCATTTCTAATCATTTTGAAATGTTATTAATTAATTTTGTATCAATTCCGATTGTTTTTAATATGTTTGATTGTTTGAGTGATTGTTAATGATCGAGAAATATCGGGCGAAGGCCTTTGAAGAATTCTCGTAATTTCGATAGACTCTATATAAACAGATCGCCTGGACAGAGAGTTTTAGTTTGCATTAAGTATTAATTCAGTGTTACAGAGACATTCATGCAAGTTTTCATTCAGTAAGTCAGTATTGCATCTTTGGATTGTAACAACTATGCTTGTGAATGTCGCAGACTTGTTTTGATTGAAAATAAACGAGCATCAACATAACCTTGTTTTTTGGTGGACTTTTTTAATAAATGCAGTAAATTAACCCACCAAAGAACCTTAACAAACTCCTGAAAATTTCTGCTGACCATGAGATTTGAACCTGCAACCGGAGAGAGAAACTTTCGGAGTAAGTGCTTTAACCATTGGCTTCTTTTGTAGTGTGTGCTAAGTACTATCAAAATTGGATTAAAAATTGAGTTTGCATGAACAACGTTGACAGAAATTAAGGAGAGGGTTCATGTTTTGCAAATCAAATATAAACAGTATTTTTCCATTTGTTTTTAAGTATACGTAAGCTAAGTTCCATCAAAATCGGATAAAAACTGTATGTTCCAAAAAGTGTCTCCAACATGCATATCACACACTCAATACGTCATAGCATGTTGATGATGCGAATTCAAAGATTTACCCCCAGCATACAACCTGCCTATAGAAGTTTTCACTTCAAAAATCACCCAATGCACCTAAAGAAGTTTTCACTTCAAAAACTAAAAATCCACAACCCGAAGGTTGCTTGAAACTTCTCAATGGAGATGAACAGTACCAAGCTCTTGTGCCAGAGACAGGAAAGCCAATTTCTTTCCTCAGGAGACCACAATTTAATGTGGAATCAGAACCACGGAATATCATGGCAAACCCCATATAATCAAATACAACTCCCAAAAAATTTAATTACACATATGCAAAGTTCCATCAAAATTGGATAAAAACTGTATGCTTATATGAAGAACAATGTAAAAAAATCATTTTTACATATTAGATATGAGTGTAAACTATACTTTCATGGCTGTCCAAGTGCAACACGTCATACTTATAGCTACAGACACGTCATACTTATAGCTACAGATATACTGTTAACATTAGCATGTTTTCGATATGTACTCATAAGATTTTACCCTTCCATAAAGCGTCCAATCCGCATATCATACGCGCAACACATCATAGAGTTTTTTGTTTTTACTTACGGCTTTACGTCTCGATGTCGTGGTCAATTAGAGGTGGGATGGGACTGGGGACAAGGAACAGGGAGGAATTTGGCCATGGCTTTTTGAAAGAAGTATCCCGGCATTCGCCTGGAGTGATTTGGGGAAACGTCATAGTGTGACAGTGATGGTGTCTCATAGCACGTCGGTGACAGGAAGTCGCAAACTCATAGATTTACCCCATCCAAACACCGCCTAACATGCCTATAGAAGTTTTCACAGCAAAAACTGTATACCGCTCTCATATTACCCTGTGGCTATTTCTAATTTTCCAGTATGCTCATATTCACTAAGATTGGAATGATTCTCCTCAGTTAATTCTCCATCTGCCTGTATGTCACAATCCACAATAATCTCACCAAAAATGTTGTCAGTATCTCAGTTTTTATATTCTTGAAACTTCTCTATCCTAATCAAAAATCGTCCAAATTCCTTCTTTCCCTCTTATTTTTCTAACTTTTTCGACTGTTTTGATAAATCCTCCATCCATTCCCATTTTGTGCTAACCTTTTCATCTCTACATACCCCTTACAACCCACGCCCTCAATTATCTGCTTCATATATTCTAATCTCTGTCTTCCTCTGCAGTTCTTACCTTCGACTTTTCTGTCCACTAACAAATTAACCAATCCAGCATGTCTCAAAATATGACCTACCAGCCTGTCTCTTATTTCTGTAAGCTTCTTCCACAAACTTCTTTCCTCACCCATCATTTCCAAAACTCATTCATTTCATGCTTTGCCTGTCCACTTAATTTTCAGCATTCTTCTGTAGCACCACATTTCAAATGCTTCAATTCTCTTTCTTTCTGATATTCCCAAAGTCCATATTTCACTATCATAAAGTGCTGTGCTTCACACGTAGGGTTTTAAAAATTTCTTTCTAATTCCTAGATCAATGTCTGAAACTAAAAAATTTCCCTTTTTCATGAAGGTTTTTTTTTTTTTTTTTTTTTTTTTTTTTTTTGCTAGTGCTATTCCGCTTTTAACATCGTTCCTGCTTCGGCCACGAGTTGTAAATTTTCTACCGAAGTAGCAGAATCCACTTACTTCCCCTATTGCATCCGATCCTATTTTTATATTTAATCTACTAGTATTAGTATCATCTCTGCTACATTTCACCACTTTTATCTTGCTTTGATTTACATTAAGTCCAAAATCTTCCTTCAGTATTTTGTTCATGCCATTCAGTAACTTCTCGGGGTACACTGAAGTAGCCTCCACATAGATTGTGCTGAAGTTATTGCAAACATGAGAAACACAATCGGGCGTATCCTGGACAACGCTGGCCGAAAGGCAGTGCCCAATCCTTCAACCACCAGAAAAAAAACAAAAATCAGCTTTCTTCTAGGCCAAAATTGGAAATGACTTCAATAAATACAGAAGGACTATCTAGAGATCAGGAAATTTTATTAGCAGACAAGTGCAAGCAGCACGATTGGGATATTTTATTGCTACAAGAGACACATAAAGCGATAAATGACAGAAGACCAAAGATAGACGGCATGAGACTTGTCCTAGAGAGACCGCATGATCAATGCAGTATTGCTGTGTTCATGGGACCAAACCTCAAGGTCATATCATCATACATGACCGATAACAACAACACTGAAATCCTAACCACTGAACTACAGTCATGCACAGTGACGTCGTTTTATAAGCCTCCAAACGAAATGTAAGCCTACTAATTTCGAAGCACACACAGTTAAGATCGTCTTAGGAGATTTCAACTGCCGAAGCGTAAACTGGGGATATAGCACAACAGATATGAATGGGGAAGAATTGGAAAATTGGGCTGAAGAGAAGATATGAAGCTGGTCCATGACCCAAAAATGGGTACATCCTTCAGCAGTGGCAGATGGAAAAAGGGGTACAATCCTGATAATATTTTTGTTAGTGAGCAAAACTTTCAGTATGTAACAAAACAGATGGAAGATCCGATCCCTAAATTAAAACATAGGCCTATCACATGTGCTATCACTGCAGGCATCACACCTGAGACTACAACTTTCAAACAATGCTTTAATTTAAAAAAAGCAAGATGGGACAGTTTCACAAGTGAATTGGATAGCAAAATCACAAATACAAAAGCAGAACCAAACAAATATGATGATTTTGTAAAGATGAGTAAAGAAATATCCCGTAAACACATACCCCGAAGTTGCCGCGTACAGTATATATCAGGACTCAACGGACGGTCACAGGACCTCCTAAGGGATTACCAAACAAAATTTGAAAATGATCCTTTTGCTCAGGACACTCTTGATGCAGGGGAGGAACTTATGAGAACCATATCAGAGGAAGAAGGGAGAAATGGACTAAAATGCTTGATGGTCTCGACATGAAGCGGAGCAGTAGGAAAGCTTGTAAACTGATAAAGAACGTCAGTAACGATCCAACGAGCTCATCCATGAATAATCTAATGGTCATGCCAAGTCAGATCGCCCCACATCTACTCCCAAACGGAAAAAACTAAATGCTAGACAGCTAGAATGAAAATAACACGGGATAAGGCCAATGAAGAAAATTTCATGGATAACCTTTTCACGTCAGAAGAATTTAGAGCAACTGTACGGAAAACGAAAATAAATAAAGCTGCAGGTCCTGACGATATCCGAACAGAACAAATCCAGCACTTCAGACCAAAAACAATAGAATGGCTGGTGAAAATGATTAACAGATGTGTGGAGACATCCCAGTTTCCAAAAGTCTGGAGGAAAGCACACATGGTGGCACTGCTAAAACCAGACAAAGAACCAAATGAACCAAAAAATTTTACACCAATATCCCTCATCTGCCACACGTATAATCCTGAAACGAATTATACTAATGTGAATTGGACTGAAAATAGATGAAAAACTGATATAAGAACAGCCTGGTTTCCGACCGGGTAAGTCATGCTGTGGACAAATACTCATCTCACACAACATATCGAGAATTGTTTTGAGAAAAAATTAATAACAGGGGCTGTCTTTATAGACATTCCGCTGCCTACGATATGGTTAACCACCGAAGAGTTCCAGCTAAAATATACGATGCCACAAGAGACTGAAGATCAAGCTGAATTTTGGAGAAATGAAGAAAAGAGGTGTAAACATTAAAGCTGCTGATGGGTTACCTCTTTTAAACTCAGACAATAGAGTTAACCAATGGAAAGAATACATTAAGAAACTGTATGATGGGGACGACTTAAACAATAGCATATTGGAAAAGTAAGGTGATGTCAACATTGATGGCTTATAAGATCCTGTTTAGATGACAGAATTTAATAGAGCTATGAATGACTTGAAAGCAAATAAGGCAGTTGGAATCGATACCTGCAGAACTTCTTAAATCCCTAGGAGAAGAAGGAATTGAAAGGTTATTCAAGATGATATCAAAAAGTGATCAAAAAGGAGCAATTCTAATGGATAAATAAAAATATCATCTTCACAGATGCAGAAGAAAGCCAACAAATGTGAGAATTATCGCACCATTAGTCTAACATCACATGCTTCAAAATTACTGACCAGAATATAATACAGAAGGATGGAAAGGGTATTAGAAGAGATAGTAGGTGAAGATCAGTTTGGGTTTAGGAAAAATCGCGGTACAAGGGAAGCAATTCTGGCTTTAAGATTAATACTTGAAGGGCGGATCACGAAAAACAAAGATACTTTTATGGCGTTTGTTAATTTAGAAAAAGCTTTTGGTAATGTTAGATGGGACAAGATGTTCAAAATTTTAAAGAAGTTAGGTCTAAAATATCGAGGTAGAAGAATACTTTATAAACTATACGAATTAAGTGGCTATTATAAAAGTAGAGTATCGTGAGAGACAGGCATCAGTTAAAAAGGGTGTGAGACAAGGTTGTAGTCTATCCCCGTTAACATTCAACTTGTATGTAGAAGAAGCAATAAAGGAAGTCAAAGAAATATTCCATGTCACATAAGTGTTCAGGGAGAAAAAAATCGGTATGCTACGATTTGCTGATGACATTGCCTTCTTAACAGAAAGGGCTGATGATATTGAGAAGTTACTCACTTTCCGTGTCCAGAAAAAAACGACCTCGGATTCTCTTCTCACAAAATTCAGCAGTTTTTAATCGCCTTGTCATTTGCTTCAATCAGATCTTCGTTTGAGCAGACTGTTCTCATGATGCCGCATCCGAGCAGGTGTTCATGATCCTGCACCTCCCCCGTCATCGTCCTCGTATCCCCATTTCAACAAATTAGATTTACATTTGGAGACCCCAGATCTCAATTGGTTCAGTGTCCGCCATGTGGTATATTTTAATTTGTCGCCTGCTGGTAGTTCTTCCTTGGGGAAATTTTTCTGATGCTCAAGAACGCCCATCCACAGTTCCATACGGCGCGTCTCGGGTTGGTTCTCCAAAGGCGCTGTTCCTAGATTTCAGGCGTGGTACAGAAGTTCTTGGCCATGCATCTGATGTCTAGTGTCAGAAACTTGTTTTGTTCTTTCTTTCTCTCCTATCACTCTATGTCTGATATCTGGTGGAGCTATGCCAGCTAGGGGGTAGATCTTTTTTATGGGTGTTGGCCTGAGGCATCCGGTCACAATTCTCACTGTTTCATTTAGACCTATGTCTACCTGCCTGGTGTGCGCAGATGCTTCCCAAACTGGTGCCGCATATTCTCCTGCCAAGAAACAAAGTGCCAGGGCTGTTAAGCGCAGCACTTCAGGGTGCGCTCCCCAGGCTGTTCCTGTGAGTTTACGAACGAGGTTATTCGTTGCGCTACCTTCCCTTTTAGCTGCTGACATTGCTGTTTAAAGGATAGGGTTCGGTCCAGCGTTATTCCAAGATAACTTGGATTTGTGCAGTTTTGTAGTCTCTCCCCTCTCCATGTTATATTAAGCTGTCTTCTTGCTTGCCGATTGCGCATGTGGAAGGCACATATCTTTGTTTTACCTGGGTTTGGCTTCAGTTGGTTTTCTTCATAATAAGCTCCATGATTTTCCAGTATCGCTATTAGTTTTTTTTCTACGTCTTCAAAAGTTCTGCCCTGTACAGTGATGATCGTGTTGTCTGCATAAATAAACCTTTTGCTTTCAGGGTTATTTGGTTGGTCATTCGTGTAGATGTTATAGAGAATAGGAGATAAGACACTTCCCTTTGGGAGTCTACTCTTCTGGCTTCTCCACCTACTTTTCTCTCCTTGGAGTGTGACGTAGAATCTCCTATTCTGTAGCATTCCTTTAATGATGTTGGTCAATCTGAAGTTCAGATATGCAACATCTACTTTACCTATGACCTTTTCTACTTCTTCACACTTTTCTTATAGCCATTTTTTTTTCTTTTTTGGATTTCCTGTTTATTTGATTTCTAAATTGCCTGCATTGCTGCTTCATTGTGCTTTCTCCTCTGATCCATCAGCTCCAAAATTTCTTCTTCATTATTTCGGTCTTTAATGCATTCCATTCATCCTCGGTTGAGCTCCTTTCAGAGTTACTTCTTAGACCTAAGAGTACCATTTCTGCATATTTTTCTTTCGCGCTAGATTTTTTCAGTTTATTCACTTCCAGTCTGTTCTGTTTATATTGCTTCCTTATATACTTGAATTTCAGCCTGCAGTTCATTACTATCAAATGATGGTCATAGAGTATGTCCTACTCCTGAATACACTTTACAGTCTAGATCTTGATTCCTGAATCTCTGTTTGACCATGATATAATCTAGCTAATATCTGCCTGTATCCACTGGACATTTCCAGGTGTATGTCCTTCTAGCATGGTTCTTAAACAGTGTGTTTGCCACGACTAGATTATATCTGTAACAAAATTCTAACAACCGGCATCCTCCCTCATTCCTTTCTCTTAGACCAGAAATTCCTACAGTATTCCCCTCTTTTTCCTTCTCCCACTATTGCATTCCAATCACCCATGATTATTAGATTTTCCTCCCCCTTCACATATTGGATTAATTCTTCAATTTCAGCGTATATTTTTTCTATTTCTTCGTCATCTTCCTGTGATGTTGGCATATACACTTGTACTAATGTGGTTGGGACGGGCTTAGTTTCTAACCGCATCAAAATAATCCTGTTACTAAACTGTTCATAATAACTCACCCATTTCCCTACTCTCTTATTCATTACAAATCATACACCAGTGACTCCATTGACAGCTTGTGTGATAATTACCCTGTGTTCCCCAGACCAGAAATCCTGTGCGTCCTTCCATTTAATCGCACTAATCCCAACAACATCTAACTTAGTTGTTCCATCTCCTTTTTTAAGTTTTCTAATCTACCTGTCCTATTCAGACTTCTAACATCCCACACTCCAACTTGTAGAATGTTTCTATCCGTTCTGATGACTCCTCCCTGAGTAGTCCCCACCCTGAGATCCTACTGGGAACTATTTTACCTCCGGAATATTTTACCCAGGAAGAAGCCATCATGATATACGTAATTTGAGAGTATTACATGTCCTCAGGACTCTGAGTCTTTAATGCAGTGGTTTCTGGTTGCCCTCTGCATTCCCATGCAGTTTGTCATTTCTGATTCATCTGCAGTTCGCAACCCCAAGGTAAAGAAGGTGCCTTGGACTGCTCCCAGCTCTTCTGCCCTCCTTTCGGAGGCCGTTGTCAAGCAGTGGGCGACTACTTATACAGGGAATCTTTCAGTCACCAGAGGGCAAACAGGGTGCACCACGTGAAAGAGAGAGAACGAAGGCTTTCATGTGTATTGATGATATGAAGTCTTCACGGGTTCTTCATCGTATAGTGTTGAAGAAAAACAACAACGAGCTTTTGGCGGCTGGCTCTGCCGCCATCGTCAATTCTGATACTATGCAGGGAGCAGCTGAGTGCCACTCTGGTGCTCCCTGCACCTGAAGATGGCAACAGAGCCAGCCGCCGAATGCTCGTTGTTGTCTTTCTTCAAAACTATACAGCAGAGAATCCGTGAAGACTATATATCAGGTGAAGGAGAGGTTGACATTTGGTTGGAAACAGTTAATATAGTCTCTCCCAAACCATTACACCCCTTTTCTAACATAGCTACATAAATTTCTACTTTCATGATTCAGTGTTCCTTGCCCAGACATGACATATATCATGAATTTATTCTTAGCTTCCCTTTTTGTTGCTATGAATTCCCCATTTAGTTGCTTCATACATTCCCTATCACCCAGCTTCTTCTGTTATCTATTATATTCCCTTATCAGCAACCTCTTCACATCCCTATTGTAAGATACAGATTCTGTGCTCCTCCTTATATTTTGTTTTGGGACAAACATTTCTTCCCGTTCCCACTTAATTTCTACTGTACTAGTGCCTTCACTCCACACATTGAGCCTCACCTGAAAATACCACATCAGTTCTGAAACCCTAGCCTTGTTATAATTATACCTATAATCACCATCTTCCATGGTTACTAATTTCCTCGACCCTCTTATGCCCATATCAAATAGCTCATGATCACTAATAAAAACACTTCAAGTAAATATTTTTTATAAAACTCTGATGCAACAATCACATACCCCACCTCGAATCAGTGCATACACACAACAGGTTATGTTAGCATTCAGCTGAAGAACGATTTGAAATCCTGCAAACCGAACAATGAAAATATATAATCCTGATTAATTCTGTAGTATGTAACAGTTCAAATTCATCTACCAGGAAACTGAAGAGGATATAATCACTTCAAAGCTGTAACGATTATAACTATGGAAACAAAGTGTCTAACTTGAGTATCGATTAAAAGAAGGAGTTCAAAACAATGTTTTTTCCCGGGGGTTATACAGTTTTTTTTTACATAGGATGAACTAGAGGCAGGGTATTTGTACTGGTTAATGATGACTATTACAGTTCACGGGTATTCACAGGTGATAAATATGAATTTCTGGGGTGGGGGCAGGGGTGGATAGTGTTTTAGAGGATACAAGAGAAATGATACGAATCATACCGAGCTGAGAGGATGAATAAAGTAGATAGGACTATTGGGCGAAGATGATTCCATATTCAGAGTTCAGAAGTGGAAATAAAGTGGTCATAATAGGTGGGGATCTAAATATGCCAGGTGTTAACCAAGGGTCGAATCGGTAATACAAGGGAGCAGAGATTACCAATCATTTTTGTGAGAGGACGTGGCTTAATACAAGCTATAGAACAAAACGCAAAAGGGATGTTTCCCAATAAAATCTGATGAAAGTTGTGTAGTGCATTACATAATGTAGGAAGTAAGCAATCACGAGGCAGTTACGACGGTCGTAAGAGGGTACCGTAGATCAGTAGCCAAGGAAGAGGGATGAAATTAGGTATAAATATAACAAGACAAGGGTATCAGAACTGAGGTCATGTTTTAAAGAGAGGTTCAACATATGGAAAGAAAGTGCTAGTACAGTAGGGGCGTAAGTGGGAACAGTTCAAACCCCAAAACAATAAATTAAAGAGGAGCACAGAGCCTACAACTTGAATAGGAAGGTGAGGAGATGAACATGAACATGGTAGACTAAAGATGCAGCAGGGCAATAGATAATACCTAAAGAAGGAAATAATAGCAGCAACCAGAGAAGTTAATGATGCATTAATGAAATATATGGCTGGGCAAGGAACACCAAACAATGTGAGCACTAATTTTAATGGTTACAGTACAAAAACAAGGAGGAAGGAAGGAATTCAGACAATTTTGGATGAGGATGAAGAAGTTACAGAGAATATGCACAAGGTTGAAATATTGAGCAACTGGATTCATGAGACTCTCATGGACTGATGGAGCTTTTCAGTCATTGATATACCTAATACTACCACACCTATAAGTATTAGGTTAAGTTTGGAGACTTATGGTAGTCAAGGACTGGAAATGTGATATTGTAGAAACAATTCGTAAAAGAGAGAAAACAAATAGTAATAAGCACTATAGAGCCATTAATTTCGCATCAGTGTTGGACAAGTCATTGAATAGTGTTATAAACAACCATATTAGGAAAAGTGAAGAAAACAAGTACTTTGCAAGTCAGCAGCATGGATTTATAATAGGTTACACATGTGAATCTCAGATAGTAGGCAATGTCTGAGATATTTCTGATGAAATGGACAGGAAGGCCAAGTTGATAGTTTGGCACTGGATCTATCCAAGGCATTTATCTTTAGAATTATTGGGAATAACATTAATACCAATACTGGGGTAAATGGGACTTGCTGAATGGAAGAATTCTTAAGAGGTAGGAAGCAAAGCATCCAAGTGGAAAACACAATATAAAAGAAGATGAAAGTGAGATCAGGTGTGCCACAGGGTAGTGCATGGTGACCATTTCCATTCATTATTCTAATGTATAAATCTTTTGTCGATATTACGTCAGTGACAGTGGTCAGATTGTTTGCAGATGACATAATGCCATACAATAGGGTTACACTGACAGAGAATTGTTAACAAACACTAAGTAATCAAGACAGGATATCTAGTTTGGTAAATAGGCACAGTATGAAGATAAATAACAAAAAAAGTCAGCGTACTACATATACGGACAAAAATTTTAAAAAATATTGCACGATTATTCAGTAGAGGAGGAATTGTTTGATGGCGTTAAATATAAATACTTGGGGAGACCTACGTAATGACTGAGATTCAGAAAGGTGGTCTACTGAAGATTTTTTTTTTTTTTTGTTACTTATGGCTTTATGCCTCATTGATGTCGAGGTCATTAGAGGCGGGAGAGGACTGGGAACAAGGAACGGGAAGGAATTTGGCCATGGCCTTTTGAAGGAAGCATCCCGGTCCAGAGATCATGATCTCACTGTAACACTGCTGTGTTTACTAATGATGTCATAATACTACGGTAGTAACTCGCAAGACATATTATTTTCAAACTGTAATTATGTTGTAATACACACTGAACCAGCATGACACTGCTAAATATACTACAGAAAGTATTTCTACCGATGTCTTGTGTTTGACTACTGCAGCATGATAACGCTAATTACTCCCGGAATCACAATCTCCAGTAATTCCCAAATAGGAATTGTCCTTTTAGTCTGAAAATTTTAACAGATGTTCCTCGGACAATATTAGTTTAAAATGTGTATATTATAGACATCAAATATACACATACCTCACAAACTTCACAAATAATCTGTCAATGTTAAATGACAAGCAATCAATTGCCGCGATATTGTGATGAGCATGATGATATTAACGCCACTTGTGGATAGGTTGAAATGCAGCCTGGACCAGAATGCCAACTGACTCTTTTTTGTTAAAGTATAATTCACTATAAATTTCGATTTTATTAAAAGAAATTAGTTGCTTTGGTTTTTTGAGCAGCATTAATATCTGCGCTCAATATCATTAACAGTTTCATATGAGCAACTATCGTGACCAATGATAATTTACCGATTAATGTTATGGAGGTTTTGTGCAAAATTTGTGTGGTACATATACACTTGGTGGCTACAATATATACATATTCTTCAATAATATTGCTTAAGGAATGTGTGCACTGTGATGGGCACACTAGGGAGATTATACAGAAACAGTTCAAAGTATTGTAACTGTTGGAAATGATGTATTAGGGAAGTAAGAAAGAAGAGTTACAAAACCTTGGTCAGGCCCTTGCTAGAGTACTGAAGTGATACGATGTTCACATTATAGATATCAAATACTGAAGTTGGAGGGGTTGCAAAGGAAGATTTGCCTGTGGAAATTATCAAAGGATTCTGTCAGTAACTGAAATGGGATTACTGGTGATCGCGATTCCACCAAGCATTGGCATCATAATACTGCAGTGGTCAAATGCAAGGCTCCACTAGAAATACTTTCCGAAGTACATTTAACGGTTTCATGGTGGTCCAGGCTGTATTACAACCTAATTTCTGCTTGAAAATAATGGTCCTGGCTATATTACAATGGAATTACTGCTTGAAAACAATACGTCTTGCAACTGACAACAGCAGTATTACGACGACATTACTGAATGTTGTTGTAGTGGAATCATGATCTCCAGTAGACCCACTGATGATATAAAAAAAGAGTGTGGTAAAGAGAATTGGGGTAATATCTAGATCGCGATACCGCTGCAACCACATACCGCCTCGCGATGTAAACCCATCCTGATCTGGGTTTTCCATGGTTTCCCTAGATCACTCCAGGCGAATGCTGGGATGGTTCAGCACAATAGCCCATGGGCGCCACCTCCCATATCCCGTATATCCCTTCCAAACCATTACCCTTCCTGATAGGTGCAATGCACCCTCCGCCAAACACTTTTAGTGAATCGCGGAGTAATTGTAATAGTAATAGTAAACACTTCCGTATGGAGAGAGTATTCACTACATGTAACGTGTTTAGCCTTCGGTCGATTTGTGAATACACGAGAGGCCGTTGAACGTAACATAACCAATAGTAATAATAATAAAAAAATTACAGACTGAAAATGTTAAAGGAAATTATTACTTCCGTAATTAATAATATTATTAAAATATGTACAACATTCCAAACTGATAATTGATATAGTTCATTAGCGTTAATGTTATTAGTCACAATTCAATTGGTTTGTGTTTGATTCCGTTCTTCTATATTTCCTCGCGTGACTGAAATTGCTATTAAAATCATTCATACGAAATAAAATATTTATGAAAACAAGATTTCGTCAATAACAGTTTGCGTTTAGGTTGAAACGCTGCCTGGACCATACTGACAGTGATAGATACGATTTGTAAATTGCGTCTTAGTAATATCGTGTGCCACGGTTACGTTTCACTATGGTCCAGGCTTCATTAAGATGTAAACAGCGATAGATACAACATTAGGTATCCGCAATAAGGTGTTTGATAGTTACTTTTCAGTGTGGTCCAGGCTGCATCAAAACCTCATTACTAATAAATTTATTTCTGTACTACTGGTGCAAAATTAACGATTTCTCGATATGAGACGTATTAGTGATGGACTACTTTCCGTGGAAGGCCATGTTAGTGACATTTAACGCTGCGAGCGGAACATATACGTCACATTCAGCAAGGTAGTAACGTCATACTCCCTCCATCCGGAAGTGTTTACATCGCGAGGCGGTAAGTGGTTGCAGCGGTATCGCGATCTAGATATTACCCGAGAATTGTTTACATGTGCAAGGCACATACTGGTGGTAAGGACTGGATTAATATTGGGGGAAGATTTAAAAGAAGCATGAGGAAAGGGAGAGAGTACTATGATTAAAAAAAATATATTTCAGGAAGAAAGGGTTAAGAAGATTCAATATACGTCCAAAGTAAAAATTTATATAAATCATTGTCACCCGCTCACGAGTTCCATTTCAATTAATAATAATAAAAGTTCACATTATAAAATAATAAGTTCCAATGGGTTGGCACTATTAATACACAAGACCATCGTTTCTGCAAACTTATGGACATGATAGTGCTATGCGTTCGTTTCACCAGTTCCCACAAATGTTTGGGACTACTGGAGATCGCGATTCCGCCAGGAGTTGTCATCATAATACTGCAGTGGTCAAACGCAAGTCTCCATTATAAATTATTCCCTAAGTACATTTAACGGTTTCATACTGGTCCAGGCTGTATTACAACATAATTTGTGCTTGAAAATAATGGTCCAGGCTGTATTACAACCGAAGTATTGCTTGATAATAATACGTCTTGCGACTGACTACATCAGTATTCCAACGATATTACTATATGTTGTTGTAGCGGAATCGCGATCTCCAGTAGACCCAAATGTTTAACCTGCACTGGACACACTTATCGTAAGCTTGTTTTATGTGAGTTGCATACAAACATTTCAGTAAAATAACACAAATAAATAATTTGGGCAAACAAACATGATAAAACCAAAAGCTTTAGCATAATTCCGATTTGGTACTTAAAAAAAACCACTGTAGTGGCATAAATTCATAGCAGCCGCGTTCCAAAGATGCGTTACTATTATAATGTTACATCAGTTTCCAAAAACACTAACCTGGTGCAACCATATATAAAATATATTAAACCAGCTGGCAAAAAAACCAACGAAAATTCCTAAAAACGTGCATATTATAAATAATATCAAGAATAAAGTTCCATGTGATTCTAACAATTCTTCTTCTAAGCTTTCAGCGGCCATATCTCCAAAAGTAAACAAACTTGTTTTGCTTTGAGCGTACTAGACACAGTTAATTGCCAGTCATTGAAAGTAATAACTCCACAGTCTACTAATTTCGTAAGTGCAGTCTTGGTGCCAACATCAAAACATTTTCTCCAAGTATTGCAGAACTCTTTGATTGTCATATGGACTAAAGTGTGATAAGAATGCATGGTCCAGATAAACTGAAATATTTATCTTAATGAATCTTGATTACAGATATAAGGAATTACTGCATTATCATCGCTGACAGCACCATCCCTAAGTTTTCCTAAAGGGAAATATACAAAAGAGTTGCTAATAACCTTCATATTTTTATTTCGGAAATCTTTTTTTAGAACTAGGAAAACTGTTTACAAAGTGGCCCCATCATATCTACTTGGTGGAATATCCAAGGATTAAAGACAGTCTATTGAAGAAAACAGCAAACTATTTGTGTGGTAGCGTTTGAAAGACCCAACCATGGAGGTTACCAGAGCGGTTACTCCCATGGAGGAATGGACCATGGAGGAAGGAAATATATGGAGGAGAAGTGACGTTAAACCGGTGAAGCAGGCTCTAAACTCTCGCGCATGCGCAGTGGGGGCAGCGGCGATATTGCGCTTCCAAACAATTGCGATGTTCACATTGTGTTAGATGCAGTGATTATTTCATTTTGTAATGTGTATAAGTGTTTTATAATGCCATCTTGTGTTGCGTACGGTGGCAAAAATAGGCCAGACAGGAAAGAACCTGGAAAATCATTTCATAAGTAAGTTGAATTCTAATTATCGTTGATGAAGTGGGCGGTAGAAGTTGCAAACTTTGGAGCATGTCTATAAATATATAGTCATAGCTCTCAATGGGATGACTTTGTTCTCAAATTTTTGTTGGTGTAGTGAGAAAATCAGCATACCTTGCTATTTTGCACATAATAGACTAGCATTACTTTTTAACGAGTGTTGAAAATGAGATTTAAAGGGGTGTGTTTTATATCGCGATTCAGTGAATTTAGCATTGCGCTTTCTTTCGACACGTTGCAGTTTATGCTGACAGTGTATGATGAAATTAAATGTGTTAAATTATGCTATGCAATCTAGGAATCTTGATGAAGCAAACGATGTTGTTACTGCAAATACAGATGACGATTCAAATACGCATGTGTGGGTATGCCTACATAGTTTGATTCTCTAGCGGCAATTTAATGGAGATTGTAGTTAGGTCTAAATGCAGTCTGTAGCAGAATGGTTTTGTTGTTCCATGAGGGACAAAGAATTTATCTGTTACTGTCAGTAATTTCATGAGAACCAAGTTAGTGACAAAACGTATATCGCGATGGAAACTACTTCCAGCCATTTCCAATCAAGCTTACTATGTATGTTAACAAGATAACTATTTTTATTCTGGTCTAGGCCGCATTTCAACCTAACCACAAGTGGTAGTAAAAAAACTGAAACATACATTCTGCATATAATTCATTGTAGCTTTGGCAGAATTAATTTCTGGTCCAGGCCACATATCAACCCAATCCAAGTATATCCCGAAAACTAAGCAAGATATCGAAAAATTTTATTCTTTATTTTCGATTTGTCTCGTCGTGTTACATAAGAATCGATCGTTAAAGTTGACTTTTCCGAAATCTTTCTTCTCCATTTCAACGCAAGACACCTCACTTTTGATACAGTATATCTCGAGAGCTAGGTGAGATATCGAAAATGTTTATTCTTTATTTTTCTTTTGTCTCGTCTTTTCAAATAAGAATCCATCATCAAATTTGACTTTGACCAATTTTTTTCTTCTGAATTTCAACCAAAACCATTTCGCATTTGAGACAGAATATCTCGAAAACTAAGTAGGATATCAAAAAATTTTATTCTTCATTTTGTATTTGTCTCATCGAGTTACATAATAATCCATTACCAGATTGCGCCGTCACGTTTATACTAGAGTCCCCTTGAGGTTTTTGTACATATTCCCCGTGTCTGTATGGAAGCGGCCATGCCCCCTCCCCCCACTCCTCCTCCGCCCTGCTTCACTTCAATGCGTGGTGAAGGTCTCTTGCGTCGTCTCCATGTATTTCCTTCCTCCATGGCATGGACCCATCATGGAGGAAGGAATATATGGAGACGAAATAACGCTAAATCCGTGAAACCACATGAAAAAAACTGCTCTCCTACTGCGCATGCGCGGCGGACATCGTAGGAGTACCAAAACATTGGGCTGTTTGCATTGTGTCAGCTGCTGAGAATATTTCATTTTCTAAAGTTTTCTATAATGGCACGTTATGCTGCATATGGTTGCACAAACAGACGAGATAGGAAAAAAACCTGGAATAGCGTTTCATATGTAAGTCACATTGTAATTATCATTCTTGAAGTATCCGACAGGTAACTGCAACATTAGGGCCATTCACTACAAATTTATTCATTGCTCTCAATAGGATCATATCGTTCTCAAATTTTTGGTGGTGTAGTGTAGACAATTAGCATATGCTACTATTTTCCACCTGAAAAGCTAGCCTTATTGTAGACAAGTGTTGAAATTTTAATTTAAGCGGGTCATGTTTACATCGCGACACAGTGAATTTGGTATTCTGCATTCTTTACTCAAGTTTAAGTTTTCACTGAAATTGCACGATGAAATTAATTGTGATAATTTGTGCTGTGTGAACTACTAAACGTGATGAAATAAACTTTGTTGTCCGAAATGTAGTTCGCGATGCATTTCTTGTGTCTACATAGTTTGATTTTGTAGCGGCAATATTAATGGAAATGCGGTTTGTACCAGAAGAGAACTAACAATTTATTTATTATTAGCTGTTAGCTTCTGATTTGTGAATGCACTGATTTTTCTAGCAAAATTATGTAGGCCACTAACGGTACAATATCTTCTAAGCAAGCTCAGAAACTATGAGGTTTTTTCAAGTGTTAATTTTAAAAAAAATTCTAAACATTGACTTATGCTATTTTTAAAATTTCAGATATGACTTGTTTCTGTTTGTAAATATGTCTACAACTATATTTCTAGATTTTGAAATATTTCTTATCAATTACTGAAATAGAATGTGAAAATATAACCTATTTGAACATCAGCTAAAATTTAAGGACTGTAAAAATAAACAGTTTGTTATTCAAATCAACCTGCTCATTAAGTTACGTCCGAATTCATCATCAAATATGGATATGGCGAAAGTTTTCTTCTGGTTCAGGCCGCATTTCAACCTAACCACGTCAATATTAAGACACAATATCTCGAGAACTAAGCGAGATACAGTTTCTCTCATCGAGTTACATAAGAATTCGTCATCAAACTCCGGCGCCACGGTTATCTCTGAATCCCCTCATAACCTAACAACCTCACTTTTGAGACAGTATATCTCGCGAACTAGGCGAGATATCGAAAAATTATATTCTTTATTTTCGATTTGAATCGTCGTGTTACATATGAATCTATCACCAAATTTGACTTTGGGGACACGTTTCTTCTGAATTTCAACCAGAAACTTCACTCTTATGAGAAATCATATCTCGAGAACTAAGCACGATATCAAAAAATTTTATTCTTCATTTTTGATATGTCTCGTCGAGCTACATAATAATCCATCATCACATTGCGGTGCCACGGTTGTCTTATGATTCCCATAAGGTATTTGTGCCTATTTCCCGTGTTTCTGCGGCCAAGCTATATGGCGGCCTCCCCTCCCCACTTCTCTCCACCCGGTTTCACTCCAGTATGTGGTGAAGGTCCCTTGCGTCGTCTCCATATATTCCTTCCTCCATGGGACCCATGGAGAAAGGAATATTCCTTCCTCCTTGCATGGACCCAACCATGGAGGAAGGAATATATGGAGAAGAAATAATGTCAAATCGGTGAAACCTCATAAAAAAACCTCGTGTCCTACTGCGAATGCGCGGCGGCCACTGGTGGCCATAGGAGACCCAAAACATTGGGCTGTTTGCACTGTGTATTCTGCTGCGAACATTTCATTTTCTAATATTTCAGTTTTTTATAATGCCAAGTTGTGTTGCATATGGTTGCACAAACAGACAAGATAGAAAACAACCTGGAATAACGATTCGTAACTTAATCACATTGAAATTATTGTTCTTGCAATGTTAGATAGATAACTGCAAGATTAGAGCCTATCACTATAAATTTATTCATTGCTCTCAATAGGATGATATCGTTCTTAAATGTTTGTTGGTGTAGTATAGACAATAAGCATATGTTACTACTTTGCACCTAAAAGGCTAGCCTTATGGTAAACAAGTGCTGAAAGTCTAATTTAAGTGGGTCAAGTTTACATCGCGATACAGTGAATGTGCATGCTTAAGTCGAGTTTCAGTTTATACTGAAAGTGTACGATGAAAGTAATTGTGATAAATTGTGCTGTGTGAACTACTAAACTTGATGAAGCAAACGTTGTTGTTACCCGAAATGTAGTTTGCGATGCATTTCATGTATTTTGATCTGTCCACATAGTTTGATTTTGTAGCGGCAATATTAATGGGAAAGTTGGGTAGGTTGAAATGCAGCCTATATCATAAAGGTACAAACAATTTATTTATTATTAGTTTTTAGTAATTTCATAAGCACCATGTTAGAGACACAACGTGTATCCCGATGTAAACTACTCCCATCTAAGCTTCTGATATTTGATGTATGGTAAGAAGATAAATACACTGATGTTGCTAGCAAAATTACATAGGCCACTAACAGTACAATATCTTCTGAGTAAGCCCAGAATCTATGAGGTCTTTTGAAGGGTTAATTTTTTTTAAAAAAGTTCTAAACATTGACTTAACCTAACCTAACCACCCCAATTTGAGGACAGCATATCTCAGAACTAAGCGAGATATCGAAAAAATTATTGTTCGCTTTCGATTTATCTCGCCGTGTTACATAAGAATCTGTCATCAAAATTGACCTTGGGGAAATTTTTCTTCTGAATTTCAACCAGAAACTTCTCACTTTTGAGACAGTATATCTCGAGAACTAAGCAAGATATCAAAATAAAATATTCTTCATTTTTTATCTGTCTCGTCGAGTTACATAATAATCCATCGTCAAATGCGGTGCCACGGTTGTCTTATGAGTTCCTTGAGGTTTTTGTGCCTATTCCTCGCGTTTATACGGTCAAGCAATATGGCAGCCTCCCCACCCCACTTCTCTCTACCCGGTTTCACTACAGTGCGTGGTGAAGGTCCCTTGCGTCGTTTCCATATATTCCTTCCACCATGGACCCAATTACACGCAGTGCTCACCCATTCTGAGCATGGAGCATGATTGTCGGCTGTTATTCTTATATTGTCTTTGACGATTATCAACTACGCAAGGAAAAGAAACAGTGCTATTGGTAGGTATGGTGCTAAGAATTATTAAATAGAAATGAATAAGCTAATCTGCGTTAGGTGTTAAAAACGCTACCTTCATTTATTTCTCTATTTCTTACCATCATTTCCATACTTAAATATACTTTCTCGTCTCAGGCAGTTTGCTTATTAATTTTAAAGATAGGTAAGAGCAAAACTGAGAAATATTAGCAACTAATACTTAATGTGGCAATATGTCTTTTTCTGACAAGTTTAAATACGAAGGCAAAACCCAACAGTAACTAATTAGCGCAATATCGTAATAATGATTGTATTTTCCAAAATTACTGAGAAATTCATGTACATGTAAGTGTATAAACACCTATAAGAGGAACATTTTTTGAATGACCCTCAGCATAGGCTTCGAATAGAGCTGTGATAGGTAGAACTTACAATGGCACATAACAATTTGAAAGTACGTTTCATACCTGGCATCCAGGCGTAGCAGATACTGTGGATGGTTTTACATCTCCATAGTAATGTTCCGGGGAAACGTAACGAACAGGTGTGGTTTCCCGTTGCCTTCCCCAGTACGAAAGTGATTTATTTTCATTGTTTAAGTTTGGATGGTTATGATGGTGTGTGTACTCATTATACCATAGAGTGATATTTGTGTTATGGAAGAGAGAAGGGTGAGGCCCATTCATGCTTACTCTTCCGAAAAAGACACTAAATGGTCCACTGGGTTTTACGTCGCCATACGAGGGACGAGTAACAATTATCAATGTCATACACTCTCACTCCATACAGATTGCAGATAAGTTTGGGACACAATCTGGTAATTAGGAATCGCGAAAAGCCACCTATGATGAATATTTCATCCACCAAAGGGATCTACCGAGGTAACCCCACGTCAGTCGCACAACACGAGCAAACCGGGCGGGTGTAACACAATTTAGAATTACCAAATAAGATATTATGATTTGCCAAAAGCCTTTGTGTGTGTTATCTACAAAATTCTTATCCAAAATTTGAAACATTGTAAAATATAGTTTCAATTATATTTACACAATAGGTATCAATTCCTCGTCTAATATGATTAGAATGTGGAAGTCAATAGAAAACTGACTAAGGATCTTTGATATTTTCGCTATTGATCCATACGCCATATCTTTAAATATTCTAAATATGGAGCAGTCATTAATAGAGTTCCTTAAAAATAGATCTCGCACCTTTATTTCTGATGGTACGATTGTAGGAGTAAAGCTGGAGCCTGGCATTCGGGAGGACATAGGTTTAAATCTAGATTTGTCCACCCTGATTATGTTTTCCATGGTTGCCCGAAATCACTTCAGGTGAATACCGGGAAGGTTGCTTCAAAAGGCCATGGATGAAGTTCTTCCTGTTCCTTGACCCATCCTATCCTGACTATAATAGCCTCCAAGTCGACTAGCTGCAAAGCACGAAGCGAAAAAATCCGAAGAACAGCATTTTTAAAGGAAGTATACTCTAATGTGAAAATATCAACTATGGTGAGAGTACTCTGAAATTTTAAATATGGTTGAGGCATCATCCAAGATGGCCGAGAAAATACATCGCCAGAATGTTTTACCAACTACACTGTCACTTCAGAGACACTTACATACTCCAAAGTGTCACCGTAAGTCAGATATCTCAAATACTAAGTATTAAGGGCTTGTAAGCTAATAACATTAGTTCTGTGTCTATATTTTTATACTCTTGTACTTCCAATATATATTTACATAGAAATGTATTTGTGATTTACGGCTGCCAGGTGGCAAACTCCGTTTGTGAGGAGGATAGGATAGCGTGTAAGGTTTATAATCACCGCCGCCCAAAGTAAATCCACAGTTAAGGTAAAACACGATTTATTTTTCCAATTCCAACAAAACATTCCCTCACAAGAGTCACCAACCAAAATCAGACTTCTTCATCTGTAGGTTGCAGAGTCCGTGGAAGAGAAACACTCAATCATCAATCTGACTGAGCTCATAACTTGCACGACTACAACGAACCATTACCGTTCAACTGTCATTTCCCGGCTGTTTTTTTTTTTTTCCATCAGCTACTGCACGATTTCATAGAGACATGTACAGTTATCTTTGAATGTACATACAAACATTTGCAACCCTTACGTTGCAGTACCATTGCTGCTGTACTGCTACAGGTTTACCATGCTCAATCATTTTCTTAACATTGTAATGTTCCTTTTTTAGAATAAACAATAAATTTGTTTTGCAATCTTTGAATTATTAAGCAACATGAAACACTGAAAAACAGGATTATTGAGAAAAATTACTGGGAGTGAATTAAATATTAAACATAAATATGGGCGGCATAGTTCATATTTTATATTTTATATATTTTATAATTTACTTAGCACTCAAAGTTAATTCCACTTTGCGAAAATGGGTAGTTTATTTACTTCAGATATAATTAAACTTGGACATCATCATCGAAATTTGTAATGAATCCTTAATGCAAGGTGTGTTTCCAAATAGGCTAAAATATGCAGATGTAAAACTGTTGTTTAAAAAAGGAGAAGCAACATGTATAGATAACTATCGTCCCATTTCATTACTTTCAGGATTCTCAAAGATTTTTTAAAAAAAGTCATGTATTGTAGAGTAATAAAACACGTTACACAAGATAATATCCTCACTAAATCACAATTTGGGTTCCAAAAAGGAGCATCTATAGAAATGGCTATAAAAAAGATGTGGTCAAATGAAAAGGTACGAAACGACATAAAAACGTAACAGTTAAATATTTGCATATTCCGCCATGGGAGAACGTAGCGAGTCATCTCGGGATGCGACTGGAGTCTCCGATGGGGATCGGAGAATGCGCGGGCGCCCGCATGCGCAGTAGAGAGCAGAGGCTCTCATCAAAAGCGGCGTCCAAATGATGCGGCAGTCCGTATGAGGATAGGAAAAACCATTAACTCCGATGTGTACTGTGAGACACTCCGACGCCTACGCAGGTTCTTCAAGAACAAAAGACCGGGGCTGCTCACAGAGGGTGTGGTTCTGCTCCATGATAACGCGCGTCCACACGTCTCCAGAGTCACACACATGGAAATGGTCAAGTTCAAGTGGGAGACGTTGGACCATCCGCCCTACAGTCCGAACATGTCGCCCTGCGATTTCCATGTGTTTGGTCCACTGAAGAAACACCTGAAAAGGAAGCGCTTCAACTCGGACGACGTACTCAAGGACGCTGTGAAGGACTGGGTCTCGTCACGGCTACAGGAATTCTGGGAACAAGGAATCCTGCGGCCTTGTTCATTAGTGGGATCGTTGTGCTTAGGCCTACGGTGTATATTTTGAATAAAGTCTACATTTGTACCCACCGTGTCGTTTCGTACCTTTTCAGTTCATCACCCCTTGTATTTATTTTTAAACAACACGTTTGAGGAACTAACTAATAAAATGAGCCCTGTAGGAATATTTTGTGATCTTTCAAAAGCATTTAACTGTGTAAATCGTGAATTACTTTTGAAAAAATGGAATACTATGCTATTTATGGAACCGCAGGTAAATAGTTTATATCATACACGGAAAGTCGAATGCAAAGAGTTACCATTTTTTATTTTAAATAAGTGAAGATGCTTCATCAGACTGGGAGAAAATAAAATATGGAATTCCACAAGGTTCTGCCGTAGGTCCCCTCCTCTTTTCGTTGTACATCAATGACCTTCCTGGAAACTTATCTGACAAAGTAAAGAGTGTTTTATTTGCAGATGACACTAACCTGACTCTGAGAAAAACACCAAACAGCAATCTAGAATTTAATATAAATGAAGTTCTTAGTGAAGTAGCAAATTGGTTTAAGGCAAATTTTTAAAAATTAAATTTTGAAAAAAAAAATCACATTATATTAGGTTTAAAACAAAAAATTATGCACAGCCAGATTTACAAGTAAGCTATAAAGATAACGCAATATTAGAAACAAGGAGTATAACATTCCTTGGTTTTAAAATAGATGAGAAACTTTGTTGGCATGAATATATCACTTCACTACTGAAGAAGTTAAGTAGTGCCACCTTTGCAACACGAACATTTTCTCTAACAGCAGATCTAGAATTATCGAAACAGGTGTACTCCTCATATTTTCATTCAGTGATGTCATATGGCATAATTTTTTGGGGAAACTCTTCACAAAGTAAAAAAGTTTTCATAGCACAGAAAAGTGCAATTAGGATATTGTATAGGGTAAAACCAAGAACTTCTTACAGACAACTTTTTAAAAAACTCAATATTCTTACAATGACTTTTCATTATATATATTTTCTCATGTGCTTTGTCATAGATTATTTTAACATGTTTACTTCTAATTCATAGGTACACAATTTCAAGACAAGAAACAGAAATAACTTGCACAAAACACAAACATCTCTGTCATTAGTACAAAGAGGAGTTAATTATTTTGGTATACATCTGTTTAATAAACTGCCCAAGAGCATAAAACAGTTTGCAGATAATAAAGATATATTTAAAGAAAAACTGAGAGATTATCTTATTGGAAACTCCTTCTACTCCATTCAAGAATTTGAACATATTAATTAATTATATTCAATATGACTGTTGCAAAATTCATTATAAATATTAATGTTTATTGTTATTCTCTTTATTTGTCTTTGTAATATATAATTCATTTTACTATGATTATGATTCATATTGTATGTGTATGTATTAACCATGAAATGTTTCACATCGCAGTGGTCCTTCCTCAGCAGGGATCCATGAAACAAGATTGTTAGTAATAGTAAATAAAATAATCAATAACTGAATGACAATGAAGATGAAGTATTTCTTAACAGAATAAACCTTCACGTACTATCAGGGCCCGCTCTAGCAGTTACGTCACTCTGGACGAAAAGACAATGCCGCCCTTTAAGAATAGTATATATTTTTTTAAAAACAAAGGTAAATATATTTTATTTTTAATAAAAAATCATTTTACTTGAGTTTTACTAAATGCACATATTTAGAAAAAAACAAATAACATTACATTTATAATCAAGCAAAAAAAAACAGTAAAAATTAATTAAGAAATATCCATATTTGTTGTTAACCATATATTTTTTTAAAAATTGCTAAAAATTTGTATTAATACACAAACGATCAAAATGCTATTATTTTAGAAATAATACAAAAAATATAAATAATATTTATCCTTGTTCTAATTAACCTAAAACCGTAATTAACATAACTTCAAAATAATTTCCGTTAATCGTCATAAAAAACATTTATGTTCTATACCAAATAATTTTCGTATTCTGTGAACGTAACGAAAGTCTATTGTTACCATACAAGAATTTTATAATGACACTATCCTGAAAGTCCGTCAAAAGTGGCGGGTTTAATAGAGTGTTCTGGCAATTATTTTTTTTTTGCCTTTGCATAACTAAATATTATTGTTATAAAATAGAGCTCAATATAATTTCTCGTCCATTATGCTGTAGAAATAAGTTTCAATTGTCAACTTGGTCCAGGTTGCATTTCAGCCTAACCACAATCTCCGCTAATATTGCAGCTAGAAAATCAAATCTTCAATCGCAAGCTAATTAATATATTCCTTGTATTGTATGTCAATGTCATCATGTATCGCGATATAAACTTGATCAAAAATCTTATTTGTGATGAAGATAGATGTTTTAATGGTTGCCACAAATTACAAGCTGCTGAAATAATGGCTGGAGTGAAAACGAAGGATGCTAAAAGTAAATCCTAACAACTTACGTTATGCCTCGTAATATTAGTTTTAGTTGTGAGTTAAGCCGCATCTGTCCTATCAATTTGGTACTTCTTTCATTCAAACCAAGTAATGATTTCAGTAAAAGAAGTAGCTGATAATTAATATGTCAATTTAAACGAAATACATACTTTTCTTTCAGTGTTCTCGCAATTCATTTCTCAGCAATTGATTAACTAAATAGAACTGATATAAAATAAAATTCAATTTAATTCCTCGTGCCTACAATGTAGCTAAAGGTTTCCGTTTCCATCCTGGTCCAGGTTTCATTTCAACCCAACCACATACTATGCTAAACTTGGCGCCAGAAAATTAATACTTCAATCACACTCATATTAGTACATGTACGGTATCGCATTTTAGTAGCAATAATGTATCTCGATGATCACACATCTTCACAGGTTCTTAGATTTTCCATTCTGTTATCCGTGGTTCAGATAGATATTATAATGTCTGAAAGGCTCATGCAGTTACATGTGGATGAAACATGTCTTCAGTGAAAGTAAAGGAAATTAAAAATAACTCTTATCAACTTACATCATGCCACGTAATATTAAGGCGCGTTTCCACTGAGGCAACTTCTGGGCAACATGTGGCATGCGGCACTGACGCATGCGACAAGGAGTATTTCAAGCGAAGCGACACGCTCCGACATGTAGTAAGCAACAATGACGCATGCTACAGGTTGGGCCTTGTCGCCGGTCGTATGGGCCACTGTGCGACAAAAATATAGCGTGTCGTACGGTGTCGCCAGTATCCAAGCGGTGGTGGATGAGTGCGACAGAAAACGGGCGACATGGAGTGGAATGTGCAGAAAACAACCTTATTTATTGAAGATTACCATACTTCACCGGAGTTGTGGAATAACAAAAGTGCTTCATATAAAGACAGGAAAGTTAAAAGTGACAAATTAATACTACTTGCTAACAAGTACGAATGTTCATTAGATGAAATAAAAAAGAAAATCAAGAATTTGAGGTCTGCTTTTCATCGTGAACATAAAAGGATTACTAAACCAAAGAGCGGCTCATCTCCTAAAGAAGATAAATGGTTTGCTTATAAACTCCTAACATTTTTGTTAGATGTTGACATTCCAAGACAAACTTTTTCAACAGCAGAAAATTATGAGGTAGGTTAATTAATATATGTAACTAATTATTTTTGACAGAATAATTTACCAATGACAGATCCAGAGACGGAATAGAGGGTATACAATCTTTTTAGTTATACAAGTAAATAAAAGTAGTTTTTTGGTGGGTTTAAAAAATATATATATATTTTAAAAATTGTCGTAATTAAAACTTTACAAACGGACTTACATATAATTAAGATAGGCTGTATTTACAGCTTATGTAGAATAGTGTTTCCAAATTTAGATTGTGGTAAATAATAGTAAAAAACTTTTCTTGAATTAACTTTTCACTCTTACAGTTGTGTATGATAGGTATAAATTGTCACATAACGTAACTAAATACATTAATTTACGTACGAATACATAGTTTATGTTTTTGTCTTAGTATTTGTCTTGCCAAGATACTTTTCCTTCTTTTGACACAAATACCTTGCAAATTCATCCCGAACGTCTGTTGCATCTTCACCTGATTTTCGTGGTTTGCGTTGTAAATTCATCATGCCTGTGTCATCTTCTACCACCGTCCTCCATGATCCTGGAATAACAGTTCCATCTCGTGTATCTATGTCTAAGGTTCCATAAGGTGCATAAAGTGTTCTTGAGGTATTGCTTTTTCTTAAAAAAATTGTGTAGATATACACACGCAGATGTGATGGTTTCTGCATTTTTAACATTTACCATTAAAGGTTTTCGAAACACACGAAATACTGATGATAATAGTCCGAAAGTATTTTCTAATACTCTTCGTGCGCGTGCTTGTCGGTAATTATATATTCTATTTTTAGAACCTTTTTCCTGATGTCCTGGATAAGGCTTCATTATGTGTATTTGTAGTGGAAATGCGTCATCTGCCACTAAAACGTAGGGAGATAACACATCACTTCCAGGGAGAGATTGCGAAGTCGGTAACGCGAGTTCATTTTTCACTAGTTTTTGGTAAAATGAAGTTTGGCGAAACACTCCTCCGTCTGAAATCCTTCCTTGACAACCAATGTTTGCATATAAGAAACAATAGTTAGCATCTGCAATCCCCATTAGAACAATGCTGAATGAACCCTTGTAATTAAAGAACAAGCTGCCACTGTTCTTCGGACTCTGAAGCACTATGTGTTTTCCATCCACGGCTCCGATACAGTGTGGGTAGTTCCAGGTATTCTCAAAGTCATTAGCTATTACCTTCCATTCATCTTCAGTTTGTGGAATCTGTAACAAACATTTTACGGAAGCGAATTAGCTCTATTTTGAATTTCTTCCTTTTGTAGGAAGAAGACGATTTGGCGTCTGATACATCTGAGAGTCAGCATACTATACAACCAACTCCCAGCCAACAATTAAAATCTGATGATGCAACGAATTTTTCAAGCAGTGAAGGGAGTGTTAAGCAATTTGTTTCACCCAAAAAGAGAGCTAAAAGGAGTAAACCCGCATCACCATATTCTAAACGAGAAGAAGAAGCTTATGCTGTTTTACAACAAGCAATGAAGAAGGATGAATGCACAACTTATGGTGAACATGTTGCTAATGAACTGCGTGATCTTCAGCCTAGAGCAAGGACCATTGTAAAACACCTTATCAACAATATACTGTTTGAAGCAGCTATGGGAAAATACAATAATGATGGGTCATCCACTTCATATCAGGGGAATATGGGGACTGCTTCCTCGAGTACAAGCAGTTATTTATCTCGTCCACTTTCTATACAATCTCCATCTTCCAGAGATACAAGTGACTGTGAAGAACAACCAGTTGGTTCTGAATTTACAGTACTTGCAGAATTTTTGTGAGGTTAATAAACAAATCAAAAGTTTGCTATGTGGCTAAGAATTTGTCAATTAAGATTTAGTATGTACTATGTTATTTCTTTGAATATATAAGCGACAAGCTACATTATTCTATTCACCAACTCCAACTCTGTAAATATAATAACATTATTTATATAGATACAAGTTTTATGAGCTTACCTTTACAAAATCTCGCAGAACGTTGATAAAAGCTCTGCATACTTCTGGTATTATGCGACAAATACTTGGAATTGAAATTCTGAAGAGATACATAAGTGATGCATAACTATCTCCAGTAGCTAGGTACCTCAATGTCAACAATACTCGCACTTGAACTGGTATCGCTTCACGACAATTGGTGTCTGCTTTTTTCACCAAAGGAGTGACCTTTTCGACTAGGTAGTCAAAATCATGCCTGCTCATACGTGTGAAATTTTTGAACAGACTCCCATCATTTGAAATAAGTTTTTCGAAAAATTCCTGGCGATTCGTACTACTTTTAACAAATAAATCTCTGATCCACCACCTAGGTTTTTTCCGTTTTCTTCTTTTATTGCCATTTGCGATGATCAAATAAGCAGCAGCTGCCACTGCTTCTGATGCCATGTCGCACACTACTGGCCGCATAACGTGAAATGCTTTTGCCGCACGCTACAAGCAACGGCGACAAGTAGCAAGCGACAACTGGCAACAGATTCTTGGGCGACATTGACTTTCGACAAAGTATGATGACGCACGACGACATGTAGCAACAAAATAACTCATGTAGCATGCTACAAGTTGCTTGTTGTTGCCTCAGTGGAAACGCGCCTTTAGTTTTAATTGTAGCCTTGCCGGTATACATCGTGATCAGTGTATAACTACTTTCATTCAAATGAAGGAATGATTTAAGTAATGGGACACTAATTAAAATAATTTGAATGATTTTTTCAAAAAATCCTGATGTCCTCTGCTGAAACGTCAAGTTCCGGTTAATAAACAATCTAATCAAAACTGCCGCTAATCGAAAACTAAAGCTTTTATCTTACATATATAAATACATTAACGAATACTTTTACTTCGAACGAATATTTAATAAATATAAGCAACTAATAATTTTTATGTCAATGTAAACGCAATATGTACTTTTCTTTCAGTGTTCTGACAGTGTTCAGTTAATTTATTCGCGGCTGTTTAGCTAAATAAATTGTTTTAAAATAACTTGCATAACCTAGAACAACATCTATGGTCGTAAGTTGGGCAACGAAGCCGAAAAGCGTGACGTCATAGCACGACGTCATAGTGTCACCTCGTAACATGACCATGACCATGGCTTGCTTTTTATAGGTTTAGATACTTTTCAGCACATCCTAAATACTCATTAAAAATAATTTTATAATTCTTCATTTTGAGATTTTGTTCAGTTCAGTTATTAAAATACATATATATTATTATAAACATCTTTTGTCCAAGAGATGAACTTCATAAACTAACTAAAATACAGTTTAATTATAGATGTACTTACTTTTAAAAATTAAGGAATCGGACTGTAGTAAATTTTATGAACTTCCACTTATTATCACTACCGATGTAACAGAAAAAATAATGCTTTTATGTAATGAAACCGCTCTTTTATAATTGTAGGTAAGAAACGAGTCTATGCATGTTCAAACACAAGTTGAAGCAGCGCTAATGCTGTTCTGTTGAGAGAAGTAAATGTACATATGTTCAAACAAGTTCAAGCTGAGACACATCACATTTTTGGCGCTCACTCGATTGAAGTCACTTCAAAGAACACTGTCTGATGCCAACCACACTTTGTAATACATCTTCATACTTTACTTTTTGGTCGGTATACTTTATCCTAACTATAAATTATACAGATCTACTTTATTTTTGATACCAGTGTCCTTTATAAATCGCGCATTAATTTTTCAATAATAGTGTAAGTATCCTTAGCTTTTATACATAAACATGATTAATACGCTACACACTGTAAATTTTAAATGAACAAAGAAATCAATATGCAGAGTTTTCCATTAATTGGGTATTTAACATATCAATACATTCATCTCACCTACAGCCAAAATGGGGACCCTAAATTTTGGCGCACCAGACAATGTCCGAATTATCCGCCCCTAGAGCGGGCCCTGGTACTAGATAGATAGATAGATAGATAGATAGATAGATAGATATGTTCACTTTGATCCCATGTGAGAATAATCTCGGGGATGTGGAACAGTACATACACTTATTTGTAATGTCAATATTACTATATAATTGATAATGTTATTATATATTGACAACAAGTTAGCCACAACCCATTAGTATAACCAATATCTCCTGTTATCTACAAATACAATCCCGGGTTAATTAATACTTATTATGTGGAACAGTGTATACACTTGTTACCAGCATCTAGTAATCAGTTATTTTCTTACAACCAGTAACCATGATAAGTTTCACTGTAATTTGCGACTACATATTATATCATGTTAGTTGCTATTTATGTGGAACAGTACACACACTTATTAACAATATCAATTATATTACCAGCAACTCATAAGCAGTCAATTACTTAACAACCTGTTAGTATGATAATTTTTCACAGCAGTTTTTGAATGCATGCTATCCCATGTTAGTTACTATTTATGAGTGGAATTTTGTAAACACAATAATTACTTAAATTGTCAAAAGTTTCAACAGAAAGAAAAACCATATATCATTTTAGTAATTGTGGACAACTTTGTCACCTTCCCCTTCCATACACCATATATACTATTTTATCAGTCATTCTTAGTTACCAAATTCCAAGAAGAAAATTCTTTCACAGAGTAAAATGGGTTCTGAAGCAGAAACTCTTTCAGTTTGGACTTAAAGTAGTTGGGTTTTTGTAGGTAACATTTAATTTCTGTTGGTAAGACATTAAATAAGGAAGCTCCAGTAAATGTTAACCCTCTCTGTACAATTGACAGTGATTTGTAATCCTTGTGAATATTATATTTATTCCTAGTATTATGGCTATGTATGTCAGCATTAAGATTGAAGTATTCAGGATTTTCCACTACAAATGATAATACAGAGTATACATACTGTGCTGGCATGGTTAGAACACCCAGGTTTTTAAACAGATTTCTGCACGACGTGCATGGGTTTGCTCCACAAACAGTTCTTATAGCACGCTTTTGTAATTTAAATACCCATTGTGCTTGTGACGAGTTTCCCCAAAATGAGATGCCATAAGTGAGCAGGGAATGAAAATATGCAAAATATACTAACTTTCTGGTTTCTATATTAGCTATTCTAGATATTACCCTCAGTGAGAATGTTGCAGAATTCAGTTTTTTAAGAAGTTGTTGAATATGTTGTTTCCAGTTCAATTTGTTATCTATATATACACCAAGGAATCTTGTGAAACTGCTTTCATTGATTGTTTTCCCTTCTGATATCACATTATAGCTGTCCTTTGCTTTATTTTTTGTAACAAACTGAAGTAACTGTGTCTTTTCTACATTAAGTATTAGTTTGTTGGCATTAAACCACCTATTAATTTTCTTTATAGCATCATTTGCTATGTTTTCGAGGTTTTGTGCTGATGGATCTTTCAACGATATGCTAGTATCATCTGCAAAGAGCACTATGTGTTCATTATCACCTAGTATATGTGGAAGATCATTTATATAGATTAAGAACAGCAGAGGGCCAAGAATTGAACCCTGAGGCACACCACATTTAACTATACCCCATTCTGAGTTATAACATTTCCTGTATTAGCATCTTTCAGTGATACACATTGCTTCTATTTTTCAGGTATGACTTAAACCAAAGTCCTGGCTTACCACTAACTCCATAGTGATCTAATTTACCTAGTAGAATATCATGATCAACACAGTCAAAAGCCTTAGCAAGATCACAGAATATACCTATGGAATTTAGTTTTTTATGCATTGATTCCAGTATGTTGTTTACAAAAGCAAAAATTGCTGAATCCGTTGAAACGCCTTGTCTAAAACCAAACTGTACTTTACTGAGTAGGTCATTCTTTTGTAGATGTTAGATGTTTGTAGAAGTTAGATTTACATATCAAAAGACATAACTCTAAGGCAGCAGATAAGAGTGCATATCAAATGGGAGCTAGCCTATACAATAAGCTTCCAGCTCATCTAAAGTTACTAACTGGGAATAAATACAAAATTGGAATAAGATCTTATCTATGTAATAAGGCCCTATACAAACTTGATCAATTGTAAAAATTTATGTATGAATGTACCTATTGTATTGACTTTGCTAGAAACTTGTATCACAAGCATATTGGCAATAAAAATTATTATTATTATTATTATTATTATTATACACCCTTCTGAACATTGCTTTTTCAAAGATTTTTGAAAATGCTGGTAGAAGTGATATTGGTCTGTAATTCTCAATCTTTGAGGTATCACCCTTTTATAAAGCGGTTTGATTATTGACTTCTTGAGTGAGTCAGGGAAGATACTTTCTTCAAAAGAACTATTACAAATGTGACTAATAACTCTACTAATGCTGGTGTTACATTGTTTCATTACATGGGTTGAAACCTCATCATAACCAAATGAATTTTATTTTTGAGGGATTTAATAATTATTTCAATTTCATTTTTACTGGTGGGAAATAGAGACATAGGTGCTGCTTTTGGTGACAAGGATTTAAGTATTGCTATAGCATCCATATTCCCAATACATTTTCCTTTTATTTTTTTTAGCAACTATTAAGAAGTATTTATTGAAAGCACTTCCTACATACGAGGGGTCATTTACAAGTTTATCATTAATGCTTATAGATATGGGTTTATGTTCAAAGGATGATACAGTTGTTTCTCTTTTAATAATGTTCCAAACACTTTTTATCTTATTATCTGAACTACTAATCTCATCGTTTATAGCCAAATGTTTAGCTTCTTTTACTACTTTGGTAAAAATTCGACAGTAAGTTTTGTAATGTTGTCTGAGAAGCATATTATCAGTATTCCTAACTTTTACATACAATTCCCTTTTATGTCTGCAAGATGTTTTGATACCAACTGTAACCCAATTTTTGTTTACTCGTTTTTGACCAATTGGAGCTAGTTTTGTAGGGAGACACCTTTCGTAAATTTCCAAAAACCTTTGGTGAAAGTAATTGAATTTATTATTTACCCCTTTTAATTTATAAACAGTGCTCCAGTCCTCATTGAGAAGTTCATCATTTAATGTTTTTATTGAATTGTTCTTTAATGGCCTAACTCTGACAAATCCTTTCTTTTTGTTATTTTCATTTCGCACAATATCCAAAGTAATTATTTGAGCATTATGGTCTGACAAACCATTTTCCATTGGAATTGTTCCATTTATTTCTAATTTATTGTGTTCTACAAAAATGATATCAATAATGGTACTACTATCTTTTTGTATTCTAGTTGGGAAATTTACAGTTTGATAGAGATTGAATGATCTAAGCATTCCTAGAAGATAATCTGTCTGGTTACATTCTACAGCAAAATTTATGTTGAAGTCTCCACAGAGGATAATTTCCCTTTTAGTTCGTGATAAATTTAGTAGAACCGCTTCAAGTTTATTACAAAATTTACTGAAGTCTCCTGTGGGAGCCCTATAAACTGTCAGCACTATAAGATATTTGTTTTCTAATTCTACCTGTGTTGCACAACATTCAAAATCTTGTTCTATACAGTATTTACTTACATCTATTGATTTTGTTTCAGTATTTTCTGTTACATATATTGCTGCACCACCCATTCTCATCTCTGACCTGCAATAACATGAAGCTAATCTATATCCAACAAATGGGAGGAGACATATTTCAGAATTCTTCAGATGATGTTCTGTCAGACATACAATATTTATGTTAATATTCAATGATTTTTGGGTTTCTTCTATAGATATTATCAACTCATCTAGTTTGCTTGAGATACCCCTAATGTTCTGATGGAACAAAGCTATTTTAGACTGACATTCTTTATTTTTGACTGTAATATCATTATGTACCTTTCTTAAATAACTCTTCTTGACGTTTGGCCTAAAAAAGACTGAGTCCTACCACCAATTACCACTGGGATGGGGTTCACATCCAACCTGCCTCTCCTGATGCTACTGGCAATCAGTTGCGTTAGCTTCTGCTTGCCCCGAACATTCAGGTGGAGTCCATGGGAGGTATGGTCACTCCGTGTTATGCAAGAAACATCTATCAGACCAATGTGTGTTCGGTCAGCCTGACACAATGCACGCTTCAGATCTGCCTGTGTACGCTGTACATGACCACGCATCCAGGGTTGATCATAACGTTTGAAGAGGTCAACAAAACCAACATTGGTGTGAGTGGTGTTTTTAGCAATGTTGTCAATGTCTGTTTCAACACAATAATTGAGATTTCTGGGCAGACTATTTCCAGGACCCCCAACAATAATTATATAATCCTCTTTAGTAAGATCTTTCCCCAGGTTTGAAATTTCATCCACAACATTGCCAAGTTGTGCATTAGGCTTAAATATACTGCACACCTCAACATCAGAGCCCAGGCTTGACTGTAACATTGCACTTAAGCCTCTACCGTGACTACTTCCAAGCAATAACACCTTCTTGGATTTCTTTTTACGAGCTTTGCACAATGTGTGCTTTTTTACAGCTTTGTTGCAACGAGACAGCCCTGCTGTGGTATCTGATACATCCTCAGTTAGATTTTCCAACACCCCAAAAGCATTCGAAACTTCCAACTGAAAATTTGTAGAATGCAGGTCCTGGTGTTTCCCTCCCGTTTTGGCTGTAATCCACTCTAATTCCTTAACATTTAATGCTGCTTTTTCAGCCTTCAAAACATTGAGTTCTTTAGTTAATTCAGCCAATGTGGATTCGAAACCAGAGATACTACTTTCTAGTTCCCTCTTTTCCTTGCTACTTTTGCGAGTCGAACAACTCCAAGGGGAGTGAAGCGCATTTTCAGCTTCCATATAGCAACATTTCGGATGAAAACGAACTCCACAATCATTACAGCTGTTTCCCTGCTTTACAACCCTGCGACAGCCACCACACTTCATGCTCATTGACATATTATACAAAACAAAACAAAATATGAGCCCTTGAAGAGAATTGAAACTTAACCTATAAATACCTTTCCTTATTTTGCAATATAATTTGCACAAGGCACACCTTTCTCCTTTTACCACGCAAGCAAACCAATTTTAACAATAAACCTGTTAGTAACTCCTTGTTTCCTTCACTGATAAAATATTAATTCCCTTTAACGGGTATTAGTATAATGTAAACAAGACACACGTGTTTCAAACTTGTCGAACCAAAACCTTTTTCAACTACTTAAACTATGATACTTTTACTAACAGTGTTACTACACTCAAATTCGCTAAACACACCACCAGACAAATACTATTAAGTCATTACTGTGAACAATGATATGCGGGCGTAAGGTGCATTTATTACTGCAGGTAGATGTAGCAGCAGGCAAGTACCCTAGGCTCCCCAGGCGACGTCCTCGGATCTTTTGTGTCATTGTCAGACATCACATCGTTTGCAACAAAGACTGGTCTCTCTCTCTGGCAGTGTTCTGGAATCAGCAGACTACACCCTCTCCAATGCACGGCTTGGTCCATGCCTCCGAGTCGTCAAAAAATACACCCCAATCCAGTCCTCTCGTAAACGGCAACTGTTCATTTATTTGTGACCAGGGCCCGCTCTAGGGGGGGGCAAACCGGGCATTTGCCCGGGGCGCTAAAATTTAGGGGCGCCATTTCGGCTGTAAGTGTGAGAAAAATATTAATAATATTAATGTGTTAATACCCAATTAATAAAAAAAATTCACATACCGAATTTTTCGTTCGTTAAAAACTTACAGTTCTTATCTATTTGGGTGTGCCCCTAGAGACTTCGAAGAGACGGGGCGCGGACCTCAAAGGGGCGCGCCTTTGCCTCGCCGCCTCTGTGTGAATTCCGCCATAGGAGCAACTTCAAAATGCGCCGCGTCCGCGCCACGTCTCTTCTGTGTGAATTGGGCCTTAGCACGCGAGTAGAACGCTGTTTCGACTTTTGCTGTCCCAACTTGTTTATTATTGCTAATTATAAAAGTGGTTACATTACACAACAGCATTAGTCTTACTATTACGTTATTAGTTATATGTGGAAGTTCATAAAATTTACTTCAGGATTTCATTATTTCTAAAGGTAAGTACATTTATGATTAAACTGTTATTTAGTTGGATATACGACATAAGCGCACAACGATATAAGCGCACAACGACAAAAGCGCACAACAGAAGCGAAGCGCGGTAGGTGGGGGCTGTTACACCTGACCTCGGCTACCTGCACTGATTCCGACGTTATACTGCCCACAAGTTACCAGACCCGGTGAAAAGGAGTATTTTTCGCAATTGCAGCTAGCTCTAATACATGGAATCGATAGTGCTTGGCGGGAGATGCTGAGTATTTATTTTATTGAATTGATAAACCAAATCAATATGGATCTTAGTTATTGGAAATCGAAGTGGAATAATTTGCATAATAATTTCTTCTCGTAATCCGAGCCTCACAGATTTGTTGTACAAAATAGATACAGGCATTGTAAGTGTTATGGTTGGGTTAAATTATATACGCTAGCTTTGATCGCTTGTGAAAATACTGTAGTTTAGTGGGTGTGGGATAGTACTTACAATCATTAATAAATAAATAATATTAACAGCTGCTGATTACCGATTAGTTACTTCACATACCATTAGTATATTCAATTTAGAATTTTAACTGCTAATATATAATAACGCATGATGCTTATTATATATACGAATGCAGTTTACAGATACTCTAATTGCTGCATTTGTAAATCGTCTCAACAAAAAGAAATTCATTAACTATTTTAGTGAATGTCAATAACTTTGTCAGTTGGTTTAATAAGTGCATTGCACGACAATCACTCCACAACATCATCTTTTTTTTTTTTTTTTGTTTGTTTGTAAACTTGGAACGTAGTCCGTTTAAGCCTATAGAAATTGCCATTCTGTATACATGGTTTCTGTATTTGCAGCACATGTACGGATAGTATCCTCCGCGAATATGCTTTGACTGTAACACTAGACTTTCTTTATGTTCACAGGTATGGAAAATATTTTGTGTTGTGTATAAATATTTTTTTATATCGACTGAGAATAATTTATCTTAGTTATGGTTTTAGCTTATTTAGAACAAGGATAAATATTTACTTTTTATATTATTTTATAGTGTACATTGTTTGAGTTACGTGCGTGCCTCTTCCAAAATGTCTGTCGGTCAAAGAAAACTATCTGGTTACCAGTACAAAAAAAAAGAAGGTTGGGAAAGGAAGCGGAAAGGAAGAAACAATCTGGCACGTTAAAAAAATATACTGTATTCAGAGTTTACCAAAACAAACCTTAGAAACCAATATCAGGTCGGGATACAAAAGAAGTACAGAATCGTCAGAGAATAATAGCAAACAAATGAACAAAGTTTCTAAACCAACTGGAACTGCCACCAACGGGAGACTCACAGAAGGCGTTCTAAAACGAGACGCCGTAAGAAGCTTTTTAGTAAGGCAAGGTCCACCTAAATTATTGCATAATTACAAATTTCCTTCTAATGACACAGATCGACATTTTAGCGCAAAATATTATGCACGTATTTTAAGCAACGGAGAGCAAACATTGCGAGATTAGCTACTATCTTTCACAAAACTGCTTTTACTGCTTCTGTTGCAAAATTTTCGGCTGTTTAGTTAGTTCTCTCCAAAGGAGGGTTTTAAAAATTGGAAGCACCTCGACGAAACTTTAAAAGAGCATGAAATTTCGAAAAATCATATTCAGGCAAAAAAGATTAAATTGTTGTAAAACTGTAGATGCTGCCACTCAAAGAATTATTAATGCCAAAATAAATCATTGGAATGAGGTGCTTCTAAGAACTGTTGCAATTACCAAAATGCTTGGTAAAAGTTGACTGGTTTTTCAAGGTAAAAGCGACAAGTTGTTTGAGCATAATAACAGTAAAAATAGTTGAGTTACTGTCTGAATATGATCCCATTATGGAAGAGCACGTCCGCTGAGTGCTCTAAAAAGTAGAGACTAAAGCTCAATATCTTGGGAAAAATATACAAACCTGGATAGTAGATCTACTGCATCAAAGCGTAAAGGCTCATATTATTAATGAAATAAAAAATTTCAAATATTTTCCATAATTTTAAACTGTACTCCTGACTTTAGTAACATACAGCAAATTACTCTTGTAATCAGATATGTTTCATCCAATAAATTTAATCCTTATGTTGAAATTAAAATTAATGAAAGCTTTTAAGGCTTATTACCAGTCGAAAGATCCACACGAAAACAAATGTCTGACTTTATAGTTGGAGAACTTAATGACTTAATGATTTGCAGGATATCAGAGGACAGGGACTGACAACGGGTCCAATATGAGGGGCAATAAAGCAGGAGTGCAATCAAGAATTAAACAATATAATTCCCGAGCATTCAGTGTTCCGTGTAGTAGCCAATCTCTCAATCTTGTTATTAATGGCAAAAGCATCCTTGGAAGCCGCTAATTTCTTCAACATGCTCCAAAAATATATTTATTATTTTTGGCATTTACTTTTCGATGGGCAATACTTTTAAAGCATATTCAGGGTTCAACTTTGAAAACATCGAGTGACACTAGATGGGAGAATTGGATAGAGAGGATAGAGGCATTAAACCCTTTAAAATTTCATTTGGGAGATGTATACGACGCCTTGGTAAGCATTTACGAAAACCAAGAAATTGATAATTTAATGATTTAGCCATTTTGGCAATTGAGTATGAAATTGCTGATGAAGTAAATTTTAAGATGTAATAAAAAATTCGCAACCTGAAAGTAAGAAAAAAAGTTTTTTTTGTGATTTTAGCGTATCTGATGTAATCTCGTTTTATTTTCAAAATAATGGCATTTAGATTGTTTGTGTGATAATGTCCATCTGTAATAGCATTTAAAAATATAAAAAATATGGTTAATTTGTGGCTATGTACAGATATTTCATAATTAATTTATCTATTTTGTGCCGCTAAATCAAAATTCAATAAGTTTATTTATGAATATATGATTTTATTAAAATTTAATTTTTTATTCGATTAAAAATTATTATTTTTTTAAATATATAATTCTACATAATCTTAAGGGGCGGCAATTTGTCTATTTGTCCGGGGCGGCAAAACCGCTAGAGCGGGCCCTGTTGTGACTCATGGAAAAATTTATGTAAAAAATATTTTTGTAATTGAAGAAGGCCAGCGATTGGCTCGGAAGTCTCTGCCACTAGTTTCTCCACTACTACGTTATGAGAAATACCAGCTCTGGCCGGGACGTGACTTGGAGTCGAGGATTGTTCCCATAGCTTGGACGGTTCATTTAACTGTCGAATATAACACATCCGGAGAGAAACTTCGCTTTTCATACCTCTTAATGGAATTATTCAGGCCATATATTCCACCTGGGCCGAATTTGCGCTCTCGCCTCCTAGCTAACAGAATCTGACACTACAAGTTGCAACTCAAAGATTAAAACATGAGTAAATCAGCAAGATAAACTGATAATTAGATCTATACCATCAAACAGAAGTTAAATTCCACTTTTTTCTGGTTTAAAAATTATTCCTGATTCCCAGGGTGTGTAAGAAAGTGTGATGAGGTGATGTGCTGTCGATGTTTCAAACGCCCCACCTAGCTTCCAGTTCTGTAAACAAGAGCTGTTACAAAATCTAAAAGGCCAGAAATCATAGTTTGTTCTATTGTCCAATTGCTCAGCTGTACTGAAGCAATTCTTCTGACTTGACCAAGTAAGTTGCTATCCACTGAGACTCCTAGGTTCGCGGTGGAGCAGAAGGAGATACTAATAACTGGGAGCTCCATAATTATACACGATGTGAATTGAAATTCCAAAAGTCATTGGATACCTCCTAATATCTTGTGTGACCCCTTTTCCATGGTGAAGTTCATCTATATACGCCCATAATTACAAACGTGTTGCTGGTACAGTACGTTGTGTTCGAACTGAACTTTCGATAATAGTCCTGATAATTTAGATCTAGTTGGCCTAATCATTCGCTGGAGTTGTCTAGAAAGTTCCTCAAACCAATCGTGAACGAATTTCGTCCCTGATATGGCACATTGTCGTTCTGGAAAATTCCATTGCTGTTTGGGAACATGAATGGCAGAAAATGATCCGTAAGTAGCTTAACATAACTATTTCCAGTCAATAGTCGGTTCACTTTGACGAGAGGTCCGAGTACATGACATGTAAGCACAATCCACAGTCCACATCAGGATGGATTCACCAGCAGCTTGCACATTATCTTCCTGACAATCTGGGTCCATTGCCCTGTGGGGTCTGTGCCACATTCGAACCCTACCATCACCTCTTACCAACTGGAATCGTGATTCATCCGATATGTTTACGAGCCCAAGACAGGCACTGCAGACGATAGCATTTTATCAGCAAAGGTACTCGCATCAGTCTTCTGCTGCCGTATTCCAACAACCCAAATTTCACTGCAATCTATGCATGGACACATCCGTCATACGTTCCGCATTGATTGTTGCTATAGTTTGACACAGTTTTGCCTGTCTATCAACATTGACACGTCGACGCAGATGTCGCTGGTCTATGTTATTTAGTAAATGTAGTCGTGCACTGTGATGTACATAACGCGAGGAAATGCCGGAAATTACATATTCCCGGCCCATTTTTGACACAGTGGATCGACGAATTTGAATTTACACTGTTAAATCCTGGTTTATAGGGTCGCCATTTCTGCGAGGTATCCTCTTTGTACGTCGATAATTAAAGAAATCCTGTTTGGCCTTACCAATCCTTCCAGGTTCTTTTGCAATCTGATCTATAATCGATAGCACGTTCCAGACGATATGTGTGGCACCAGGATATCGTCTCACACGTATTTTTTGCTATTGTAGTGACCCTGAAAGCTGATTGATAAGAGCAGACAGGGTAACTTCCACTGGAGCCGTGGATAAGGGTCGACCATAGTTCTGATATGAATATTCGTCATAGGTTCCTGCTGCAACACCTGACAGGTTATTATGCTCAGTACATTCAGATAATAACAGTGGAATGGCTGAGGAAGCTAGGATAAATTACGGTAAACGGCAATTACATATTTATTTACATGAGCAATGACTGATGGCATATGTGAACATTTACATTGTCTAATTGGAGTTGTAACAAAGCATTAGAGATACGGCCAAGGACGGGGCGAGCATGTAACTTATGGGCGCCTCACAGCCCAAACTTACTGGAATATTGATAAGAACTCTACAAGATTATGCCCATATGAATATGACCAAATGATTTACTCTTTAACTGTCCACACCCAACTATCACAGCAGAGCCCACCTTAGTAGTAGACGACAGCCATCTTCTTCTCTGCAACAACCGCCCCGGCGGCGCCGGCGTAGACGCCTACGGCGTCGATGTGGTACGTTGAAAAACTTTCGTAGACAGACAGCCAGACCCCTGCTCCCAGGGTTTAAATAGATACTCCCCCTTCCTATCATCACTATGTGGAGAGGGCAATACTCCTCGCTAACCTGCTGTATGAAGTCATAGTAACAGCTTGCAGTAAAGACAAGCGCTTGGCAACTGGCTTGCTGACATGCGTGCTACTTCCCAGGTCATAGCTCTATTGCTTAACTTTTTCATGCTCGCCCGCCCTGGATACCGACTTGAGAAATTAATTTGAAGTATTTGGGCAAGTGATCGCCTAGATCACTACATGTCCCCCCCCCTTCGCCACGTCCGGAGTCTACGGAGGACGTGTTTTGTAAACGCAGTTTGCAAAATTACTTAAAACTAAATACAGGTTTTCCTTAAAACTAATTACAATTTCTTTTTCTTCGTGTTACTGAAGTGTTGGTGTGTTGTTAAATACAATTAAAATGGTTTATTTGTGTTATTTTGCTTTGATTTCGGCTGGATTGATTTGTGGTGGCGGTGTCGACCTTGCCGACTCTTGTTTGGCGTGGCTCAGCAGATACAGGCGTCCCTGGAGCTGAGACTACACATGGCTGACGGCAGCAGTTGACATGATTCGCGACGTCACGTCAGCTTCCTACGTTAAGGACAGCTCAGCGGCTTACTTGCTTTCATTCACCACTCCAGCCATATTACAGGTTACTAGAACACTCGTAAAGTTTTGCATTAGTGGAACATCCTCTTAATTCTATGCATACAATGATTCTTTACACTTTCAGATTGAAACTTCCATATACAGTCCTCAACATATTTTCTACAGAATAAATTTACATTTACATTCCTATTGTGATCTAATATACTCTCTTTTGACATTAACAGAGTTGATCGTGTGCTTCTCATTTCACAATTATTGATGACTATTTAGTAACATAACTCCCCAATGACTTCCATGAATTCCACAATATATTTTTTCAACTTATTCTGTTTCACTAACATTAAATCTTTACTTCCTCAGAACCCCTGTTTATTCAGTAATTATGACGATACTGTACACAACAACAACGATGTCTTTTCATTTGATTTTTCACTGCTCTGGTATGATTTACGTACATTTACTCTCTAACATTACTTTTCTACCATATGACTTGAGACCATGTAATCACTCCAAGATAGTTTAATATCATCTTATTTCCTTGATGCCAGTGACTGCTATTACGAAAATGCACCATGACTGGTTAGCTCATTAACTCAATTTAACTTCTCTTATTTATACTTAATGGTTTATTTAACCTTCCCCAATATCCCATCGAGGAACTAAGATCACATTCTCCCCAAACTTTTTAATACATTGAGTACAACAATTATACAAATAACATGATTTCATCTCTTTTAACACAACTCTTAACTTGTTCGCCAGTACTCCCATTATTTAACACTTACGAACTAGCTTATTCTCATCATTTGCTGTACAGACTTACATATGCGTAGAATGCGCATCTAGTGTCTACTATAGAAAATATTTTTCATTTTACTCCTTTATTTTACTTTAATTCATAAAAGTTACGCCTTTTTCTCTACTCTCTAGTTTAAATAATTCCCATAAATTAAATTCCCTTTTATAACATCTCTGCTGCTTATTCAATGAAAATAGGCAGTTATGCTGACTGATAATAATACTAGATATGTATTTATATTTATTCTTTTCAACTCGTCTTCTCCTTAGCAACCAATAATTATAAGGGATATTTTATCTGATTCACCCTATTAATGCTTGCAATTTTTCTCCTCCCCTACGCCTCATTAAGCAATTTCGCTTTATATTCCAATTACATTTAGTTTTACGCGCCTCTACTGCGCCGCCGTTACACTACCAGCTCGACTCCTGACGTCATCCTTCGTCAGCGACACAGTTTCGCTGCTGACAGCAGCAACCACTAGGCACCAACCGAACTCTCCACAGCTCGATAATTCTCCCACATAAACTCCCCTCGACCTTTGTGCGTAACCATCCGCGGTTCACGTCTTAAAATTATCGAGTCCCTTGACTTACCATTATTCTTCAACCTTATTGTGGTTCTTCGTGTCACATTACCCCGTGCACGGCTTAATAGTATTGGAGTCCTCTGCCCCTACTTTTTATTTTATAACCTCGCGGGTTCTTCGTACCTTACCTAGTACGGATTAACATTAAGGATTTCCTTGCCTCCCTAATACACCTCTTACGGTAGACTTCGCACCTACCTCCCCATAATCTCCCTAACACCATTCGCCTAGAGGTTTTCCCTTACCTCCCTCCTTTACCAGATACTGCATCCCTCTGCAATACCTTTATTTTACCCTCCATTTACTTGTGACGACCCCCAATCGTCTTTCGCCAGTTAACTAGTAACGTCCACTCTGTTACTATTTATCCCCCCGAATTCTCCTCCATAATTCCAATGATGACCCTTTCGTCATCTCTCCTTAATCTCCCATTACCCTCCAAATAATTCTACCAATTAGTTCTTATATAACTTAGTGCTACTCTCTCTATAATATTGCTTCACTCAACCTACCTTTCATCTTTAACACCATTCCTTCGTCAGCATAGGGACATTTAATTCCACTGACACCATGCTACCATTGGCAACACCTAGTCACCGAATTCACTTACCTTTTCCTATTTCCTCACAGGCACCTTGGACATACACTTCCCGCGTTAAAGTGGATTCAAGTGTGTTGCACCAGGCATCCTCATTTTCACCCAATTCTCCTCAAATCTCGCCTCACCCGGCGACATCATGCAACTCTCGCCAGTTTTCGCCTCTCCCGGGCGACTCCCCTCTATTGCAATTTTCGCCACCCTGAGCGACTCTATTTAAACCCTCCAGGTTTATGTTTAACCCCGCAAACCACCGCTAATTTTTTGGAAGGTATTTACCCGTCTTCCATGTATTGTAGAGACCAATTTTAGATCTCTCCTTCTAATCTCCTATCTACACTTTTTTAACACCTAACCATCCACTAGTTCCACATACTAGGAACGTTAGCTCCAGAACTTCTCATATAATTGATCATCGGCCCTAGCTCTTTCGGTTATGCATTACGATTACATTTGTGCCTCGTGTTACTGCAATAAGTTAATTTAATTTATTTTACTGCCCATTATTTCCATACATCTGCGTTAAGCCCCCTTTAATTTACTGATAATCTCATTTAATATGGATGCGCTGTCCTCGCATTTCTTGATCTCTTAAAACATCGTACTACCTTATTTTCAAGATTCCTTTGTAACATGTTATTTTAAGTGATTTGATTCTTATGTTTCCAAGCTTAAACTTAATCATGACCAATTTCCTATATAACTCGCGTACGATAGCCTCTGCAATAACTGAACACTTTTATAGCAATATCTTACTTACAAACATGTGATACTTCATGTTACTGGAATATGCAATTTCTTAATTCATCATTCTTTACGTTTCTGTACTTTCGTCTCTTGTAAATTTCTCCATTTTAAATGCTCTTAGTTTAACTTTCTCAATTGACACGTTCATTTGGGTTGCATTGCCACTGAATGTCTTTACTTAACCACCATTAAAATTTCACGATCACGCTTCCATTTCCCATGATTAACTGACATGCTAGTTTTGATTTGAATTTTACTGTTACGCCATCCGAATTTTATTCACCGCTGAGGTGCAGTCTGTTCGTAATTAAAAACACTCTTACGTTACTACACATTTCAAGTGGACGAAATCACGAATAACTGTTAGTATGTTTTATTTTGCCAAACTTCTGCAATAATTATTTTAAGCACCGGTTCCATCATCTTCGTTGTACACTCCCTTTTAATCGTCAACATGAACTTTAAACATAAGGATTGCCGTTCCTAACGGTTTCTCTTTAGTTATTATAATCTTAATCAATGGCCTATAATTTCATATAAACTTTTACTAAACCGCTAAAATCGATTCAATAATCAAATCATTACTCCGTCTTAACTTAACGCATTAGTTTCAGCGTTCATTGTACTAGTAACAATTAGCATCGCGACATCCCGAAATATCTTATTCTAGTTAACATAACTTCTCCTTAGGTTATAAATTCAAGATTGCAGAATAAATACATTTTCTCTTTAAAAACTTCTAAAATAATTACATGTTACTGGCAAGGCATTGACACCTCTATTTACTGGAGATTTCATAATATGCGCGTTCTTAATTGCAAAGCTTTGAACAATTTAACATTCCATTTCTTACTTGCAACAATTTTGACGGAACTTCCTTTTCACATTTATTTCTGCTCCTCAGACAGTTACACACTCTCACTTCGGAATTTAATTAAATGAAATTACCTTTATGATATAGCATTTTCCCGATTTGCTTTTACTCGATATCTCATATTCGTATATTTATAACTTATAATTCTGGAAGTTCAATGTAGACTCTTGACATTACTTACATCTTCTTCACTTAACTAATTTCATGGAATTACGCTTTAATTAGTAGCGTTATACATATAAAAGTTTATACTGCTGCACTTTTCCTTAGCAGTGTTCTGAGGGCATGAACACTTACTTGATTTAAACAATAGGGCTTCCTTGAGGCATTGATACTTGGAGCTTGCGTTATTTTTTCCGCCTATTGCTTGCGAACTTACTTGCGTCTTGTGGCCTGCTTAAGATTGCTGACCCAAACTGCACGATCGGCGATTTCCTGCTGTCGCAGCAATGTCTCGTGTCGACGACCAGCCTGCTGACTGCTGTGTTGTGGCCGTCTCCTCTGCTAGGCCGCTAACGTAATCGGACCATCTCCTCGAACGACGTCTTCTGTGGGATACTGGATAGTGGATGTGGATTAACTATTGCCGTTTACTCTAACCATAACTATACCCAAGCCTTGTCGTCTGACGCAGGGCTGACCAAAGGACAGAAACCTGAACTGACATAATGAACCTACATAGGACGAAATATTCAGTGATCCTACGAACCACTTGCTCACCCCTGTGTAAGTGCACCCCACAACATGACACCACAATTTTAACCCCTTCTTGTAGTGACCCTGAAGCTGATTGATAAGAGCAGACAGGGTAACTTCCACTGGAGCCGTGGATAAGGGTCGACCATAGTTCTGATATGAATATTCGTCATAGGTTCCTGCTGCAACACCTGACAGGTTATTATGCTCAGTACATTCAGATAATAACAGTGGAATGGCTGAGGAAGCTAGGATAAATTACGGTAAACGGCAATTACATATTTATTTACATGAGCAATGACTGATGGCATATGTGAACATTTACATTGTCTAATTGGAGTTGTAACAAAGCATTAGAGATACGGCCAAGGACGGGGCGAGCATGTAACTTATGGGCGCCTCGCAGCCCAAACTTACTGGAATATTGATAAGAACTCTACAAGATTATGCCCATATGAATATGACCAAATGATTTACTCTTTAACTGTCCACACCCAACTATCACAGCAGAGCCCACCTTAGTAGTAGACGACAGCCATCTTCTTCTCTGCAACCGCCGCCCCGGCGGCGCCGGCGTAGACGCCTACGGCGTCGATGTGGTACGTTGAAAGACTTTCGTAGACAGACAGCCAGACCCCTGCTCCCAGGGTTTAAATAGATACTCCCCCTTCCTATCATCACTATGTGGAGAGGGCAATACTCCTCGCTAACCTGCTGTATGAAGTCATAGTAACAGCTTGCAGTAAAGACAAGCGCTTGGCAACTGGCTTGCTGACATGCGTGCTACTTCCCAGGTCATAGCTCTATTGCTTAACTTTTTCATGCTCGCCCGCCCTGGATACCGACTTGAGAAATTAATTTGAAGTATTTGGGCAAGTGATCGCCTAGATCACTACACTATCACCTCACAGATAAAATTTAATTATATAGTTTTCTCTATAAAATCAACTGCTATTTATTGACACCTTAATAAATTCAAATATTTACAGTTCTCGTTGATACAACATAAAATCTCACATATAACAATATCTGCTTTTCCTTGGCATAAAAACAAAACAACACAATTACAGCCTGCCAACTTCAACATAACAAAAAATATTATAAAAACTTAAATTTACCCATTTTCCACGTACTACTATACTGTACGGCCTTTTATTAAAATAAATACATTCCAATATTCCTTAAGTTGTAAAATTATTACTATTATTATTATTATTTAAATGTGTGATGAAGTGGGACCTCACACATGCCCCCACTTAACAATAAATCAGCATATTTTTTTTATTAAAAAAATGGATTATTTGTTGTAAAGTACAACACGAACATCAGACATTTCTCCTTTAGTCAACTTATTTACAATCTTTTTTGCTCACTTTTGTCTCCCCACACACATCGAAATTATCTCATCGTCACTGTCAGATTATCAATTTATTGTTCACTTATTTACACAAGTCACTCTTCATTTCACCTTATCATCTCTGATTTTATACAATTTAAGTCCAAATTTCCTTCCCGATTTAGGGTAACCTATCCAATATACATTTTTATGTGACTTCCCGTCTACCCTAAACGGCCCATGATAGATGTAGAAGAACTTTCCTATTTTAGAGTTTATTTGACTTTATCACTCTGTGTCTTTATCAAAACCAGATCATTCAGACTAAATTCAAGGGGTTTTCTTCCTCAGTCATGCCTTTTCCTTCTTTCTTCTGCTTTTTTCTTCATTCTCTACTTCATCACATTTTATCAGCTCAATCTTATGCCCCCATAACGTTCTGATTTTTTCCTTTTCTTCCAATCTTTTAAAATTTCTTCTTGCAATAAGTCCTTTTCACCTTCTCCGCAAGACCATTCTAATAACTCAATTTTACTTCCATCGCTTAGATATAACCGGCGTAAATGCATATTTCTGTTGTTACGGTGGCTATCATATACACTCCATTCATCACCATTATTTCCTTTTATTCTCTCTCCTCCTTCTTCGTGATCAAACATACAGCTTAATACCTCAGATTCTTCATCTTTCACAGTTGAACCCATACCATGTAATTTACTATCAAAAACTTCATTATTTTTCCCTTCTGGCACTACATTTTCTTCTTCATCAATTCCTCAGGATTTCCTCAAAATAAAAAATCTTATTTCTTCTTCCTCATCATCTCTTAATAATCCATTTTCTTCTTCTTCAAATTCGTCGTCGTTTTTGTTACTATTATCTTCATCGCTGCACAAATTTATATTCTCCCCTTCTTTACTGTCATCAGAGCCATCGCTATCTTCTGACAAACTCTCAAATTCTTCTTCTTCTTCAATTCCTCTTGGTATAAGCTCATCTGTTAAAATCCATTCCTCTTCAGCATAATTTTCCATTTTCTCACAACACTTCTCTAGGTTGTCGTCGTTCTCCACGTCAATTTTGACCAACTGTCCAACTTCTCCTTCCTGCCAACTATATTCACAACTCCTTGGAACAATCTGCGATTCCTCTTCATCTAAAGACTTTGAGTGGTTCTTCTTTTGTAAAAATTTTGCGCATCCTTTCTGATAATTGATTCTTCACTAGAAGACATTAGCATATTGCGGCTCATACTCTGTATGTAATTTTCATCGGTCTTTTTCTGTACAATCTCTACACCATTGTTAATGTCATCGTCCTTCAGATAGGTACTGCTTTTTTGTTTCTTTGGTCCTGTTCCTATTATTCCCGCTACTGTTCGGACCACCCCAGTTGCGGCACCAAGTTTCCCATCGCTCTTCCTGGATCATGATACCTTCCTACTTTTTTTCTGTCCATCAAAGCATTGTTGTGATGCCACCATTGGTGATTTTGCCGTAGGTCCTCATATTCCCTCCTTGTATTTCTACCGGAGTTACCATTGAACTGTTCCTCTCTGCTGTATCCAAAAGCATGTCCTCTATCTCTTGCAAAATTTTCCCGTGGTGGCATCTGATTTGACCTATTATTGTTTCGAAAGTCGTTTCTTCTTTCATCCCTTGTCTCATGTTCATTAGTATTACTCCACCGATCCAATCTCTCAACAGCTTCCAGAAAATCTTCTACAATACTCCATTGATTTACTATCAACTTCTCCTGCACTGGTCTGGGCAATTTCTGCAACAAAACTTCGACCTTTTCATCGTCCTCTATTGTCTGGTCCAGGTAACGAAGCTCTTTCATCACTTCTTCACAGAAATTTTTCATACTCCCATCTCGCCTGCTATAGTAACAGCAGTTCCAGAAATCTCTCTTTACTCTTCTTTGTTTTGTTGATGACCAATATTTTCTCAGAAATAATCGCAAAAATACTTCATAATCTTCACAATCTTCATCATTCTCACAACTCCACGCAAATGCATCCCCTCGCATCATGTTTTTGACGTATCTTATTTTATCGGTATCCGACCATTCACGTGGCAATTCACTTTTATAAACTCTGACAAATTCCACTGCGTGCACACCTTTCTCAGGATCAAACTTCACTTCTGGTAATTTAAAATGGCTGGTGATAATGTTGTCTCCACCCAGAGTAGCAACACCTCGCCGTTATACCTCCTCAACCCTCTGGTTCAGCTGGGCTACCTCTTCTCGCACATCTTCATTGACAAAATTCATCTGGCTAGCTACTTCTGCAATTTTAGATGTCACTTCTTTGTATTCCTTATCCATGACCATTAACCTATCGCCTAATCTTGAAATCTTTTTTGTTGCCGTTTCAGTCTTCTCTTTCAACTGTTCAATACCCTTCACACAATCTTTTGGTTTTCATAAATAATATATTTTCTCCTTTCATGTCTTCCTGCTCTTCCTGTATCACTCCATAATTTTTCTTCACTTCTTGTTCAACTTTTTGTTGCACTAGACAAGCTATACCCTGTCGATTAGCCTCTTCTTGCCTTTCAACGTATTCGTAGATCATTGCTACTTCCGTTTCCATACTTGTTTTTACGTCTTCTTTCAATATCTGCCTTAAATTCTCCATCTTCTGGTTGCATCTATCCTCCACTTGCTGAATAAGTTCGTCCATTTTTAACATAATATCCTGTCTCATCGTTCTCATTTAGTCGGTAATTTTCTGTTCACTTGATTTCAAATTTTCTGTTATCTTCCTTCCCATTTCTTCCATTAAAGAAAATAGCATTGAAAATTCGCTCCCCTTCTGTGTGTGAGCTTCATTTTGTTCATTCCCCATTTCTTTCTCTCGAATATTAGTCTGTCTGGCTGGTACGGGTGTTGCTATAAGATCTTTCACCTCGATATCACAGATATCGCCACCTCTGTCGTTTACAATAACACTATCTCTGACCAATTGACTGTCTCCACTTTACCCCATACTTTCACAAACTCTAGTAACGCAGTGTTCCTGCGAACAGCTAACTCCACTTCCCGCCATATCTTTATCGACGGTAACTATCCCGGAACTTTTATTTCTCCCATTGGAATTTTTACTCATTTCACCACCAGAAAATATTTCAGCATCCATTTTAACTACTTCCTCGCACTGTCCTTCCATTATGGTGATGAATTAACTAAACAAAATAACAAAAAAAAATCTCACAAATTACTACGCTACTCAATATAGTCCTGCCAAAGCAAAACGACGATACAACATTTGAAATTTTGACACAAAATCATACAACGCAGTATTTATTCAAAGCTGCTAAAAAAAATACAAATGAGCCCAGAAACTCAACCAGACATTTCTTACTGTACCACTCTTTGATTGTAATACTGCGACATGCCTCCAATCACAGTCTCAATATAGCCGTACTGAAACTTGCAAAAATAATAGATATGCACATATATACAAATTGCTTATCAGATACTCAATATGCTTAAAACCACCCTTTTAAATGATGTCAAATATCTTTATTTAATTATCTAATGAGCGTCACAGTATTAATCACTAACTTAAACAGTTTTTTAACTACTTACAAATGCTTTGTTTTACAATCACGTTCTTGCCGACAGTTTCAATAACTTCTGAACTAACTAATTTGATTTCTTATTACGTTATTTTGTTTTTATTTTTACTGTTTTCAAGCAATTTTATTTTTAATTTAGCTGTTTACTATTCACTGTTCAATCATTTTTCACATTTATCGTAACAAAATTTTCCGAACAAAAAAAATTGCAAAGTTAGTATCTCTGCTGTCGTTATTTTGATGAACTGCAATTCCGTCCCATAAAATATGTTTTTCATGTACTTGCCAATTTCCGCGCTGATTTCTTCTGCTAAACGGCTGAACTCTGACTGCTTAAAGATCGCACAATCCGTTAAAACAGTGTGTTAATTTACACTGCTAAATCCTGACTTATAGGGTCGCCATTTCTGCGAGGTCTCCTCTTTGTACGTCGATAATTAAAGAAATCCTGTTTGGCCTTACCAATCCTTCCAGGTTCTTTTGCAATCTGATCTATAATCGATAGCACGTTCCGGACGATATGTGTGGCACCAGGATATCGTCTCACACGTATTTTTTGCTATCACCTCACAGATAAAATTTTATTATATTGTCTTCTCTATAAAATCAACTGCTATTTATTGACACATCTTTATAAATTCAAATATTTACAGTTCTCGTTGATACAACATAAAATCTCACATATAACAATATCTGCTTTTCCTTGGCTTAAAAACAAAACAATACAATTACAGCCTGCCAACTTCAACATAACAAAAAATATTATAAAAACTTAAATTTACCCATTTTCACGTACTACTATACTGTACGGCCTTTTATTAAAATAAATACATTCCTATATTGCTTAAGTTGTAAAATTATTACTATTATTATTATTATTTAAATGTGTGATGAAGTGGAACCTCACAAGTTCCTGTCAAGCGGCCATAATCACGTCAGCACAATACTCTCGATAGTATAAATTAAAAGCCCCGACACTGCATACAGTTATACATTTCTTCTGCGGTGCTACCCGCATCAGGATTTTTGTGTCTTCCTATTTTCTTCAGTTTGTATACATATAAGTTACTTAGGGCAATGAGAAGATCTTAATTAAAGACGGAATCCGTATGCGATATAAAACATTTTGATTAGTTCCAAAAAGGAGGAACCATAATTAAAAAACGATTCCAGCCCTCAGAGTCGACTCGAGTGATTGAAATAAAATCTACGATGCTTCTATGATTATCTTGTCTGTAAATTTCTCTAGATCCTCGATATGGTTGAGTCCTTTAGATTTCTTCTGAACAAGTCTAGATTGCACTACAAGTGGGAATCGGCTATATCTATAAGGAAAGTCGTATGGCGTACAATGCTATCAATCGAATGCCATCCATTTTTCCTTGTTAGAAGAGTCTGCAACAAGCAGCCAGTACCAGAATGCTTCATGTGGTCACTGGACAATAAAGATGGTCCAACAAAAACAAAAACAAAATTCTAAAGGATTTTTTTCAAGCACAGGACGTCTTAAGAGAAGGTAGCATCAATTTCGTAGTAGCTGAAGTATTTATAAAAAGTAAGCAGAAAAATATGAACGACGAAACAAATGTCTATTCCGTTTGTGAAATCGTATGCCATGAATTCAGAGAAAACATCAATAATACGTCAAAAACAAAAATAAATGAAGGGATGATTAAATGATATATTTTGGAGATTTGTGGAATATACAGTAATAGGATGTGGTTATCACCTACTTTTTATTAGTCATATTGTGTACGTGCACAGAACCGCGTGAGAAATCGTATTCAATATATTTCCCTATCACAGACTCTTAACATAACGAAAATATACTTTAAATCATGATAACTAATCAGTATAACTTTCTCGAAACCACAGTAGTAGGCGTTTTTCTCCAACCATAAGATAAATTAGTGGAATGTGAAAGGACGCTTGTAGTATATATACAGTAGATACGTGTCCTTTGTCTGAAGTAACAACAGGCACCTCTAAAGACATGTTACAGAAATAATGAGATAAAATCTTTAGATTTTCACAGAAAAACTGTCAATTACATAAGGGGAAAATACTTCGTGGTATCCACGTGCAGAGGAAAACTTGCTCAAAGTGCATGTGAGGGTAAACGTGAAAGAACACGGGAAAGCATCGACTTTCAAGAATTAAGTGAATTTGGAACATGAGTGAGAACGAATCAAACATGGTGACGATCTGTGTAAATCAATTTCAATTGAGATAGAACACACAAGTTTCGGTGTATAATGGTACAAATTCCAGTTAATTCTACTCTCTGTCAGACTTTGCGAGGCACCCCGGATGGCCATGACAATGTGCATTCCTCAAAGAGCAAAGTCGGGGTGACATTTTTGCAGGCAGAAGATCTCTGAGGGAAAAACAGATCGGGACGCCAAGTAGAGCGAACGGAATAGTTCAATGTGAACACCTTACAGAAAAGGCAGGTCGTGACTACAATTTGGTCATAGTCTGATATCGCCAGCGAAAGGTAAAATCGTCGCTTTGAAGGCACTCCAAATCCGGCGGAGGCCAGTCTCCAAAATTACAAGTGATGAATGCTGAATAATATCGCACGGACTGATGCACATAATTACGACCCATAAGCACCATGAGTTTAACACAGTTCCATGCTCAGTGTAAAGAAATGTCATGAGTAGGGGGAGAATAGGATTGTGGGCTTATTGGACTCTAATGGAGGGGTCACGGGCTCACCCCTGGACCAAATAGTGTAATCGATACCCCCTCTTTGTAATTGATAACTTGATAACTACCTCCCCTCCATTCCCCCTTCCCTACTTGTAACTGATACCCTCCCCACTGACCTTGAAATAGATTTCCTCGCACAGGTAGGAACAGGTAATAATCAGTTCCCCACGCAGGTGTTTGGGCAATTACCGGTTTTAAGTGATAACCAGTTTTTCGCTGACGTTCAATTACACCACGTGACATTTTATTACTAGTTATTAATCCGTTTTATTATGCTGTGAAAGGAAGATAAATATATTTTAGTTGTAAATATTAATCAAATGTCAAAAATAATAATTCAAAATTGATTCCATTATTAATTCATTCACATTTAAATGGACATATTTGCTGTCGTAAACATGTTCCTTGAAATTAAATAAGTTTTCAAATCACTCCATGCCTTTGGTCTGCACACTTTAATGAATATTCCACAACAATTAAAATTGGTGGGTGAGGTATGAAGTTTTAGTTTGGCATTCAGGAGTCTCCGGGTTCGCTTCTCGACCATTCATATTTCCCGAAACCATCTAGGGAATTGCCGCGGTGGTTCCAACATAAAGACGAACTTCGTTAGCATTTAACTACAATATCTAATTACCTCGTAAAATTTAGTTTTTGTTTTGCTCAGTAATAATGCCGTTTTAGGCTTGGCGGCCAAGACACAGAGACTGTGAGAAAGTTCGTAGATAGTAACACTATCATCGCAAAGTTGTATAGCTAAATGACAAAAGGGATTAAAAATAATTGTAACAAAGATAACCAGGACTACAGAGCATCTATTTCCAAGGAGTTAACGAATGTCATTTTCACTGTCACAACCTCGCTGTTCATGGGGCTAGTACAAAACAGCTATTTCTGAGCTATGAACGTTGATATAGCCTATGGAAAGCAGATTGTTAGTTATGTCCATCAGTTGCCATCTAATTGGATAACCTCAACCAGAAAAGGTATGGTTCAAAATAAAGTCACTGTAGCCTCAAAATAAATTTAAAGTTCACTATATTCTTCAGTAAAATTTACAAAGTTCTTGAGCAATCTACAGGAATGGTACTACTTTTCCAAAATAATGATGCAGGTTTGAATTAGTGGAATCAAGCTCAGTCAACCGCAAAGCCCCTTAACTGAAAGTCATCTAAATGGGAGAGACGCGGCCATAGCACATGCACTTTCAAAATTTCAAAGATGTCCCCCTAAACAAGATCACTTCCTGTACAGCTTTCTTGCCTAATCCCCTACATATTGCGTCAAATCCTGGCCAGAAAAATCGACGAGAAACTCCATACCCTTGGCACAACAATGCCAAGGCACTGGCACTGGCACTCCCATCGAATACAATTAAGTATCATATATAAGCCAGAATAACAATGATATGATATAAGAAAACTGTAAGGGTTTTTCACATTTGGTCGTCTTTGACCTTTCCCCTGAAAGCGCAAATAAAAAGAGTCCCCAAAACAACCTTATCCTAAACAAGTGACACACAGCAGTAGAGATACCTAGGTAGCGGTACATGCACAAACACGCCGTTGAGGCAGCGACACAAAAAAAAGGAATAGTTTTACCCCAATCTACTTGAAAATTTTATGGTATGTAGTCCAAGATGTAAACCTCAAAATTAATCACAGTGAACATTTTTTTATCTTTAATACATTGGCCATGAAAAACTGTTTTCGTGACGAATTTCGAAATATCTCCCACGTTCAGAGTTTTTAATCTGTCGAGATGAAACTCCTTAAAACACAATTTGCTCTCCCCCCCCCCTATCTTTTGATACATAAATTGGCCTGGTTACTAAGCTCTAACTTGGTACAATGAAAAATGCGTAATTTATAAAATCGAATCTCCTAAAATATTGAAGTTACAGATCTGAAATATGCTTTAAAGTATTCTACGTCACATATTCTATAAGGTCTGAAATTGTGTAGCCGCTAACTAATTTCCTTCACGTATTTTCAAAACTTAACTAATCGCCATTCTTCCTCCCAATAAAGCTCTCTCATCAATTTTAACAACAGGAAGTGGCCATATTCGAGTATATATTAATTATTTACTTTTTTCGATTCCTACCAAAATGCTGCATGGATTATAGTAAAAACTTCTGAAATTTGCTTAGGAAAAATACTCCTTACGACCCCTTCTGTGAATTTAGTATATTTTAACCACGTTTTTGACCAAATTATTCTTTTCGTAGAAAATCAATATTTAACTTTTAGCTATCCTTCTCAAACTTTTACATAATGTGTAATAAAATTTTACACATCTTTTGAAATATGAATCATACTTTTATCCTTAAAACAGTGGCTTCGGGAATTTTATATCGTATTTTACGTCTTATAAAATAATGAAAACTTCGACTCACAAAGTCTTACATCTCTTCAGTGCAAATTTCTGCCTACTAAGTTGCATATCTCGTTTCACTTCCTGTCGCCTGAAGTACCTATTAAAATGAATGCAGTGTTTTCTAATACAAAATAAGCCGAAATGCATTATATAGCAATATTTACTTTATATTACGACCTGATATCACTGTTTACCTTCACTTAAGCCATGAAAATTATTAGAAAATTATTATAAGAATATGATTTGAAATAGCCTTGATGCTATGTTGATATAATGACAAAATTTAGATTATATTACATCACCACTAATATCGAAGGTAGTTTGAACCTATCTTTATTATTTTTTTAACTGCTTAACGTTTCTTATAACAGCGAGGTCTTTAGAGACGGGAAAGGATGGGGGGCAAGGAATGGGAAGGAATTCGGCCATGGCCTTTTAAAGGAATCATCCCGGCATTTGCCTGGAGTGATTTGGGAAACCATGGAAAATCCAAATCTGGTTACTCGGACGGGGATTGGAACCGCCGTCCTCCCGAATGCAAGGCCAGAACGCTAACCACTACACCACCACACTCGATGGATCTATCTTTAGTTTTTCTAGCTTTGTCCTAACTTTTAACGGAGCTAGGATCATATTATCAGTTCCTTCTTCACGATATTCTTTCCTGTTTTTAATTAGATACTTTTCTTTACGAACGAAAAATTAAGTCATAGTGCTATAGTCGTTTCGGCATGTAACTTCAGCATAAAAGCTTCACATTTCAAGGCCATAGTTAAATGCATCAGAATCGTGAATATGAGGCTTTAAGTATTACAACGTTCCTAACTGATTTGATGTATTTACTTTGTACGAAATTGAAGTTTTATTTTAGTGTCTCCATTTTATTCCTAGAAAATTCTTAAATTATATCATGTGGCCTACCTGTTACTATAAAGAGCCAGTGTGGCCTGGTGGCTCAGTGATCTGACTACTGATAGAAAGGTCCTCGAATTGAATCCCTGTCTCACTGGGGAATTTCATAGGGCCGTGACAATACATTCATTCCTGACATAGCTCGCCATGAAATGGCCAGAAAGCTTCCAATACAATACAATATAATACATTCATTTTACATTATTCCCAATATAAGAGACTGGCTCTGTGGGATGTGGAAAGTTGTCAATTTACAGATAAACAGTTGCATAACAAAATAATAAGTACACCAGTAGATGTACAGTCATAGCATACATGGTACATTAAACAATTCCATAACAAAATAATACATACACCCGAATATATACAGTCATAGCATACATGGAACACTAAACAATTCCATAACAAAATAATAAATACACCACAAGATGTTCAGTCACAGCATACATGGTACCATAAATAATTCCATAACAAAATAAATACATACACCAGGAGATGTACAATCATAGCATACATAGTAAATTAATTATGTAATCTACAGTTACACAAGCTACTGGCAGTTATTTTTTTAGTTACCTTAGAAATAAATTCTTCGACATAGTAGAAGGAGTTGTCAATTAAAAAAATTTCAATTTTTCCTTGAATTTATTCTTATCATCTGCTAGACATTTGATATGTGTTGGGAGTTTATTGAAGATATGTATCACTGAATATCGGACCCCTTTTTGAACAAATGACAATGACTTGTAATTCTTGTGAAGATTATTTTTACTTCTAGTGCCATAATTGTGTATTTTACTATTTGTTTCAAACAAAGTATAATCTGTGACTACAAAGGACATTAATGTGTATATATACTAAGACGCTAATGTTAAAATCCCTAACTTCTTGAATAGCTCTCTACATGAAGTTCTATTGCTAACCCCACACATAATTCTTATTACACACTTTTGGGCCCTGAACACTTTGTCTCTACGGGTAGAATTGCCCCAGAATATTATTCCATATGACAATAAGGAGTGAAAATAAGCAAAATAAACTAGCTGCCTCATACGGAGATCACCTATAGCTGAAATTATACAAATTGCAAATGTGGCTGCACCCAATCGCTTTAGTAGGTCAGAAACGTGTAATTTCAGATTTAAATTATGATCAATATACAAACTAATATATTTCACACTCTCTTCCTCTTGAATGGCCTGCAAATTTTATGTCTGTATCTGGTGTTAATCTGTGTGATTTACTGAATTGCATATACTGAGTTTTATTAAAGTTTAAAGCCAAGCCATTAGCTGTATACCACTTATGAATCAGTTCAAAGACATAATTTGTAATGTATTCTGTAGATAAATCTGTAGTGTTTTTAATTCCTATGTTTCTGTCATCTGCAAATTGGACAAATTTTGAGTTTTTAGATGAAACACAGGGTAGATCATTTATATATATTAAAAACAATAGTGGCCCCAATATAGAACCCTGACGTACTCCACATCTGATTAATTTCCACTCAGAAATCATTGGACCTATTAAGGCAGCGTTAAAATTCTCCATTGACACTTTCCGTTTTCTATTCAGAAGGCAAGAACTAAGGCATTTATTAACAATGCCATCAATACCATAATACTTTAGTTTCTGTATCAGAATTTTATGATCTACGCAGTCAAATGCTTTAGATAAATCACAAAAAATTCCCACAGGAATTAATTTACCATTTATTCCTTCTAAAATATTGTCAGTGAATGCAAATATAGCTTGTTCTGTTGAATGACCCTTTTGAAAACAAAATTGTGATTTAGTTAGAATATTATTATTTTCAAGGTTTTCATAAACTCTAATGTACATTGCTTTCTCAAAAACTTTGGAGAAGGCTGTTAGTAATGAAATTGGTGGGTAAGTCGATATGGCTGCCTTATCTCCCTTTTTATTGAGTGGTTTAACTACATCACCTTAGAATTTTGGTAAATTCTAGTTTCTTACCTTCAAGTATAAGGGAGGAAGTAAACTTTCTTTTAAACATATTCTTTTTATTGCACACATAGGTTATGGGAGAAACATTTCATATAGAAGCTGATACCACAACCTAATTCATTAAATAAACCATTTTAAAAGCAGTAAAGACCCACAACATTTAATAAAAGCACGAAATAAACTTTTTATAAGGGTAAAGAAACTTTTAACTAACCTGAAATAGGATAATCCATTATTGGCCAACTCGCAAACAATAGATTTTTGCTACGTGACCATTTCACTATTTCTGAACACTTTTAAATGAAGTAAAGTAATTTTAAAATAATAATAATTCAAAAGAAAGCTAAATTCACTAAAATTCCGTAGTTTCTGACCGTGTAAATAACGTAAATAAATTTTTAAACACTTCGATAAATAAACTTCAATTTAAACATTTTTTATCATTGGTTCCTAGTAATTTCCCGAAGTAAAAAGTAGATTTTCTAAGAGAGCCAAATATCTAGTATCACATATTTAAATTACAGAATATTCCATGTAGACGAACATATTTTATAGACATTTTAAAGCTTATTTCGTCACTGAACACACGTGGTTCAATTAAGAATTATTTGCAACTAAACCAAGTCACTTCCAGAGATAAAATAACTTTTAAAACACGTAACTAAATTCAAAGAAAATCCCGATAATTTTTCCTTTTCGATACAAACTATATGTTAATCATTATTAACGAAAAACCATACGATTTCTAAACAGTTACTTTACCAAATCTTGTCTAAGCTGTAACTTAGCTATCTCGCCATCGATTTTCATAAAAATTACACCATTGAACTCGGGAATGTTTGTAGAACATTCTGATACTAATTTTATTCAGGTAATTTGAAATTCAGCAGTATTTCTAAAAAATTGAATAAATTCAAACGTTTGGGTTAATCCCCACTGGCTTCAGAAGATTTGGTATCACTACGCAAATTAATTAAAAATTTAAACTAATCACTCGAAATCTCTCACTAAACATCCTTTAAGCATCTTGAAGATAAGAACATACACTGTCAAAGTTTGAACACTTTCTACAATTTGGATCAGTTACACATTTTTGCTAAGCGGCAGTATACATGTGGTGTGCAGCTTGCGTCTATATAAGCGGGAGCTTCGAGGTGGGGGATGTCTTGTCTTTCTTTCTTTATTGTTTCGGCTTCAGTCTTTACTCCGGTAACGATATGTAAGGTAACAATGTGTCAAGTGATTTGTTGCGGGTCGGTTTTGCTGCGCTAGGATGGATATTGTATCCACCATGTTGGGTGCACTGGTATCAGATCGTGATTTCAATGACTACTAAGAACTTTTAATTTTCTAAAGGGCTCTATCGGTATCATTTCTCTCCACGACCTACAATTTTCTGGAAACGTTTGTTTGATTGCCTACTCAACTGTATAATGCTAATTTTGAAAAATGTGACTATTTAAATAAACTCCAAGATTTTGTCCAAGTGAACTTTTTTATGATTTCATAGTAAATTGAAAACATTTTCTAAGTTTGTGGTTTAAACAAATTTGGTGGTGACCATTAAGCATTTTATTTGTGTATCCAGGCAGGCACAGGGTCAATTTAAAATTATTTCGTCAAAATTCCACAGAACTTTTAATTCAAGTGAACTGCTAGTTAAGGTACTAAACTCTACTCCAACCCCGGTAGCCGTTGTGTTCCTTACACCTTTCTGGAAAAGTATCCTCAAGTAAAGATATATTAAACAGATAACTTGGTATATTACTTGATTCTGTGGAGCAAAATTTAATTAATCTGCTGGAAATCTCATCATAACCACTTGAGTATTTGCTCTTCAGGCACCAGATAATTTTTCTTATTTCTTCTGGAGTAGCTAATTTTACAGACATAGAGTTAAATTTTTCTTGGAAGCCTGTTTAGACAAAATCCATACTGTGTGTCTCTGAGCTATTAGCAGTCAATTTATCAGCAACAGATAAAAAATGTTTATTAAATATATCAGCAATTGAAACATTATATTCTACTGAATTTTCTTTGATAAAAATATCATTACTTGTTTGATTACTTTTCCTATTTCTTTTTTTACAATGTCCCATATTGTCATAATTTTATTTTCAGAATCATGAATTTTATGTTTCTAGCACATACTTTTAGATTCTTTAATAACCTTTTTCAGTATTTTGCAGTACTGTTTGTAATGTGTCTTAACATTAGCATTCTCACTGTTCCTAGAGGCAATATACAACTTCCTTTTATTAATGCATGATGTTCTAATTCCAATAGTTATCCAAGGTTTTTGTTCTTTTCGAGAAGCACGACACTTTTTCAAGGGGAAGCAACTTTCAAAGTAATTTAATTCAATGCTACTAAAAATGTATTTTTCATCCATACCTTGGGCACTGTAAACCTGTTCCCAGTTTGTGGTATTGAGGCACTTTCTAAAACAAGTAACTGACTCATCATTTATTACACGCTGAAGTTTAAAAGCATTACTCTTAGTGCTAGTTCTTATTGAAGTGTTGATGGTTAATAACTGGGCATCATGATCCGAAAGTCCATTGATGGTATAGCTGAATTTTGAGGTATCTAGGAAAACATTGTCCATAGCTAAGTGACTATTATTCATTATTCTAGTTGGAAAATTAAGTACCTTAGTTAAATTGAATGAACTGACTAATGATTCTAACTTGACTGTACAGGGTAAGTTATTTAGAAAACTCTGCATTAAAATCACCACATACGACTATTTTGACTTCTTTTCTGCTTAAAAATGTTCATAAAAGTTCAAACTGGTTCATAAAAAAATAGAAACGTTTCCCGATGGTGCTCTGTATACAGTTACTATTATGAAAATTTCATTATTGAAATTTAGCCGTGTAGCACAAGCTTCAAAATGTTGATCAACACAATACTTGCTAATACCATCGAGCGTGGTGGTGTAATGGCTAGCGTTCTGGCCTCGCAACCGGGAGGACGGCGCGGCGGTTCGAATCCCCGTCCGGGCATCCAGATTAGGGTTTTCCATGGTTGTCCAAATCACTCCAGGCAAATGCCGGTATGCTTCCTTCAAAAGGCCATTACCGAATTCCTTCCCATTCCTTGTCCCCTATCCTTTCCCGTCTCTAAAGACCTCGCTGTTAGAGAGACGTTAAGCAGAAAAAAAAATCTTGCTAATACTTATATCATCAAAACTATAACCATTTCTCCAAGTTCGTTCTACAATAATGAGAAGCTAAATTAATGTCAGTTACATTTGACATACCTTTTCCTGTAGTTATGTGGTGTTCAGACAAGCATAAAACATCAATTCTATTGATATCACTTAATTCATTTATGTTTACTAGCAATTCATCCATTTTGTTTGTTAACCCTCTGATATTCTGATGTCATAATTTAATCCTTACACAATTTTTAATTTTGGTATCTGAAAACTCATTATTGTTGAAACTAATTTCTTTTAAAACTCTCTGCCTAATACATGATCCTAATCTAAAAAAGGAGCTGCCCCAACACCATTAACAACAGGAATATTTTAATGTGAAATTGTGGCCCCAATTAATTGTTTTGCTATGAGATCTGAAAGAACCCCCTTCCCTCTACTATTGAAGTGTAGGCCATGCCTAGTATAACCCCACCTATCAATAGCATTTTCAGGTACCAAGTCCATGCCAGAGCCAATATCAGACATAAGAAACCGTTCCAGTTACAGATTCACTCGCCTCACAGCAGAGTTCATCTGCGGCCGATCATAGCGTCTGTAGACTGACATCGCACTGACCCGAGTGTGGCACGTTGCATCAGCTATTTTCTCCAGGTCATCTCTGATATTATACCTATCATTCCTGCCAAAACTATTTCCCGCTCCTCCCACTATCACTACATGATCCTGATCTGTGAAATCCTTACACAAAGAACCTATATCTTCCACTACCTGAGCAAGGCTAGCACTAGGTTTGAAGAAACTCATGGTCTGGAAACCTGATCCTAATTTTTCCTGTACCAGTGGCCCAACAGCTCGTCCATGGCTACTACCTAGCAGCAAGACTTTATTTTTCCCTAATCCCTGCCTACCAGACTTAACTACACAGCTTTTCCTACAAGTCTGCTGCTCATTACCTACACCTATTACTACAGAAGGCTCATCCCTGTCTAACTCTGGCAACAGGGCAAACCTATTTTGCACCCCAACAACAAAAGAATCAGAAGCCCTTCTTGTTCTAATTGTCATTTTCCCTGTCACTAGTTCCCAACAATCTCTGTTTCCCTCCCTGCGCAGCCTATTAAACTCGTTTCTAGCCTCTATCAGTTCAGCCTCAAGGGCACTAATCCTTACCTCCTGCTCCAATATCTTCCTACTTTTGAAACAATCTTTACAGAACCATGGGAGAGTCTCCTCAATTTCCCCAACTTCGACGCCACTACAAATCGCTCTACAATGAAACCATTTCTCACACCCTTCGCAAAAAATTCCAACCCTCAAAAATCTACGGCAATGTCCACACTTTTCACTCATGACAACAACAACATAGTACACAATACGTGAAAGAACCTTACAAAAAACTGCTAAATTAATTCACAGGGAAGCTTTATCTAAATATATTTACGCTCTATAACAAAAATCTGAACTTAAGCCTAATGTTGAAAAATTTAAACAAACACAGAAAATAAACACGGAACAGACCACAGCACTAAATCACAAATAAATATTTTTTGCACCAATAAAAACACTGACTAACGCTCACAGAAGTAAAATGTATTAGAATTTAGAGTTTTGAATTACTATTACAACAAAAACTAACTATTAACTATATTTATTTATAATCTAAATACTCACGTTCCCGCAGTACTTGTTTCCACGGAATTCCAGAGAGCGTTTGACCTCATATCCCAGCAAACAACAATTTTGCTCCTTTTGTGAAGCATCTTTCGCCAATCTGTGCGTCGTATATTTAAAGGTTTGAGCCAATCTGTTACTTAGTTCTGGTTGCCAATTGTAGGATAACAGACAGATTATTCTCAAATTACATTACATATTTTAATGTCATTCTATATCTTTGAATTTTAGAGTTCCATGGAAAAGGCTAGTTGGATTACTATTTGAAAGTTTCCATAGCAGCAATGATATAACGAGTGAATTTCCAAGGTATGATTGGCACATATGGAGAACTTGCAAATAAGAAGTCCGATTATGTAATTACCGTGGTGTGTTGGAGTTTATTAAAACGGATTTAAACTGTGCAGAGTATACGGCTATTATTTCATTTACTTAGTTTAACTGCACGTTCAGTAAATAAATAAAATAAACGACGCCAACCGCAGCTAAAAGTACGAATATTAATTATTAATTAAGAAGCTTAAAAGTACGACAAATATAATTAAAAAATATTCGGAAATACGATATAATCCTTAAAACGAATAATATTTACAATGAAAGCTGGATTTACCAAAGGAAATAGCTCTAATTTGGCCAGAATTATGTGACGACGCTGGGAAAGATTTTGCTTAAAACATTGATTTTTTTTCACGGCTTAGTTCAGGAAAGTCAAAATTCACCTCAGAGTACACGTGCTCAAAAACTTAAAGCGTAGTTTTTTACTGAAAAATGTACACATTGTGATATATTTAAGAAACATTAAGTAAGAATTTTATTTATTTATTTATTTATTCTAACGGAAAAACCATTTTACATTAATATATCTTATGATAGCTACTTATTAAACACAATTACCACTATTTATGAACAATTTAGTTACAGTGAAAACAAGAAGATAACAAAAAATAGCAAGTATAGTTTTATAATATTAAAACTAGAAAAACAATTACACAGAAGAAAATTATTAATTATTCTAAAACTAATAATAAGACTCAACATAAAACTACAAAAAAAATTATTACAGGGAATAATAGACCGTGACTAAGCCCATCATTACTGACTCCACTCACGTATGAGTACTTGCTTGAAAACAGCAACACTGTCAATGAAAAAATCAAGTTCAGGAGGTATTCTGTTACCTAGTCTCTTAATCCGTTCTATGGCACTGCTAGCCTCATAGTTTGTGCGCAGATGTCTACGACCAAATAGTTCTCTCAACCGTGTACCAGACGGACAACGAAAATATACATGTCTGAGAATTTCAGGGCAGTCTATAACACCTGAGATTAGTTTATGCAGAAAAAGGACACCATGAACATTCCGTCTCGACTCCAAAGGATGGAAACCAAGGTAGGTTCCAACAGCAACCAACGGAACGTCTTTGTAATGAAAGCCCATGCGACAACCTATAAGCCTTAAGAACTTATTTTGAAGATTCGGAATGTGTTGAATTAGTGTGATCTGATGAGGCGACCATACAACGCTGCAATACTCAAGTATGGGTCTGACATGGGCACAGTACAAGAGCCTGAGTGTCTGGATATTATTAATAAATCTGGAAGTGCGTGCCAATAAGCCCAGGCACTTGGAGGCCTTGGCACATATGTTGTGGACATGTTCTTCTGGACTGAGATTGTACGTCAGAAGAACTCCTAGGTCTCTTACAGTTGTGCAGCGATTCAGTAGCTGATTTTCCATTTCATATTCAGAATGTAATGCCGATTTAGTGCGGTGAAAAGTAATGCAGGAACATTTATTAACATTAAGTTGCATACTGTTTTGTTGACACCATTTCACAATAGCTTTTAAGCAATTCTGAAGATCTAAGCAGTCATCTCGAGTAATGATTTTCTTGAAAATCTTAATGTCATCTGCAAAGAAACAGCAACTGGCAAAAATACTAACTAAATCATTTATGAATATATTGAACAGCAATGGTCCTAGGTGTGAACCCTGAGGTACACCAGAAGTTGCTGCGAAAGCAGTTGACAATGAGTCAAAAGCCTTTACAATCAACCTTCTGTTGCTGAGGTAGCTACAAAACCACTCCAATAATATACCAACTATGCCATATTCCTTCAACTTAGTAAGAAGGTGGGGATGGCTAACTTTATCAAATGCCTTTGAAAAGTCAAGATATATGACATCGAGTTGTTTTCGCTCACTAAATGCTCTAATTATTTCATTTTGAAGAATCACAAGGTTAGTTGTTGTTGATTTTCCAGGAGAGAAACCATGTTGCTTTGGAGTAATTATGTTACGAAACATGGGATAGATTTTGTTTAGCACCAACTTCTCGAAGATTTTTGCTAAAACCGATTGTATAACAATAGGTCTATAATTCTTAACATCTTCCTTCGATCCGCATTTATTCACAGGAACAACATGACCAAGCTTAAATACATCTGGAAAAATTCCTGACTTTAGAGACCTGTTAAACAGGTATTTTAAAGGATGGCAAAGCAAGACTCTACAGTATTTCAAAACATTCGGTGGTATTTGGTCAGGACCACAACTCTTTGAACAGTCTAGCTTGCCCAATGCTTTATAAACATCTTCATCAGTGACTGCAAGTGTACTCAGACTATTACTAGTACTGAAATGGATCTTGGAAGTAGACGAAGATGGAGGTGTAAATACTGAAGAGAAGTATTGTGCAAACAGATCACACATTTGCTGTGGGTGGGAAGTGAAGTGATTATTAAATGTTAACGTGCTTGGTGCTCCTTCAGCTTTGCTAGTGTTATGGATGAAATTCCAGAATAATTTGGGATTGCCAGGAATAGTACATTGTACATGTTCAACATAGTCATTGAAGCATTTTTTGGATAAGAGACGAGATTGATCTCTCAATTTTGAGAACAGGACATAGTACTCATAATCAAAGGTCTGCTTATAAGCTTTGTGGAGTCTTCTCTTTTCTATGACCAATTGTATAAGCTCTGTAGAGAACCAACATGGGAATTTTGACATTCCAGTTTTTTTCAGTGGTGTATACTTGAGCACAATTGACTTCAATATGTCAGTGAATTTTATGAACAGATTGTCAGTATCGGTGGATAAGTCAAGGGATTCAAAATTGGATAGGTCCATAGAAAGAAGTTCATCAAAAACTTCTCCAAGATTACACCTAGCAAAATCAGGAACAAAAGTGCACTGGTGGTCAGGCAAGGTAGATTCTACAGGGTGAATAATATTCAATGCTGGATGCTGGATATCAATAGGCAACAAAGGGCAGGTGTCCAGGGCCGGCGTTTCGTGTTAGGCCCGGGTGGGTAGTCAGGCAAGAAAAAGGGGGGGGGGCAGGTCCCTGAAATATCTTACTTAAAACAATGATAGTGATAACTATGGAATCAAATTCATAGGAGTAAAAACTAGAAATTTAATTTAAAAATTCATCATAATATTTATTCATTAATAAATTTATTATATATATTTTAGCTGTGTACAAAAGATTTATTCTTATTTTTTAAATTTATTATTAATCCGTATTAACTGCGCAATGCAAAAACTGTACTGCGCTTTGCTTGTTTGGAAATGAAACGATTCAATAATTTTTCCAAATCAAGTTCGTTACTAAGGTTACTATGTACATGTAATAGAGCAGTGTTATTTAATCGATCTTGCAACAATTGTCGATCTTATGTAACTCTTGAGTCGGCGTAAGACCAAAAAACTTCGTTCATTTGAACAGGACGACCCAGGAATTGTAATGAGTAGTCGGACGAAGTGTAAAAACTCTGGTATGAGTCCTCTAGTCCATTGGTACTTCTGTAAAAAATCTACAACCCCTCTTAAATTTTTTGGCTCCTCATCTTACCTTTTCAAAAGTTTCAAAAACATGTCTCTATCACTGAGCAATCTTTCTTGGTTAAAATCATGATTATAGAAATTTATAATTTTTTCTACATTTGTGGGCTGTCACAGAGCGAATCGTTCTAATGATTTGAAGAACTGGGTGGAATCGTTGTCGAATCGACTCTTTAACGACATTAGTACTTTGTCATAAACTTCAAAATAAGATCTGCGGAAAAAATCTTGAGGTGTATGAAATGCTGTCGGGTGACTAGCCGAGTCAAGAATGCGTTGTCACACGATATTCGGCGACTAAAAACATTGTTGTCTTCTTCTGGTGATACAAACTCGTATATATAGATATACTACCCTGTGTAAGTAGTGTAATATAATATATACACGCGTGTGTGTGTGCGCGCGCGCACACACGCGTGTGTACCGCCACGTACTTTCTACTGGGAATGTAACGGAGTTCTGTTTTCTTCCGCAAGTCCCGATGTTCCATAAGATTTGGGACTTCAGCATCTGTTTCCGTTTCTGCATCTTTTGTAGCGAAACCAAAAAGTAAATCAGATTAAATGGAACTGATGTCACTGGGTACGGCGGTGCTGTTTGAGATAACTTCAGTTGAGTGAGCGCCGACAACAGGTCGGAGTGGTAGCGTATCGGTGAGGGTTCCTTTTTTTTATAATTATTACATGCATTGTGTAGAGTCCCCTGACAATCAAACTTGGCTGCCAACTTTGGTGCCGTGTTGAAGTCCATGTTAAACGTCTGTAAATAGGTTCATGGTTGACATCTTGAGATCCGGTTAGAGTTGAGATCAAAACCTTTCGTATTTGGTGGGCGACCTTTTTGTGGCGTCTGTGGGGAAGTTAACAACACAGTTTTAAGTATCAGTTGTTAACTTTCAACTGTTCTGTCAATGTTATTGTTTTCGATTACTGTACGTTTTCGTTTGACCAGATGTTGTTTGGACTACTTACTACTGTTTGAGATCAAAATTGCTTTTCAAATATGGTAAGTATACCAAACATTCAAATCTGGGTGAATTTTTGAGACGCTACCAAAGTTGTGAAATCTGAAATTTTTAAGGATCGCAACGAAAGGAGAATGCGTGAAAAAATTCATTGTTCTTTTCCAAAAAATTGGGCTAAATACGAATATTCACAGTTTTAAGGAAAAAATAAGAAATATTGAGAACTGGCTACCGGAGGCAACTGAAAAACAAACAACCGAGCTAAAGGTTTGGAGCCGGAGCCAAAGAGAGTACATGGCATGTTACTTCGACGTTACCAGGCGATTAAAATTCCTTAAAAAAAAAAAAAAAAAAAAAAAAAAAAAAAAAAAAAAAAAAAAAAAAACTTTATTTCATAACACTACAAGTTACTTTCTTCAAGAATTTGTGGCGATATAGCGCTGAAAAATTTGAAATCCTCGACGCTCTGACCACTAGCTAAAAGTATCGGGGTTGCGAACGACCATTCGTTCACAGCAATAAAATCCTCATGGTGGTGTTCTTTTAAATAAACTTTCGCAATTTGTCCTACAATTGATACTAGGTTTTATTTTCCAATCTTAAAAATTTATGAAAATAGTCAGCTTTAGTGACTCGTATCTCCGTCACTAAAAATTGAACGGAGAAATCTGTGCAGTTTTGAGACCAGCAGGATGCATCTCATTCATCTTCACACAACTCTCTTAAAACTAAAAACTGCAATTCTCAGTCACTCATTTTCACAAACTTACGCTCTATTATAGCCAAAATGCTTAAAACTGCAATAAAAAATAATAGAAAGTATCAAGAGAAAACATACGGCAAAAAAACCTGATGACAAGTACTCGGACCGCGGTACAACTTGGTTGCCAATAAAGTTCACAACAAAGTTTGCCAATCAAGTGGTCGTCTGGGGCCCCCTTAGGTATGTATTTTATTGTAAGATAGTAGCGTGTCTCAAATGAAACCAAAACCAAAGTCCTATTTAGATAGTTGTGTACAAAAAAACTGTGTGGCAAAATGTACGTACATTAGGTATTCTCTGAAAGAACATACTGGTACCACCATTGCTTTAAAAAGCAATTTGAAATCCATCCATCCAGAAGAATTTAAAACGTCTGAAAAATTAAATGTAAATCTTAAGTTACATGAAGGGAAAAAAATCAATATCAGTCTAGTCAAGTAGTAAAAGCAAAAAAGACTTCTATTAAAAGTAGATCCTCTTTAGGTGATGGCAAATTTCTATGTTGTCTCCAATAGTCCGCAGGTTTTTGTCAGCCCCGCCTTGAAGTGTTACTAACGAAAAATTGTTCAGCGAAAGAATGTTTAATTTGTGAGGAGGGGGGGGGGGGGAAGAAAAAATTAAAAAAGGAGAAAAGGTTGCTAAGCGTTTGTTTTTAAAATATAACTTGCCACTTTTAACTTTCTAATATTAATCATAGTAATTAGAAAACTACTACTTCAAAGTCAGTTACTATTACTGTTTGATTTGATTATTAAAATAAACATTATTTGTCATTTTTACTAAACAGAAGTAACTAGACACTAAATGAAGATTCTGTACACTAAATCACATTTCATATAACTTCGGCTTCTGTTTCCGCTTCCATTACATCTCTAGTACATACACGCAGGGCCGTAGACAGGGTTTAATGGGCTCGGACAATTTCACCCGACCGGGCCCCTCTTATCCGCGGGGGGGGGGGGCGAGGGGGGTCACTTTTTTGACAACGATAAAACAAAACAAAAGTATTCAGATCCTTACAGTCAGCTGATAAAAAACAAAGCAAGCCGAAGCGCCATCGTCACTTACCGCGCTCTTAAATTTTACGTATTGTAGGCTACATTATTTGTTAATCAGCACATAAATTTTTATCTTATATTTTTATCTTATTGCATAAAGCTGCAAGAGGTTTTTTGCTCACATTAACTGGTTTTTTCTTTCCGTCATAAAATTATAAGCCTGTATGATTGTTAACAATTTTTAATTTTTGTTGTTGAAGGTAAAATTTACATACCTAGATTTTTCCGGGCCCCTGTCAACAATTTATGGGCCCGGGCCCCGGGCAAATGACCCGAAAAAACCGGTCTGTATACGGCCCTGCATACACGTGAATAATCATTACATGCACACGTATTTATATAGGCCTATATAGTGAAGAACAAGAATAAGAATAAGAATTTTACTTAGTTTCTCGATTTTGGACTGTCAGCTGACTTAACAAGGCCATCTTTTAAGGTTCCAGTGGATCCTTCGTCTAAGGGCGATGCAAATTTATCCTCCAAGTTCTGCAGTCTTCTACCATTATCTACACTCAATTCGTTTCTCCTTTTCAGATTCGCTACGAATTTATCCATTTGAATTTTTATGTTAAGAGTCAGCCGAAATACACTAATGCAGCTTTCACACACGACTGTTTTGGACGTACACTATGCTACTGTAGCATTCTTCCTTTCACTCACAACGATTGTTTGCCTCAGTTGGCAACAGCTAGGGTGGCGGTCTCTATTGAAACATAAAGGGATTTAGTGCGTCGTTGATGGTGGTTGTTGTGGGTACACAGGCTATTATACACAATGTTGCCACCTTAGCGATTTTGTCGCTAAATTTAGTGAATTTCGGAGTTCGACAGCGATATTCTTAAATATGTTATCGCTAAAAAATTATTTGGTGATTTTTAGTGATATTCAACCTAGTTTCTAAAAATATACTCGCTTCCTTTCAACTAGATTATTTGTAAGAAAATGTGTCCTTTGATGCGGAAAATTCTCTTCGCCAGGGCAAAAATAACAAAATAGTAGATCTTGCCTCTGAAATGGAAGAAAATTGAGAAACTGCTACAGAAATGGCATGTTATTATGTTCAATGGAACGCTACAAACAATGTTATTGAATTTTGGGCTGCAGTTCGAAAATACTGAAATGCTGCTGAAATAAATAGCTTTTTTGGAGTTATCTGATTTAACCATATCCGCTTTATAACTTCCTCACTTGAATTAGGCAATAGAGAGGATTTTGAGTACAAAGAATATTGCTTAAAAAGAAATTGAGAAATAGAATGGCTGTAATACTCTTAATAGCATTCTTTTTATAAGGAATCAGTTAAAAATTGTGAAAAAAATCGTTACAGTTACGGGCTTCCGGCTGATGTGATTGCTGCAGTTGGCAAAGATCTAAGACTGACGATTCATCTCATTCTTCCACATCTGCAAGTTCTGCAATTCCAGCGATAGACCAAGATGATGATGAAGAAATACAGATTGAAGAATTTGATATTGACTTTTAATACAATATCATGTTGAATTTGCTGAAAATACTAATTATTAAAATATTTTTTATATTACTTACTTAACCATTTTCCTTTATTTAATTTAGTGATTTCTAGCGAATATTTTGTTCTAAATATCCCGTAATCTAGTGAGTTTTTCGACCCGGTCTAGCGACTTTTGTTTTTGAAAGGTGGAAACACTGATTATACATGCATTTTGAAGGACGAAAACTAACATGCTTAGCTGGTCTGCTCTCTCTTTCTCTCAATTCTTTTCCTCTATGCACTCTTAAATTCCGGGTGGGTATTTTTACCCACCCGGAATTTCCCGGGTGGGTATTGCTACCCACCATACCCACATTATCCGCCGGCCCTGCAGGTGTCTTCCTTGACAGTGACATTGGAAGAGGCAAATACTAAATCCAATAACACACCCCTAGAGTTCAAGACATGGTTACACTGTTCAACATCCAATAAACAAGCTAGCTCACAAAGCATTCGAGGAGAGGCAGAGGGAAAATGTGGTTCTTTTTTTATCCAGTCAACATGTGGGATGTTAAAATCACCAACCAGAATCACATGGGATGGTTCTACTTGTTGGTCGGCTATCACTTCTTCCACCACCTGGCAGTAGTTGGCATATACATCGAGAGGCTTACTGGGCGGGATATATACACTGCTCAGCAAAATGTGTATATCATGCAACAGATCAATTGATAAAAATATAGACTCCACTTTTAGTGGAGACATTGTTCTAATACATCTAGAAGGCATTCTGTTGTTCACTGTAAACAAGTAAACCACCGCCACTCTCTTTAGAACTAGTTTGAGAGGACCTATCACTCCTGTAACACAGAGTGATTTGTGAATCCAAGTTCAGCATTAGAAATATCTGGAGAAAGATTGGTTTCAGCAAGTATAATGATATCATAAGTACATGTAGCTAGGGCTAATCTTAATACTTTAAGTTTTGTCCGAATTCCATTAATATTTTGATAGTACATATTTATGTTGGTTTTTCCATTGGATTTAATTAGTTTTTTGCACTTTGCACTATTTTGGGCACTCCATTGATGTATTTTATAGCGAGGCCAGTTTCACCTTCTTTGGTGCGCTTCTCGAGTTCAGCACGAAGATTTACTAAGAACAATCGCTCCTTAGGAGTTCTGTCACTTCCAAGTGAGATTTCAGAAAGAGATGGGTCGTTGCATGCAATTTCATTTCGCTTAAAACCCTTCAGAAGTGTTACAGCAACGTCCTTGGAGCTTAGTACTAGTTTGAGTGGTCTTTGGCCAGAGGTAGATTTCTTCCCCAACCGAAAGAATGTGACAAGATCACTTATATTGACACCAGAAGCTGACATGATGCACTCGATCTTGACTTGTCGAAAGCTTTTCTTGTGTTGTTGTCATTACTTCTAGCTTCTGGAACCTTGAAGATAATGACATTTTTGGTCCTGTTTGACCTGTCATTGAACTCGGCTATTATTTCTTCAGAATCACTAGTTGTTTTTGACAGATGATCACTGAGAAGTTCAACACTTACTTCCAAAGTTGAAACCTTTGCTTCTACACTGCTAAGACGTGGTTCTAGTTCAGCAAGCTGATTAGAGAGTTTTTCAATGTTTTTCCTGACACTGTCCATTTCCTCCTTGAATTCATTTTTGGTAGTAAGAGACGACACTTTCTGCAGCAGCAGAGCGATATTCTCGGACATAGAGGCCGACGTGTTTTGATTTGATGATAAACAATCATCTCTGTCGCAAGTCCAATTATTATTTTCGCCTTTTGCGAATCAAGAGTATTCTTTTTTGCTCATTCTGACGCATTCAGGATGGAACCTTTGGGAACAGTTACTACTGCATTGTATCACTTTACTCAGAGTTGGTTTGAGGCAACACGGACAAATATCTTGCTTGTTAACGGGTGCCATTGCATTCAAACCAGGAGTTGAAATTACACACGATAATAATAATGATCAGAAATGTATTTCACAATGATATGAAGAGATAAATATATATATATATATAATACTGAAAAGACAAGTTTCTAACACAGGGTGCGGAAAATTTTGAATATTGATAAACTGAAGTTATTGCACTGTTATTGCTTCACTTTCGGAAGTGAACATCACTTTTTTTTTTTTTTTTTTTTGAGGTTATGATATGCAATTTTATTTGCCTCAGAAAATAATTTTTCATTTCGTATACCTTTAAGAACTATAGAAAACGCGCTTCGACGTATTGATAACATGGCGGCTTATATACCGTTGTAAGGAGTAATTTTTTTTTTTTTTTTTTCTCCAGATCTTTATTTTTTACTATTTTAAATTTTACATTTTACCATTTTACATATTTTACAGTGAAAAACTGTCAAATTAATCTCTACAGATACTTTCTTACTGCCAAAGAGTCTATTACAATCAGAGATCTTCACTCAGTTTGCCTCCATTATAACCGCGCCAAAACTCAACAAAGGAAGAACGGAACTGCGAATTCAGCCAAAGGCTTTTACCATGTTATAATGAGGTTTTAATAGAAGTTTGCTTCAAAGCCGCGATTTCCGAAACAGTTTTGCATTTTACTTGGTCGCAGTCATATTTCATCAAACAGTTCATGGTGCTCCATATTTGTGGTGCTTTAATGTTAAACGAGAGCATACAAATATGGGCCATAATATTTATCAATATAGTTTCCAGTTTTCAATCTCCATCTGTCGATTCTGAGGGTATTTTTAAATTTTTCGAGTGTGTGATTCTGCTCCATTGTTATGTAAGTTACAAAATGTGTAATCATCCAGACAACAGCTTGGGTTTTGACGGTTGGGAACAGTTTGAAATCACATCTGAGAACAACTTTTCTCATCAGGTAAGGCTTTCTGTCACCAATGTTTACAAGCGTCGTCACTTAAATTTCACAACTTGGAGGTTATGTATAGGAGCATAACACGTTTGGTTCTTCAAACAGCAAAACTTCACATAGGAAGGGATAACAGATCAGTCAGTTTATGTAGTACTAACAGCGGATTAATTATCTGTCTTAAAGAAACTTCATCACTGCACATATACTAATTAAAACTGTGAAATACTCGGCGCACTAAATTTTCACATCTAAGATAAACAAACCAAAGATTTCGAATAAAGTTTTTCTCGGCGTTGTATATAAATCTTAGGCTTTAAACTCAGTTTAGAGGATAGATTTCAGAAACTTACATATCCTAGAAAGAATTTCTGTTTTATTAGCATAGGTTGTAGTTAATTTAAAAATATAGCTTAATTGCTCTGCACATAAGTAGAAAAAGAACTAACAGCAAGCATTCTTCGCGACAATTTACCAATATTCAAATGAGATAATACGTTAATTGTGATGATAAAGTATAGATAAATCTATCAAAATATAACTGTAATTGTATTATCCGTAAGCCATTAGAAAATAATTTTAAAAAATCTCAGACATTTTTCATGATGAACAGCGCACTCTTAATAGTCGCAACATTAAAAAAATTACGGACACATTTTGAAAATAATTTCTAAATTGCTAGATGCATTATGTTCTTGCATTTATTTAAATCATGTATCAGATCATGTACATATGGTTTGACTAATCACAACGGGTTTTAACGACGTTGCGTTTATGGGAGCACACGATACTCAATTTCGAAAGTGATAATGCATTTATCGATAAAAATTTTAGTTTAAGAGAAAACAAAATATTGACGAATATAGCTTATTAAACATAATACAATATTATGTAAAAACTTACGTCAAAGTAGTCTTCACAAAGTATATTGACAACTTTATAGACAAATACGCTGGGTCACGACGTGTAAGTAATAGCAATTTTTTCCTCATATCTTCCTTCTGTGGACGAAATAAACATTTTGTTTGCTTTTTATATGATGTGTTCACACAATGGGGCACTATATTCTTCTTTTGAACTGTAGAACTCATTTATCAACAAAATATGTAAACCACCGCTTTGCTTACAGCCACTCGACTAGGGATCAAGAGACTACAAGAGAGTTGCGGGCGTTTTTCCCAAATTCAAATCAGCGTATAAAAATGCATAAAGTTGAAATATTCGGTTGTTTTTTCAAGAAATACTATGTTTCTTGGTTATAGTAAATGCACAGCTGCAATACTGGCTACTTTTCAAAAATTAGTCAGGTACCCCATTGGTTGCACTTGCTTTATTCGTGGAAACCTATTTCAGCTGTTCATCAAACAAAATGAATTGTTATTTGGTTGACAGTAGATTAGAAGTGCATGCTAGCCTTGAAGAATAGATTATTCTTAAAATTCTCATAATAGAAGATACAAAATCATCAGAAACTTGTAAAAGAATAATAAAAAAAAATTTATCGAGGAAATTCAGTTATCGGGGTTCGACGTATTGCACGGTCTAACAGTCAGGTTTTCTATCGCTTTAACAATTACTTGAGGCGAGTGCTGCGATAATTCTACAGCATTCTATTCGTCCTCCTTTTAGAGTTATTTCTTGTATACCTTTTTAAATATCGAGCATAGTTAGCGAGTTTTAAACGTTTAGGTCTGCCATACGGGAGATTGCGCACGTTCTCTCTTCAGTGCACTGCATTTGTCCTCCTTGTGGCGGTGTAATGGTTATCGTTCTGGCCTCACATTCGGGAGGACGGTGGTTCGAATCCCCGTCCGGTCATGCAGATTTGGGTTTTCCATGGTTTCCCAAATCACTCCAGGCAAATGCCGGGATGCTTCCTTCAAAATGCCATGGCCGAATTCCTTCCCATACCTTGCCCGCCATCATTTACCGTCTCTAAAGACCTCGCTGTTAAGAGACGCTAAGCAGTTAAAAAAATTGTATATTAGTGATTATTCCTATCGTGCACCTGCAGTCAGTATTCCTTTGATCACTTATTTTTTTCCACCTACCAGTAACTTCTAACCTGACAAAGGGACAGTCTTGACCCCATCATAACTGGAAGTGGGCTTCCTTACAGGTTTCACTAACAATTTAGAAAGAAGCCTCTACTATTTATAAGTAGGTAATGTATAACGAACCCCCTCCCCCCTCCCCAGCAATGGTGTCCACAGGCACAACACCCTAGTCATGGCCAATGCTTTTCTCAAATAGCACCTCTGCCTACCATTAACCAGCATAACAGCGTGGTTTATCTATGGCCGATGATGGTGACAAAAGATGTTCATGAGTTTCACCCAGGTATGCTGTCACTCCTTCGCCACTTTCTTCGTGTTACTCTCTATATTATAACTCCTGTTTCTATCAGTATTATTGTCCGGACTTAACACTACAACTATTCTAGCCTCCGTGAAATCCCTACAAAGTCATCCTACATTCGCTATTACCTGCCCTGTTGTTGCAACAGGTTTGTTTTCTGGTGGCCTGTGCCTAACTGATCACGCAGTAAATGGCATAAACTTCTCCCATAGGTACTACCTGGCAGCAGAAATTTTTTTCCTATTTTTATTCCTTGCATATCTCTATTATTAGAGGCCCACAGCATCTTACCTACTCTTCCATTTACATGAGACTCTTCTCCATCTGACCGTTGTAACAGGTCAGACCTATTTCTCCCTACAGTTTCTAAAGTATCTGGCACCTTCTTCCTATTTCTCCGAACCATTCTTTTCAACCTCCCCACTAACCCCACGATTTTATATTTCCGCCTCTCTAAGCTGAGTCTGATGTTCCCTAATCGTTTTTCCCATCTTTCTGATAGTTTTACCCAAATGTTTGGTCTTTCTTCCGTGTCTGAAGGTTTCCTATTTCTAAAACAAAGTGAAGAATATCATGTAATAATCTAATGTACCTGTTTTTTCCCTCTTCACTGCGTTCTCAGCTAAACTACTTCTTACACTGAGTGCAATCGTTATGGTTCACCATATACCTGTAATCGGCTCTACACTTTCCGGCCAAGATTTTTTCCCCAAAAACTTCCTGCCAAATGAACTTAATGGTTTAAAGTATGATACTCCATATATCTTAATTTTAACTGATTAATAAAACTTCTAAGAGGTTTACAATGCACTTATCAGATATTTTATAGCCCATAGCACTACTGTAAGCAGTAACTAGATAGAAATTATCACCAAGCCAATAAATAAAACTTACACTTATAAACGTGAAAATTAAACTTAAGCTAAATTTTAATATATTAAATATAATTAAATAAAAAATATATTTCGTACACAACAGGACACTAATTTTAACTTACACTTACGAATTTCAAATGTAAACTGACAATGGAATTTAAAATATCGATACACTACACACGTGAATCGGCTACACGGGTGGCAGGGGCCGTGTGGAGTGCATTGGGGGATTTTTTAGGCTGAGGCAGGAAGACCCGAAACTGGGATCACAGTTACGGGCAGCCCGATCAAATTCGGCACCATATGTTAGGAATAGCGAAAATCAGTCTCGACCATTAAAAGTACTCGTTATTAACTGTAGAAGTGTTTGTAATAAGCAGCCTGAGCTTGAAAGCATTATTAGTAGTACAGAAGCTGATATTGTATTAGGTACTGAAAGCTGGTTAAAACCGGATATAAGTTCAGCAGAAATATTTAACGATAGAATGAATGTTTTCCGTAAGGATAGGTTAAACTCCAATGGGGGCGGTGTATTTATAGCTGTTAGTAAACACCTGTAGTGTAGCGAAATAATATCGATACGGTCTGTGAAATCCTATGGATTAGACTAAAAGTAGCTAGGACAAAACTTGTATTAGGGTCTTTCTATCGTCCACCAGATGCAGATGTATCTATTGCTGAGGCCTTAAGAACTAATGTAAGTAATATAGCTCGTCAATTTCCAGATCATGCAATAATACTAGGAGGTGAATTCAACTTTCCGTATATCGACTGGAATAATTACGTCCACGTTACTGGTGGCCGGGATAAAACATCCTGTGAAATTATTCTTGACCTTTTCTCAGATCTTAATCTTGAGCAGCTCGTCACTGAACCAACGCGGTGCCACAACGATAACGAAAACATTTTAGATATTCTCGTTACGAATAGGCCTGAGTTATTCATGGACATTTCTACCACCATGGGAATAAGTGATCATAAAGCTGTAATTGCTACAGTAAAATTAATAGCCGCGCGCAAAAATAAAAAAGAAAGGGTCGTTTACAGGTTTGAAAAGGCCCCAAAGGAGAGTTTAAGAACGTTTTTGAGGCATAATTACATTACCTTTATAGAAGGAAGAGGCTCGGTTGAAGAGATGTGGCTTCGATTCATGCATATAGTCAGGGAAGGTTGGACTTACATATACCGAAAAGGACAATCAGGGATGGGAACGATCCCCCGTGGTATACACGTGAACTTAAACGGTTACTTAAAAAACAAAGGAAGATACATGCACGCTTAAGGACGACGATGTATAGGAGTGATTTAGAAAAGTTAGCTGAGACAAGAGAACATGTTAAAAATGCGATGCGCGAGGCTTTTAACGACTTTAGTTTCAACTCACTTTCTAAGAGTCTCAACGAAAACCCAAAGAAATTTTGGTCGTATGTAAAAAAAGTTAGTGGTAGTGACAACAATATGTCAGTTCTACTACAAGACGGTCGGGAAGTTGATGACAGCCGCAAAAAGGCTACCGTATTTAACACCGAATTTAAAAATTCTTTCACTGACGAAAACATGGAAAACATTCCCGCTTTTGCACGGCGTGTAGAATTTGAGATGGATCCAGTTCAAATTGATAGTGTAGGTATCATAAAGCAATTAAAGCTCCTGAAGTGGGGGAAGGCGCCGGGTCCTGATGGTATTCCAGTAAGATTATTTTCGGAATACGCGGAAGAAATAGAACCATTTCTATCAGATATATTTCGTAAATCTTTAGAAGAAAGAAAAGTACCTTCTGACTGGAAAATAGCGCAGGTGATTCCCGTTTTCAGGAAAGGTGATCGGAGAGATCCTAGGAATTATCGACCCAAATCTCTAACATCTGCCTGCAGTAGAATTCTGGAGCATGTCATATGCTCTAACGTTATGAAGTTTCTGGATGAAAACGAGTTACTTACAGCAAACAAACACGGATTTCGTAAGAACCGTTCGTGTGAAACGCAACTGGCTCTATTTTCGCATGACGTAATGAAGGTTATCGATGCAGGATCACAAGTTAATGCTATTTTCTTGGATTTCCAGAAGGCTTTTGCCTCTGTACCACATAACCGCCTTTTGGCGAAGATTCGAGCGTATGGTATATCTGATCAGATCTGCGAATGGATGCGCGATTTTCTAACTGGTCGGTCGCAGTATGTCGTTGTTGACGGGGAAGGCTCTTCAAAGCTAGATGTTACTTCGGGCGTTCCTCAAGGAAGTGTAATAGGACCACTTCTTTTCTTAATTTTTATAAACGATCTCGGTGACTACGTTAATTGCAGGATGCGATTTTTTGCTGATGATGCACTTATTTATAGGGAAGTGGGGTGCTCTGACGATTGCTTAGAAATACAGCGCGATCTGGATGTTATTTCGGAATGGTGCCGTAAATGGCAGCTTACACTTAACTGTAAAAAGTGCAAGGCAATGCAAATAAGTAATAAAAAGACCCCGCTTGCTCACGAGTACAAAGTTAACAATTCAGTTGTTGACACGGTCGATTCCCTGAAGTGTCTAGGCGTAACAGTACAAAGTAACATGAAATGGGACTTGCACATAACTTCCGTCGTAGGCAAAGCTAATTCTAAACTACGTTTTATAGGTCGTATTTTGAAAATCTGCAATGCTCATACAAAGGAAATAGCGTTTAAAACACTAGTGCGTATACATTTGGAATACTGTTGTGCAATTTGGGATCCGTATCGCAAGGGATTGATTGACACGTTAGAGAAAGTACAGAGGAGAGCCGCTCGATTCGTGACCGCTAGTTACAGTCCTTATGTAAGTGTCACAGAGCTGATACGTGGGTTAGGCTGGGATTGTTTGGCGGACAGACGACGTCGTTTTCGTTTAAATTTGTTGGAGAATATGCGAAAATCTCTAATTTACGAGTGCAACGAAATACTTCTTCCGCCAACCTATTTAGGTCGCAATGACAGAAGGGATAAGATTCGAGAGATAAGATGCCGTACTGATACATTTATGTATTCTTTCTTTCCTCGTTCTGTTCGGGATTGGAATACTCTAAAATAGGATTGGTGCTTAGCACCTTCTGCCACCCACAGTAATTGTGAATTACAGAGTATAGATGTAGATGTAGAATATAATCCTAATGTGAATAACACCATTCGGTTATTTAGGAATAATAACTATTTTTTTTATTACAAGCAAGTCGTTATATTAATGTTTCACAACCATTTAAATAACAAGCTATTATATTTTCTACAGAATAGAGGCTATAATATGTGATAATACACTAACCTCAATAATCAAAACTACTTATTTAATTTGGTACCTAAGAAATTGGAATTGGTAAATAACTTATACTACAATTATTAACTATAATAAACTGTCTTTGCACTAACAATCAAGATTGAAAAATTTTAAAACTTGCGATAGTAAATTGAGACTTTCTTACAGGAATGACGGGAATTTAAAAGTACTCTTTTTAAACGGAAATATGAATAAGTCTTGTCTCTAACAACAATCATAATAATTATACATAAAAGCATTTATTGACAATCCATACACGCAAGTATTTAATATAATACACCGCTATTGTTTCAAAATTCAATTTCAAATATTTCTCATAGACCACAGGTTTCCTTTCCCACAGGAAACATATTTACAATTTCTTCTTCAGTGTGACATTACCTTTCTTCTTTTCTCTCTGTGCTATTTTCGTTAAACCAATACTTAAGATGGATTCTGAAGTTGTTTGCAACAACCATCTTCTTTTTTATCAATATTTCCATCGGATATTTTCATGAATTGTTCTTTAATTGAAAGCAATGGCACAACTACCAAAACATATTATTTTAAAAAAATGATCCCATAATGTTCTCAATCCCGCTTGACATTTGCGGGATTGGCGTCAGTCCTTTGGGATCCAGTATTTGGTTTGACGTGTGATCACATTAAATAATAAACACCTGTTCAATAAATTAGTAAATTAATTTTAATTTTAAATAATAAAAATCAACGGTTGGCTATATATTTGCTAATAAAATTGCAGTAATTTCAAAATGGTAAGCCTTTCTTAAGTATTTGTAACTATAAGTTAATATCCTACACATTAAAGTAACGTTGTGCTTTTACATTATTGGTTTTAAATCAACTGCTGGTTGTTACGTAAATAACCAAAATGTCAAGTATACAGTGATTAGTCTAATTACATACCATACAGTAAATAATCTATCTGTCAAGTAAGCAGTCAAACAATCAAATTGGTTGGTATATACATGTATGATATCTAAATAATAATGGTGAATCACATTGACTCTCCAAAGAGAAACTCCTTGTAATTCAATCACTCCCGCTTTTGGAAGAAACATCATAAGGAAATTGATTATTTCGTATTTCTTTTTATTTCTTAAAGAACTCCAGATCTTTCCGTTCGAAGCGGCTTGCCATGCAACATAACAAAAATAATTGAATGTGCAATCGTTTGAGAACTCTCATAAAAGAACCATTCATTTTATAATAACACAAGTAATTACGTATGTTATATTGATGCAAAGAATATTTCATCCATATTACTGTTTTATAATTCTGAATAATGTTTAGAAATTAATATTTTGTTTGATTCCACATTTTTAGAATTTATGTGTGATAATGTTAAAATTTGGCGAGTACTATTACCCTACCCAATATACCTTAGTAAATATTTAGAAAATTATACTAAATAGACAACATAATGCAGTAAATATAGTTGCAATCATTAGAAGGAATAAATAGTCGTGGTGTAGGTTAGTCTTTCTGGAATTCAAACTGTGAAGCAGTTAGAGTAGTACAATTTTGAACACGTTTTGTACCTTGTGGTACATGACGTTTCCATAAGGGTCGGTACAATAAGAAATATTGAAAGTAAATAAATTAAGCAGTGTCCAATGAAGTCTTCACGGGTGAATCGCCAGATTGTGTTTTGTTTTTACAACACAATCCAGTGATACACCCTTGAAAACTTCATTATAATCATACGCCGGGAAAGTCTGCGTTCTCACAAATGAACCAGTAATTGTCTATAACTCACTTCACCTTTTACATCAAAATAGATGTTTTTATTTATCCGAAAACATATACCACAGTAAGGATTCGTTGCAAACGTGGATAAAAGTAATGTCTACGTCTTTATCAAATGACTGTCTACAATCGCAACAGTTTCGGCCAATTTCTTCTTTTAATCATCGTTTTTAGAGACTGTAATGAATCTTCTTATGTAAGAACGGAGACTTTCCCGGCGTATGCTTGAGATGAAGTCAGCCGACCTGTGCAGACGTCCCGACACCTGATGAAGACGACGGAGCTAGTCGTCGAAATATCGTGTATTCAAAACACTATCCAGAGGTACACCCGTGAAGACTTCATTTCATGAATCTTCTTCTTCTTCAGTGCAGTGGTTTTCCTCTTCCTTTAGACACAATTATGTTATAACCACAGTAGTTCAAACGATCCCAGTTTTTTCCCCCTCTCACTGCCTAATCATAATAAATAGAGACCATTACATTAACTCGAGTACCGCTATGTACCGTCCCGATCCAGTACTTTCTTCAAGTGGCTAAGGAAAAAAATATTGTAAATGCACATTCACGAAATTTAATGCGGAGAAAAAATGTTTTAAACAACGTAATTCTATAGTATAGCGACCCTTAATTACGCCGCAGATGGAAAACCTTAGTAGAATAATCTTGGGGAAAACTAATCGGTGGCAAAGATTTCGCTACCGGTTATAACCATGGAGGAAGGAATATTCCTTCCTCCATGCTTATAACGTAGTATGGTTTTATTGTACCCATAGCAGCCACGATAACAACGGCACGCCCCGAGTACAGAGTCTTTGATATTTTAACCATGAATCCAAAGTTGTTGTAGATGGGTAATATATATAAAATGAAGCGTTGGCTTCACTGAAAAAGGTCTTACAATTTTTAAACTCGTTTGTGTGAAGCTATATTGTTGCCATTTAGTATTAACAATTAATGAAAAACTTTCCTTGAAATAAAAAATACACAGAGAAAGGAAAGCAAACCTTTTGTTGTTTCAGTGACAGTCCTTGTCTCTGGTTCCTGCGGTAAACAGTTGCAGCAAAGTAAATACATGAGTAAATATAGGTTTTCGTTTGTCTTATGGAAGGCAGTGTATGTGTAATTTGCCGGTAGAAAGATCAAAATATCTCAACAATGGACGCTGGAGTAATTGAAGTATTGACTCCTATTACATCATTCATTTATTTTTGATCATGCCACAACATTCTCATTTCAATTGTATACAAGACAGTAAATGCACCGAATTCCTATTAATGAAGGTGATGCATTAATGAGTATGCTATGATGGAACAAAAACTGCTCTACGCTTTTCGTGGATGGATTGCTTTTGTTGCATTTATGGATTTAGGCTCAACTGTCAGGTGTTTTATAGAGAAGAGATCATTCATCGGGGAACTTTCGCAACAGGGGATGAAAGACTCTGAAGGTGGTAAGTTTGTTACAATACAATACATTCATTTTCCATTGATCCCAATATAAGAGACTGGCTCTGTGGGATGTGGAAAGTTGTCAGTTTACAGATAAACAGTTGCATAACAAAATAATAAGTACACCAGAAGATGCACAGTCATAGCATACATGGAACATTAAAAAATTCCATAACAAAATAATAAATACACCACAAGATGTAGAATCACAGCATACATGGTACCATAAACAATTCCATAACAATATAAATACATACACCAGGAGATGTACAATCATAGCATTCATAGTAAATTAGGGTCTACTGGAGATCGCGATTCCCCTACAACAACATACATTAATATCGTTGGAATACTGCTGTAGTCAGTCACAAGACGTATTATTCTCAAGCAGTAATTCCGTTGTAATACAGCCTGGACCATTATTTTCAAGCACAAATTAGGTTGTAATACAGCCTGGACCATCATGAAACAATTAAATGTACTTCGGGAAGAATTTATAGTGGAATCGTGCGTTTGACCACTGCAGTATTATGATGACAACTCATGGCGGAATCGCGATCTCCAGTAATCCCGTAAATTAATTATGTAATCTACAATTACACAAGCTACTGGCAGTTATTTTTTTAGTTACCTTAGAAATAAATTCTTCGACAGAGTAGAAGGAGATGTCAATTAAAATTTTTTCAATTTTTTCCCAAATTTATTCTTATCATCTGCTAGACATGTAATATGTGTTGGGAGCTTATTGAAGATATGTATCCATGAATATCGGACTCCTTTTTGAACAATTGACATTGACTTGTAATCCTTGTGAAGATCATTTTTACTTCTAGTGCTATAATTGTGTATTTTACTATTTGTTTCAAACAAAGTATAATTTGTGACTACAAAGGACATTAACGTCTATATGTACTGAGGTGCTTATGTTAAAATCCTTAACTTCTTGAACAGCTCTCTACATGAATTTCTATTGCTAACCCCACACATAATTCTTATTACACGCTTTTGAGCTCTGAACACTTTGTCTCTATGGGTAGAATGGCCCCAGAATATTATTCCATATGACAATAAGGAGTGATAATAAGCAAAATAAACTAGCTGCCTCATACGAAGATCACCTATAGCTGAAATTGTACGAATTGCAAATGGGTCTGCACCCAATCGCTTTAGTAAGTTGGAAACATGTACTTTCCATTTATCTCACCTTTTTTCTATGACTTTATTTGTAAAATTATTACAGAAGATGTTTAGTGGAAATGTATGAGATCATTATTATAAGTGCCTGTTCGGGGACTGACTTTCTCCAGCTATCAAACAGTGGTATTAACCTTTTGAAATTTGTATTAACTGCTTTGATATAATGTCCTCTTCATGTTTGCCACTAATTAAAATTGCCGAAAAAAAAGTGTGCAACACAGCTATCGCCAGCGATCCAAAATTAATACAAACCTTTAAAATGTTCGTTAATTCTTTTGTTGTATTACGTTTTTGATATTTCAGCTTTTCTCCTTAATAGAAAGTGATTAAATTTATGACCGAGCGTGGTGGTGTAACGGATAGCGTTCTGGCATTCGGGAGGACGGCGGTTCGAATCCCCGTCCGGGCATCCAGATTTGGGTTTTCCATGGTTTCCCCAAATCACTCCAGGTGAATACCGGGATGCTTCCTTCAAAAGGCCATGGCCGAATTCCTTCCCATTCCTTGCCCCCATCCTTTCCCGTCTCTAAAGACCACGTTGTTAAAAAGGGACGTTAAACTGTAAAAAAAAAAAAAAAAAAAAAATTAAATTTATGAGGGCAAAATTTTTCATACAGCGTCGTAAACAGATACTTCCGATATTGAGAACAATTGTCTTTGCATTGTATGGAACTGCGGCATTCGAAGGTGAAAGTTACAGGTAGGACTGTTACATATGGCCCTTACAAATTTTTTCATCTGGGCCAGGACTCATTTCAACATGATAAACAACTGCTAGGAAGAAAACAAAACAGTTTATATAATCCCTGTGCTGACAGTAAAGTTGTAGCGGGATCGTGATCTAAAATTAAACCAGATTTCTTTTAGAACGTAAGTAAAAACAGAAGTGATATACAAAAAACAGCGATATTGAAGTGAAAAGTGACTCGGTTGATATGGTTCTTCGACCGTTAATATTCATGCTACAACAGAAAAAGTATCATGTTTATAGTGTCTTATACTATACTGCAGTGATTGTTGTGTATAATTACTAAATTATCTTTATTTAAAAGCATTTTCATGGAAGAAAGTATATGCGACTGTATCATATAATTGAATATTATGGGAGAATATGTTGTTATATTTCAGAGTGTCTTATCACACAGACATTATTCACTGTGCACTGTAATTTATTATCTAGCAGAAAAATTAGCAAATGTTCAACATATATAATAAATGAAATAGAATGATTAACTATGCAACAATTTTCTTCTGAATCCTGTTGCTGTTGTATGTGAAATTTTTCCTTGAATTCTTAATTCTTCTATGGTTCCTAGCTTAGGACATGATATTTCTCCTTTGAAACTGTGCCAGCATCATATATGATGGTATGAGGGTATATTACAGCCTAATAACTGCTTGAAAATAATGTCTCACGATTGACTACCTCAGCATTATGATGTCTTTCGCCAGCAGTGAGCAGTGTTGTTGTAGAAGGATTGCAATGTCCGACAGACCCATTAATTGAAAATTATGTGGTATCTAACATTAATAATCATGTAGTCATTAGTAAATAAATTACACTATGAACACATTTGTGGCATCCTTGTTCTTCATTGATTGTTGCTTTGATGCTGAGGTAATTTAATGTGTCCAGATCTCATCAAATCACGCAAATTTTTCAGTGAAATTTACTGGATTGGCTCAAACAGCTTTTCCACTGAAACCTTCCTCGCTGTCTTTTGATCTGCTGCCAGAAGTTTTGGCACCCGAAAGGTGGAATCCTCTCTCATCTCCAAGCACTCAGTCAGAATGTGATCTACTACTTGCTCTTGGAATGCCAGATATATCCTCAGTCTGCCAAACTGTTAACATTCTGCCTGTTATCATCAACTCAAGTATCCTACCCACATTGTCTTGTGTGATTGGCTTCACTGGGCTTTCTGTGTGGGGATTACCTGCAGTTCTGGTTCTCCCCCATTAAAATTCAGATCCCAATGTTTTTTTTTTCTGTGCTGTAGGTTGGGGCATTCTTTCATAGTGTTGCCGTCATATCCTCATTAATGTCCTTTGGTGAAATCTCTTTCTGATACAAATTTCTTCCTTCTCCATTTCAGATTAAATGTACAGCTCATCCACTTCAGGACCTGTATCCAAATAAAGGTTAATTCCAGGATGATGTAATTGTTCACAATGTTCTAAAATAGATTAAAGAGTGATTTGGTATGAGGAATGAATGAGGGCATACGAAGATGTCACACTGTTATTAGTGAATTGTAGGAGTATAATGAATAATGCTGTAGACTTGGGGAGATATACAAACAGCAGATAGGAGGTTGATCCTTGGTTAAATGAAAGCTTTCTCAGACAGTTTGCTTTTCATAAGGGTTACAGATTGTACTATAGAGACAGAGGAGGAATTGATGGGATCATGTTTATTCTAGTTAATGATGAATATTAAAGTTTGTTGGTATTTACAGATGATGAATATGAAGGGAATTGTCATAGCTGTTGACCGATCTGGGAGGATTAATGAATGAGTTACGACTACTGGCGAGTAGCTGATTTTATAATCATAAGTGGTAATAAAAGCAGTTTTAATAAACAAGGTGTTAATTGGTAGGGAAGTGGGATTGTAACATAAGAGATCAGAGATTTGAGAACACTTTGGAGGCACAAATACTAGATCAAAATACAAAGGGAAACAATATGCATCTTCTTAATAAGGACCAATGTGATGAAGAGCGCTATAAGGGCAGCTTATATGCAAGATAATTCAGATGAAGTGGTTGAGGAACACCTTAGCCATAGAATGACTGTGAGTAAGGTTAAGACGATTTTCGCAAATTGGGATGAAGCCTTGCTGTGTTTAGAAATTATTAAGATGTAGGAAGCAAAGAGTTAAGATTGGAAATGCAGTACCATGGGGGACGGGGTGTATAATAGGAATATGTCGAGAGAGAATTGTGAACAAATACAAAGGTACAAATACAGGATATCTAGTTGGGAGGATAAGCATGAAAAGTAGATAAATGCCAAAAAGAGTCAGCTGATTAGGTATATACATAAAAAATCTTCTTATGATTTGCAGCGGACGGGTAATTGCTTGTGGAAGACATTAAATGTGAATATCTGAGAATATCAGTTGACAGTAATTTCAACTGGGTAGCGAAAGGGTTCAAAATATTGTATCTGCTAGGATGAAGGGGTTCGGGGGGAGGGAAGAAAGACATTGGGTACCTAATGAAACTTTGGTCAGGCTTCTGACTAGGGTATTGTTGAACAATATGGGAACCACATTATGGGTATCATTGCATGGAGTTAGAAAGGGTGCAAAGGGAGGCAGCTAGAATTGTCTGTGGAAATAACCATAGGATGCACTGAAACTATAAAATAGTGTGACTGCAAGACATTGTAGGATACAAGGCAGATAAGGAGTTTTGAGAGTGTATGAGGCACATTTAGATGTGTAGTGGTAATAATTCCTGGTTAAATATTTGGGGGGAATTTAGAAGCAGCATTTGGAAGGGAAGAGAGCACCATGTACTGTAAAGAATTTTAAAGTAAAAATGTTACTTTCAACAGTAAAATTGACTGCCACAACTAATCTGACAGCTGTTCCATGACTAAAGTTATGGCAAATAGTTTATGGTTCTCAGCTGTAATCACCCTTCCTTATTTTTTATTCATGGTGAATATATTCCCCCAACTTCCTACTGTTTCCTGGATAAGCATCTTCACATATGGAAGATTGCCTATCTGTCAAGGTCAGAGAAGTTCCCATTCCAAGATTTGGAGATGAGAAATAATACCAAATGTATTGCGAAGTTTTAATTTCTAAATTATTATAAGGAAACTGTCAGATGTTAAGAACGCTATTTCTATGGCTCCACCAATATAATTCAATTTTATGTTCACTTTTTGCTATTACAATCATGTTGGCTGTTATTAATGCTGACTATTGCAATGCATTTAATTTGAAAATGGAACATATAGTGTAAATAATTAAGGTTATGGGAAGTACACCCATTACTTACCAGAGATGAAGGCAGCAGGGCAGTGGTGAACCCTAGGGTGTCCCTTATTTTTCTAAAGTCAAAATTAGTAACACATAGGTCCTTTTTTTTTCATTTTACCCTAAAAACTCGCATATAAATTTTTATGCCATTCAGAGAACTGTAACCTGTGCCGATTTGCAGTGACTCATCAATACATATAAGTTACGCGAGAATAGTGGCGCATGCCCACGTTAATTGTTCCTGTCACTATGGTTCTTGAATAGGTATTACATATTGTTTTGTTCTAATAGATGGTCTTAGGATTACAAAGTGCTAAAAGAGAATATTTTTATTAAGAGAGGCAAACTACCAAATTGCAGGAATTCTATCAGTTTTTAAATGGACTGTAAGTGAAAGCCCTAATCTCACTGTACATAAGTGCATTATATTCTGGGGAATATTATGGAGACAGTTGAAAACAAATCACAAGCAAATCTCTGGATGTTTATAAGCGAAGGGAAGAGGATTTGCAACATGAATTGGGTTATGTTTATGTAGTTGCACAAGCTTACGTCCTAGAAAGGATGTAAACGAAGGAGGGTAAAATCTTCTTTCAGCAACAGAGGGAGTCGGGGAGACCAGGTTGCTTGGTGGGTGTGGAAAACTTGCTGAAAGGGAAAAAAGGGTAAAACAAATGAAAATAGGTGAAGAGAAAAATACTTAAATATATGTCGTCCAGCGAGTAGTCGAGCTCTTCAGCATCCTGCGATTTGTTGATGCTATCTGTAGAGCTCGACAACACATCTTCTAGTTCTGAAGAACATGTAACATATGCTACCACCCCAACTACGAAATAAATTAATTTGTAAATATTATTTAGTTAAGTGTAGTTAATTATCATGTAAATATTGATTGTAATAATGTAATTACGAAGCTCGAGAAATTCACAGATTACCAAACACATTGTCATTGGGTAGTGTAAGTACATCTTTGAGAAGATAAGATACAAAATCTTTGGTCTGGTGTGACACAGAGAAAGAAACGGAAGATGTGTGTGAAGGCGCGCTGTAGGTTTGGACTGTGAGTGTCACATTAGCAGTATATGAATGTATTAATTATTCGAGAAGTGACATATTGTAATTGTGTTTTCTGTATCGAGTGTCAGCGAGTTTTAGTTTGGTTATTAAAACAGTTGACAGTACATGTTAACAACTACGCATTGTAATTTTTCTGTAGAATTAGCGATCCGTTGATTGAGCTATTTTATGACGATTGAGTATTATAATATTTAAAGAAGTGACCTCTACTCTGTTTACTTGGGTCAAAAGACTACATATTTAGGGCCATGTCGTCATAAGACCTGCAGAGTTACGAGCAAGTTAATTAGTGGAATTTGCTCGTCGTCGGTTGGATAAATTTTAATTGTATGGAGGTTACAAACATCATGAAAAGCATGTTCCAAAGCCATCCGAAATAATATAATTAGGAACTGCTACAAAGTGCAGAAGATATCATTACTCCTAAATTAATAGCCACCTTGGATAGATACCAGTTGGGTGTAAAAGATTCAGTTTGGGTTCTTAAAGTTATCGCGGAGGCACTTGGATTTAGCATTCATGATTTTTCTGTAAATAAGTCTTCCATTCAATGAACTAGGACACAAACAAGGAAGTAATGGACAGAAGCTATAATAGCTGATTTTAAAATGACATATCCCAAGTTGAGACCATTCAGTGTTTAGTGTCCCACCCGGTATGCCTCAGGATTTACTACTTTGTTACACAGCTTTATTAATTAATAACTAAATAAATGGTTGTTGGTGGGTTTATCTTCTCAAGTGGTCTTTCACATTAATACAAGTCAAGATAATATATTCAAAAATAACATATTGACTTTATTAATCTTGATACATGGAAAACAAATTTTATTTAACGAAACAATTACTTTAATGGATGAATAGTTGTTTCATCTCAGGCAGTGGATTTTATAGTTCTTAATTGCTTTTACTGAGGAGCTTGTTGTGGTCACTTTGTGGAAGACAGTGTGTCGAAGTTACCGTAGTGTTGAGCAGCGCAGGTGGCCCGTGACGTTGCCTCGGAGCGAAAAGGGTCGTGTCGGCAAGACGATCAGCTGGCGAGGAGAGCTCCGTCATGCCGTTGGTGCATGTTCCTTTTCGCTGGACCCAAGGGAGTCGCATCATTTGAACGAAGGGTGGACCTGGGCATCTGGCGAGTCTCATCCAGCCACTGCCGGCAGTGTTGGCATCCCAGGAGGCCCAGTCGAGCCTTCATCGTCCAGTCCCCGTGCCGAATCGAATCTTGCTCCTGTCCTCTGTCCGTTTGCTCATCACCTTATATGAAGGTGGGGCGTTCCTTCCTTCATCTCCAATTGGCCCCACATAATAACAATTTATTGGAAACAATTCTATTGGATGGACATAACCCCCCGACAGTATCATTTTCTTGTTAGGTCATCCCCTTCATATAGTCATAGTTCCTCTCTTCTCATTGGCCTGCACTTCCCATGCATGAGCAGTTTATTGTTGATGTATGTTTCTTTGCCAGCGACATCTGAAAAGTGTCTGACATCTCAGGTCTGGAACTCTGTATTACTGTGCTTTGAATGAAGTTTTTCATTCATTGAATATCCAGGCAGACAAACTCACAATGCCACACTGTGTCCATTGTTTTAAACAAACCCTCACTATTCCACGGTCTCTCCATCATTTCAGTATATTAATGATGAAGACATTAGGGTACACAAGGGCAGTCTGTTCCTTTGGATGATAACCAAACCACGCTAGAGTACATTCTTTGTTACTCGCTCGCCTGTCCACGGAATTTCAACCATTATCCTTTCTCCTATTTGACAAGTGAGGGCATTAAATATTCCTTGCAATAACCTTGTCGGCCAAGAACCACATTTAAATCAAATTAACTTATTGAAATTAAGTACATTACGGCAATGAAACGATTGAATTTCACTACTACATTTCTTGTTACTGGTAAACAATGAGATTTACCGAATGGGACATCCCAGTATTTCGAATATTGGTTTACCAATTTTCACATATCATGCATCATCCTTAAAGTGAGTTCTAAATTTACGACAGTGTTAATCTAAAATTTCTGAAACATTCTGCCAGTGTCTATTCATCCAGCAGGGTTAATTGCCAGTCATTAGCATAAGTTCTCACAGATTCGTATCACAATATAGCTACTGAAGATAGAACTAAAACAATTAGGTGACATACAACCTATTCTAAACATGCATTTATTCTACAAATTAGATGATTTTGTTTATTCCTTTTAACAACGTTGCCACAACAATTCAATGCTATTTCAGTACCATTAACGTGAATGTGGAAAAGATATACACACTACCGATTCTAAGGACTCAAAATCTTTATGTAATCGTTCTCAGTTCTTTGCAAGACATTGTTAGATGTGAGAACTTGATCATACAAGAAAGGGAAATTAGTTTGCTAACATGCAATTTCTCCATAAGTTGAACCATCATATTCTCCGATTTCCATGGTACAACTACTACGCGTACTTTGAGAAGCGCGAGATGTAGAACTTCATCTTTGAACATTCATTTCCTTTTTCCCATCTGACTATAACACTCATTGTGTCTCAGCTGCCAACAAGATGCTACTTTCTATTCACCATTCTATTCTCTTTAACTCGGAGAGCTCATGACATTTATCGTCATTGCATCTTTGAACGAAAGATACCAACCTTCGTCCGTTTTCCGTCACACGGAACTCTATACATGTACAACACTTTAATCATGTTCTTACCTGATTTGCCATGTAGAACATGCTGGAGGCATCTAGACTAATATGTCCATAACTTACTCAATTAACAATACTTTGCATCACCTGTATTATCATGGGCAAATAAATCAGGCACAGAAAACACATACGTTTTGCTCAGTTCTAAATCCTACCCTCTGTTTTATACCGCATTTTAATTTGCTCGTCATAATACTCTCGATTCTTATTCACTGCTAGCTTCTGTGTACTCACATAAACTATTTTATTAATCTACTTCCTTTCCCCACATGTCTTGCAATTTTAAGTGACTGATTAATCTTGTTTACCACTGCCTTTTTGTAATACTGCAACTCATCTCTGGACTTACATGATTCAGATTCCTTATTCCACCAATGTTATTAATTCATAAAACTGATATGCTACTGTGGATAAATCTCTTTTAAACATCTGATTAATGTTACATAAAGTAGTTTCTCTCAACAGAAAATGTTATAGATCATCACTTTATCTCTGCTTACTGGATTTTCTTACCAGAGCTACACATCGGTTTCCTCTATTGTGTTCTAGAGAAGCAAATCATTCCCTCTTATATTCGGGTACAGCATTTCTAACCTACGGGAAATATGTAAAACTGCAAATCAAACAATATGGCGCTAATTTGTATATGCAGCAATATTACTCTTTCTACCAAAGTAAAATTAAATAATTTTAGGTTCTCTGAATCTTAGGAACAAAGAAATTGGCTACTACACTTTCTCAAGTGTACACTTACCAGCTATCTAGAACCAACTGACTAAACTTAATACCGTTACGGATTAATCAAATCACTTATGTACCATGACCACATGTACATGTTCGAAACCATCTAGAATCGCCAAATCAAAATTACCATGTGTGTAAAACCAAGGAACTTCGATTCTACAATCGTTTAATATCTACCCTGAACTACCTGAAACCATTTCTCACATTCTGAGACTATTCTGCCAGAAGTCTTTCCACCTCCGGGCATGCCATGCAAAACAAAGATTTTCAGAATTGTTACTGATTTTTCTACCTTTTCGCAATTTCAATCTCTTTAAAACCACTTTGTGATAAGCAAATGTATGTAGAAATCCTAACTGTTCAGCTTGTTGGACAACGTGAATATGGAAAAATTCACATTCAGCTATCTTTCCATTCTTACTCACACTGGGTGATTCCTTGCTATTAGGATGCCAAGAATTCTGTTTGCCTGTTAGGCTCGCAAACAAAACCAAGGATACGGCAGGTATCATCTCCTTTTCCAAGAAACTTACATACTGCCAATCTTTACTTTCACTGCCAAAACCCAATACTTTACTTCCTTGCAGAAACCCTTTCTTTGATACTTCAGCAAACAGTTCACTTGTGACATCAACGCAAGTGTCTGTCTGCAGACATTCACATTCAGTGTGTACGTCTAGTGATTTAGCATCATAATTATCTATTTCCTGAAAGCTTTGGTCTTCTATGCATACATTAACTGATTCTGTTTTCTTAGTAATCTGTATTTATTTAGCAAAAATTGAAACCTCTTGCTTCTCAATTGACTGAACATCCGACTTCAAATCGTTTTTCATGGCAACAAATTCCCTTCTAAATTTCGATTCATCATGAATCTATTTGATCCAATCGCGAATCTACCCTTTCCATTTGTAACTTCACTTCTGTTCGAAAATCATTCACTTGTGATTTTATGGGAGACTGCATGCTCCTCAAAGATTCCATTATTGATCCCAGATTTATCGGTTGCAATTCAGCAACAGTTTCCTCCTGTGAATTTATACTATCGGTAGATAATAATGAAGCCATATCTTCCTGTATTTCTGACTGATTAACCGGATCTACTCCAACACTTGTACCAGGTAACACAGAATTTCCCTCGGCATTCATAATGATGTTTCTACTTTTTAATCGCATTAGTTCCAAAATACAGCAATAGACTTCAAAAGGAATATGGAATTTACCCCAACAAGCAATTAAATTCAACACACCAACATAAAACACGACTCACAAACAAAGCAACTGAAATTGAACCATCTTACCATGAGAACAGACGATTTAATCCATCGACAAATCACAACAAAGCAAAACAAACAAATAAAACAATGCCGCATTCGAACAAACATATCACAACAAATTTCAATGGAGCCAATATACCATTAGAAAATTCAATGCATCAGACACAACAAAATGTGATAAAACAAACGAAACAATTGACACAACATCTGAACACTGGACTCCATTTAGCTGAAGTTGGAAAGAAAATATACATTGTACATTCTACAAGCTCTACACAAAGAAAACAAACAACATATACAAGAAACACAAATCATTCACTTTGCCAAGATAGAAATTCACCTGCTTGCCATCTGAAAGTAACTGACATACATGTTCAAACATTCATTTTGCATTAAATATCTCATGAAGTGAGAACAATTCTATTTGACAAAAACAAGCTCCAATTAAAATTTAGTATTCAATTTGAGGGCTAAACTATGAATTTTTGACCATCGGAAGCCACGAGTTGAGCGCCAATTATGTAGTGTCCCACCCACAGTCATTTATTTAGTTATTAATTAATAAAGCTGTGTAACAAAGTAGTAAATCCTGAGGCATACCGAGTGGGATGGAAAGTTATGGCCTGGTCTGGGTGTAAGAAAATCTATCTCATAATTACATTTTGTAATTGGGAACAACTTCTTGTGGTAAAGACCAAGGTGAAGTTGTTTTGAATGCTCTAAATAACTTGGACCTAAGTGATAAAGTGGAAATAATGTGATACGACACAATTGCATCTAACAAAGGTCATCTCAATGGTGCCTGGGCACTTCTGGAGCAAATGTGAGAAATAAAGTTATTACTTTTGGCATGACGGCATCAAATTGATATAAGCACTCTGAAAAAACATTCCAATGATCTACAAATTGAGTTGTTGTTATATTTCTATTTGTCTGAATTAAAAAAAATTCTTCTTGAGAGATGACTACAGAGAACTAATTGATGGAAATAGTGGCCTCCTCATGCAGTGCATCAAGCACGATTTATGGTGAGAGCCATTTATTCACTCAAGATATGTTTCCTAAGTTTTCCACTTAAATTGAACAAGGAACGCAAAATGATACGTAATTTAGAAGGGGAGTGTACATCTGACTTAGTAAAAAGGTACACTCCTTTGATGGCAGAAATATCTGGCTCTACTTTGCATGGTGTGTAAAATTAGCTGTATTGTATGTACATTATTTTATATCTTTTGCAACCAGTTTAATGCTTGCCTATGTTTTGTTTTAGGAAAAACCATGAATGAATTTGTATCTGTGGAGAGTAAACATTTATTTTCTCAGTTCAAAATTTAAAGGGAAGCATTTCTTCATTGGATGAAAATGCAGTTTTTGTACAGGCTAAAAGAAAGGTCTTTTATCTGAATGACACAGCTGAAAGAGCTATAAAATTAATACAGGATTTTCACGATTGAATTACAGCCAATCAAGAACAGAAACAATTTTTGTGCAGAAACACCAAAAATTGTACCTACACTGTAAAAAAGATAACCCAAAACAAAAATATCCCCCATAATTTTAATCCTTTTGTCTTACTAAAAATATTAAATATTATTATTTTGTGGTCTTGATTTCTTTGCTTACCCAAAATTATAATGATTTAGTTATGTATCAAGCAATAATCAAAATAAGCATTTTTCGTAAACTTGTGGGTTTACTCGGCACGGGTTAGCATCATGGTAGGAGGATAAAATTTCTTATGTAAGTAAACTGCAATGAGTTAAAAAGAATTATGAGGGTATGCATTTGAATATTTTTTAAAAAAAATCCTCTTATAAGGGACACTCTAATGAACACATTTAACGATATTTCAGTTTAAAATCTTGCTCACACACAGAAATGATCCATAAGGCAAGGGATCAGGTGTACACTCACCAAGAGCTATCAGATGACTGGCTTGGCCGTTGCAGACAGTGTGGGTGGCAGTGGTGAGGAGGAAGCACACACACACAAACTATTCATAACTATGGCAATGTAATATCACCGGAGATGGTGGAACACACAAATAATAGAAATAATAATAATGAATAAATATATGGAAATATAATAGAACAGACAAGAAGGGGACAATAATTTAAATATATGTATATATAAGAAAAAGTGCTTGAAAAATAAACACTAACTTCTGGGTTTACTGGTAGGGCATTATCAGAGATTGTTTCCAGTGGGATGCCTGGTATTTTGGCTGTGTTGGGAAACTAGTTCCCACCTACAGAATTCAAAAGTGTTGGTAGTTTATCAAAAAAAAAAACTTTGTTAATACTAATTGTAAAACAGTTGTTGAGGTTGTTAAGAGTTGTGGGAACTGCATTGGGCTGCCACAGGATGGCCTTGAGTGCAGGAGTAAACTGTTTACCTATGGCCATTCATTCTGATGTATATTTTGTTAGTTGTGTGGTCTATAAATCAACTAGTGCAGTTGAGACAGGTTAGTTACTAAATGAGGTATGTTGTTGAATATAGCAAATTCGGCTATGGGGAAAATTTTCCCTGTGATTGGATTGGATTAGGTCGTAGTGGCTAGATGCATGCTGCAAGTTTTGCATGAGGTCTGTTGCATGAGAAAGATTCATGTGATGGTTTGGTAGAATCCGAAGGGGACCTGTGGACCAAGTCTGCTGAACCACATGTAGGGAACAGTCAGTAGGATTTTTGGCAGAACTCATTTCTCTCCTGGTCTTGAGTCCATTAACTGAATCCTTCTTTGTGGACATTACTCCCTATGTTCCTTCCCCAAAATATGCATCTGTCTCCACAAAATCCTGCCCATTATCCCCCCCCCCCCCCAATTTTTCCCTACACATATTTCATCAGCCAATCTCAAAAAATCTTGATCCACAAATATCCACCTTGTGACTATCCCAAACTGCCTTACAGATTCTTCCTGTACAAGAGTCCTCATTGTAAAACTTGCCAATCCCATCTCCGACCATGGAGGAAACTTTTCGCATCATTGGGCATGCCACATGCTCTACAACATACCTCGTATATCGACTCACCTGCCTCCACTGTGTCAGTTCATCATAGGCCTCACCACTAACCAACTTCCCATGAAATGAATGGCCTCATACAAGAAGTTTACTCAATCAACTTAGACCCTCCAGTTGCATCTCATGCTAGTTCCCACAATTCTCCCAACCTTAACAACAGTTTTATGCCGAAGGTTTTTAAACTCTTTCCAGAAACCACTACCCCTACTGAACTCTGCAAATGGGTACAAGTTTCCCAACATATCCTTGACTGTAGGCACCCACCTGGCCTCAACTTCTGGTGAGACCTTACAAGTAGCCCATAACTTCCTGTTCTTATTATTATTTATTCACATATAAATTTAATGTTACCACCCCTTTATTTACTAAACATATTTAATCCTATTTTAATTACTTATTCTATGTTCCCCCGCTCCCAGTAATGATTTCTCTGTAGTTATCAATTCACTATTTTCTCTACCACAGGCACTATCCTTATTCTGTTCTCCATTCATGTGTCGAGTGTCAGTGAGTGCGTAGAGATTCTCTTATCATCTACTTACATAATGAAGATTAATACCAAAATATTTTAATGTGTGTTTATCTCTGCCCACCTGCCTTCATCTATGATAAATGTTGGGTTCACTTTCGGTAGACTTCCTTATTATTAATTTTTCTCATTTTCATTTTTTCCCCCCGCCTTCTCCTGTAAGATTACTTTTTTTTTTAGATAGCAACTTTTCGTTTTGTATTCTTCTCCCTCACCACTGCCACATCTGTCCTGCCCTCAGTGGCCAACCCATTGTTTCAGTACGTCTTTGTGTGTGCACACCTGATTCCCTTGCCATATGAATAAATTTTTAAACTGAAATATTGTGAGATGCACCCATCCTATGCTGTTATTTTCATTTCCTAAAAGCATTTTAATCTCATTATTTTTGTGAACATATGGAGTAGGTAGATGTGCACTTTGTGCTATGGTTTGTCTTTACATTTGTAATACGAGATAGAATTATATCAATTAAATAAGTAAATGTCTAAATAATTAACACTCCTTTCCTTTTGAGAACCTGTTGTTGTGGTGTAGAATCATAACTTCTCAAATGTTTAAACTGGTGTTGAAGATATTACACGCTTTATATTAGCTTGACTTGTATGTATGTATGTATGTATGAATGTAACGGAATTTTACAACTCCATTTTGACCCACTTCCCGATGTCCGAGCTGTTTGAAATTTGGCACACATATTAAGAACCGGTGACAATACAATAATTTCATAGCTATATCCTGCTATGCTCATTACTTTGACAGCAACAACAGAAAAATGGTTGAATGTCGTGGAATTTTGCAATATAATTTTAACCCAATTCCAGATGTCCGAGTTGTTAGAAATTTTGCTCATGTATTGATAACTGATTACAATACAATAATTTCATAGCTATGTCTTGATATTCTGATTACGTTGACAGTAAAAACATAAAAATTTTGCAAACGTTTTAAGAACGGTTGACAATACAGTAGTCTCTTAGCAACGTCCTGCTATTCTCGTTACTCTGACGGTAACAATAGAAAAATGGTTGCCATATAATGGAATCTTTCATTTCAGTGTTTACCCGCTTCCTGACGTGCGAATCGTTTTAAATTTTGCACACTTATTAAGAACCGATAAAAATTCAATAATTTCACTCTCACCACGTTGTCAGTGTATCCTATACTCGATGGGATTACTGAGTTAGGCAAATGCAGCCGTGACATTAGTGCACAGGTGCGATTCGAGAAATCTTCGTCATTTGGCGGCCACACCCTTCGGAGATTTCCCACCCAATATAGCCATCATCATCATCATCGTTCTCCAGTTTCCCGGGTGTGATTTACGAGCCTTGGTTGCTGTAGACGATCGTCTTCTGCTGTCTCCTATCCAGAAAGGTTTCTCTGTCTGAAGTCGCTTAACGTGATGTTGAATAGGAAGTGTTCGAAATGTTACTTCGTACTATTATAGAAAAGTAGCCTTCCTCGTTTACCGTGCTATTGGATCTCTTTGTTGAGTTGACCATTTAATTGTAGTTTACTCATGGGAATAATAATTAATAATGAAACTACAACTCAAATAAAAAGAGAGATTGGCGAAGACAGTAAGAAACATACTTTTTAAACTATCTGAACTAAAAAGTTAAAAATAAAATTGTAGTTTAAAAAACTAAAATCACGCTTTCGTAGTAATGTGAACTAAAAGGTTAAAAATAATATTTAAATATAAACATTTTGTTTAACAGTGATAGGACGTCCCACAATTCAGGATAATTTTTTTTTTTTTTGATAAGCTTAAAGTATAAAGTCACTGATTACAAAATTAACTTTAATGTGGGGTGCGCTCTACATAACTTTTGACAATGACTCTGTCTTAACAAACAGCCAACGACAAAAAATATAAGACAACTGAAATAGCACCTCATGCTTTTTTACATTAAAGTTAATTTTGTAATCAGTGACTTTATACTTTAAGCTTATCCAAAAAAATTAATTTATCCTGAATTGTGGGACGTCCTATCACTGTTAAACAAAATGTTTATATTTAAATATTATTTTTAACCTTTTAGTTCACATTACTACGAAAGCGTGATTTTAGTTTTTTAAACTACAATTTTATTTTTGCTATAGGATCTCTGAGCAATGATTTGATTTTTTAGCAACGACCTTTTTGTTACTATTAATTCATATTGATACCTAATGGTAAGAGAAATATACAAGAAGAAATTATTCCAAGTCCGAGCACATTGTGTGGTCGTAAAAACATTAAGCAATAGGATTGGTACAAATTGGGGTGAATTGTGCATGTCCTTTCACAGGGCCATAAATATTTTAATGTTAATGGAGTTTGCAGAGTGACATTTTTGGAAGGGAGATTTGTTTAAATTATATCTTGTAATGTAACTGTATATTTGATGATATTAAAATTCACAGTTAGCTTTCTGAGGAACGTTTTCTAAAATATTCCAATATGTTCCTGTTAATTTTAATGGAATCATTTTCAACCATAGTCAGAGATATTTTAGTTTTCATGGTTTCAATAATTAAATTGATTATTGTTTGGAAAGAACTAGAAGCATTAGTTTTTGGCATATATTTTAGTAGGGAGTAATCTAATTGGTGGAGCCAGCCAGAATTGTATGAGGCCAATTTGCTGATGGATGATAACATTAGTATACATTGAGTGAGGTAATTAGTCTCTTTTATGCAGCCAGAAGATCAGTATCACATTACATAAATAAGAATAATGTGTATTAATTCATTTATGAAATTATAGAAAGAGTATTTCCAGAAGTCAAGAAGTGTTTAGATGCCACATTAAAAGATTATAGAAGTAGAAGAAATGCGAATAAGAAGAGAAGAGATTGTGCATATTATTTGTGCCTTGGATCTAAAGTGCAGATAGGGAGATGAATTGTTAGTTTAAAGGAGGTTATATGTGTTGAAAAAGGAGGAGGTTCTTAATTTGTCTGTATTTTTTGTGTGTATGTTCAGCAATATCTTCGCCAATTTTGAACTGATTTAAACGAATTTTTTTTATTTGATACGGTATACCTCCAAAGTGATCCCATATGAAATTCATTGAGAAACCTCCCCTTCTACCCCTTTCCACCCCTTAATTTTTATACAAACCCACATTTTTTATCCAATTTCGATGGAACTTTGTACGTGTATAATAAAAAATAAAGAGAAAAATACTGTCAACTTTTGGTGTAAAAAAACTGAACCCCTCTCCCCCTATACACCCCCTTAACTTTTGCCAATTTTCTTTATACAAAGCTACAGCCGACACCATTTAACTGATCTCCATTAAAGTTGGCATATACATGTAATTTTTCATGGAGAAGGTTTCTGACCAAAAAAATACCCCATGTCTCCCTTTACACCCCTTTATTTTATAGAAACCTAATTTCTTATCTGATTTTGATTGAACATTGCACATGTATACTTTAAAACAAAAGAGAAAAATCCTGTCAACATTTGGTCTGTCAAAGCTCTACCCCTCTCCTTCCTTCCAGCCCCTTAATTTTTGTCACTGTTTTTACAAAAAGCTACAATCACCACCGTTTGACCGATTATCATGAAAGCTGGTGCTTATATGTATTTTTTCACGAAGAAGGTTTCTGACCAAAAAATCAAAAAACCACCCCCTCTCCCAATTAAACCACTTAATTTTTATACACATCCACAGTTTTTATCTGGTTTAGATAGAACTTAGCAAATTTTACTATAAAACAAAGAGGAAAATAATGTCAACTTTTGGTTTGTAAAACTGAACCCCTCTCTCCATTTCCACCCCTTTGATTTTTGTCAATTTTATTTTTAAAAAGCTAGTGTCGACACCATTTGACCGATCTTTATGAAAGCTGGCAAAGTATTTTTTATGGATGAGATTTCTGACCAAAAAATCCAAAAACTAACCTAGCTCTCCTTTTACATCCCTTAATTTTTATACAAACCCACATTTTAATTCGATTCGGTGGAACTTCGCATGCGTATACTTTAAAACAAATAGGAAAATAAAAATACTGTCCACATAACTTTCACAAAAACGTAAACCCTATCCCCCTTTCTACCCTTTTAATTACTGTCAATGTTCTTTATATAAAGCTACCATTTCTATCTGATTTTGAAGGAAGTATGCACATGTATACTTCAAAACAAACAGAAAAATAGTCTACATTTGGTTTCGAGAAGCCAAAACCTCTCTCCCCCTTTCCACCCCTTAATCTACACAAAGCTACAGTTTCTATCCGATTCTGAAGGAAATTTGCACACATATACTTTAAAACATACAGAACAATTGTGTTTAAATTAAATTGCAGAAGCCCAACTCCTCTTCCCTTCTACCCCCACCACTTCTAATTTCCAATGTTCTTTATAGATATCCACAGTTCTTATCAGATTTCGATGGAATACTACATATGTATACTTAAAAACAAAGAGAAACATAGTGTCTACATTCTGTTTACAAAACCCAACTGCTCACTCTCTTACCCCATTTAATTTTTGCAAATGTTCTTTACATAAAGCTACAGTTTTTATCTGATTTTGATGGAACTTTGCACATGTATACTTTAAAACAAAGAGAAAAATACTGTCCACACCAGCTTTACAAAAACCAAACTACTCATCGTCTCCACACCCCTTAATTGGATTTTTTATACATCCCTTCAGTTTTTATCTGATAGCAATAGAAATTTACACACGTATACTTTAAATCAATCAGAAAAGGCAGTCTATATTTGGTATACAAAAGCCCAATCCCTCTTCCCCATTATCCCCATCCCTTTTAATCTCCAATGTTCTTTACAAAAAAAAAACAGTTTTAAATCCCATCAAAATCAATTAAGCTATTTTTAAGTCATGACAGAATATTTATAAAATAAATGTGTCCTAATGTTTCAACATGTACTTCAGATTTCAGCATGGACCCCAAGCTTTCACGTTATGGAAAACAATTAAAAATCCATATTTTCTGTGTGATGCCAGAACAAACAGGTATATTCCAGAGACAGATTTGTGTATGTGGTATGTATTAATGCCCAGATGTTACATGTTTCGATTATCGAACAGCAACTTTAACAGATGTTATGTAATAGGCAAAATTGTAATTATAATATTCGAAGTGTTAGAGAAGTGAAGTTACGGCGATAAGCTGTGAGGCGGTCGGCGTAGCGGACAACGGCCGAGGAAAGAAGTTTTCCATAGTATCAGCGGTTGTGCAAAACAATCAGCTGCAATACAGCAAAGAGGTCGCAAGCGTAGGCTCAAGTAGCTAACGCAAACAGCTGACCCAGTAACGGCAGCAATACGTGACCAGCCATCGAGATGTTTCGAGAACACGATGGAAGGTGACTACCTAGCCGTAGGTTAGGAAAGCGGTCACGCCGACGTCACTTTGGGTGGCGCGATATATGGACACTCCCAGGGGTCGTAAGAGGGCAGTCGGGGCTAGACCGTCAGGTCAGTCTTGGCAGCCTGTCCGTCGGGTTGAGCGGTCGGAGTTGGTCAGTCTAGTCGGACACTATGTTGGTCAGACATCATTAGGACATTGATCGACTGTCACTATGTCGGTTGAAGTATACACCGCTGCGCGCCACACCACCAAGTAGTTAATAGTCATCATATCATGATAGCCAGGGCATTCATCCGTTTGGATCAGTAGCAAGCTATGGAGTTCTGTTGTAGGGAAGCCAGCCAAGATGTATCGTATGGAAATAAGGTGTCAATAAACCAAGAGGTGTACCAATAGAATGTTTCAGTAATAGTCACCTCAACACTATTTACTCCTCAAGCAGCGTGGTAGTATCAGTTAGTATGCAAGACGAGAAGAACGCCAAAGCCGTGTCATCTGGTAACACATCCTGACAAGTAAGTTACAGCACGGCCACATAGCCTACTCAGCCAATCCTTGACAAACCCGTAGCGAGAAATAACCCGCTACATTTGGTGATCAGTCGTGTTTTTCGAGCCAACCATCGGTCCAAGAACAACTCGTTCAATAGAGCCGAGGTCAAAACTGAACGCAGCAAGAAGAAGAAGAAGAAGGAAAACAAGAAAAGAAGAAGAAGAAGGAAAACAAGAAAAGAAGAAGAAGCTAAAAACAACGGAGATAATAGGCCTTGAGTAAATTTGGTCCTTTTGGCTGTGGCGTGCAAGATAGGCAAGAAGCAGCGATTCGAACGGCGCGGGCAGCAGCAGTTCCAGAGACATCTGACGGCGGAAGCGGTACCAGTCCGGGTAGCAGTCGTCTGCAGCGCGGGCCAGCTGTCAGACCGAGTTAGTCTTCTAGCAGAGCAGGAGTTGTGCAGCCAGCGGCGCGGGTCGACTTCTCGCGCTGCGCAGTGGGCGTGTCATCAATCTTCCACACGGGGTGAGTAGTTTTCAACCCAAATTATGATTAGTACAGGCACTCAGTCCCAAGCACAAACCGTGCAACAAGCGGTAAGTGAAATTAGCCAAAGAGTCGAGAATTTAGAAGTTCAAACAGCTTTAGCTAAAGATGAAATGAGAGAATTACAATTACTAAGCACTTTTCTGTCTCCAAGTGTGACATTCAGTGGCGAACCGGGAGAGAGCGTTAAAGAATTTTTTTCACGGTATGAAAATATAATAAATATGTTTTCTTTGTCATCTCAAACAAAATTGCGTATTTTAAAGTCGCGTTTATCAGGAGCAGCATTCCGGCATATATCGGCTGACCATAATTGCAAAATAACTGAGACATATCAAGGTCTTAAAGCAGAATTGATCAAAAGATTTGAACCTAAACATAGCACAATGTTTTACCGAGAGAAGCTACGTAATACTAAGAGAAGGAGCGCGGAATCCCTTCAGGAATTCGCGGATAGGCTGAAAGCAATAAATGATAACACATATGAATTGACAGGGGATGAGAAACAGGACTTAATGACTTCCTACGAGGCTGATCAACGTCTCTTAGCAACGTGGTTAGCAGGAATAGATAATGAATTGTATGAACATATAGCACTTAAAAGACCAAGTACATTTGAACAAGCATTACAGTTCGGCATATTGTTCGAACAGGTAAAAAACAGAGCAACAGAAGGTAAGCCTAGACATTCTAATCAAGTGTTCTATGCTCAAAAAATAGTTAAATGTAACTTTTGTGGAAAGAAAGGCCATTTTCAGAGAAATTGTTTTCGAAATCCTCAAAATCAAAGAGCAAACCGAGCTAAGCCTTCACAGAGCAAGTTTTCGAATCCGAGGAGTAAGTTCGAAACTCCATGCTCGCAGTATTATCACAGAAACCCACAGGGAAGTAACCAAGGTAATAGGAATGATTACGGAAATCGTAACAATCAGTACAAAGGTAAACCAAAGCAATGGTACAAAAACGGGAGCTCGAGGGATCTAGCAGTGACAAGGTAAGTGGAAAAATAAATAAGCAAGCTCAAACCTCGCCTAACCAGTCGGAAAACTGAAGCAAGGTAACCGTGAGCCCGTCCTGTTACCTGACATTAGAATCCCAATAGCACAAACTTGGGATAGTCTAGGGCAACAATCAGGGGACCTCACAATTATAGCTAACTACCAGGGAAAGATCTGTAATTTTTTATTAGATTCTGGCGCGAGTTGTAACCTGTTATGTGAAGAAATATGTGGAACAAAAGGGCTAAACCCACCCAACTGCAAAATAGTAGGGTTAGATGCTTCTAATGAGATACCAGTACAGGGAATTAAAGATGTAGAATTTGAAATCGAGGGAGAAAATTTTTTGACAGAGGTATATGTCGTACCGTCTTTAGGTCCAAAGATAGATGGCATTCTTGGATTACCATTCTTACTACAGTACAAAGCGGTCTTGGATTTTTCAGTCAGCACTATTAGTCTTAGGAATTGCCGTGGCAAACGCCAGCTAGTATTGCTCAAAGACCCTAAAAAGCGTTTAGTGGGGAAGGCAGACGTGCAATCCTCTGCAGAAAAGACGCATTGGTCAATTGTAAAATCCGATGCTGTGTACAAAGTTCCAAGCTCCTCAGGGAGAATCTTTCACATTCCAATTCCTAAGGGAATAAAGGTGGAAGTTGGGACTACCGTGGTAATAGATCCTTTGCCAGTGAACGAATTTTTAGATAAAGAGAGAACATACGTTAAACGAAGTATATGTGATGTTAGCATAAGTAAAGGTAAAGTTTGCGTTCCTGTCGTACTAGAAAACTTCGGGAATCGCACTGTAGAAATCCCTAAGAAACAAACATTAGCTAATGTGTCAGTGTTAAGCGATGATGATTTTTTGCAAATCACTTCTCGCTCAGGTGAAAGTGAAAGCATAGATATAAAGCAGATAAGTTATGGTTCGGCCGTACCAGTAATTGATTTTAAAGATAAGATAAGTCATTTGCCAGAGCAGCAACAAGAGAAACTAGAAGCACTATTAAATGAATATATAACGTTATTTGCACCAAAGCAAGCATTACCGGGAACTAGCCTAGTGAAACATCATATTATAACGGGGGATGCAGCGCCAATCAAAATGAAACCATATAGAGTCCCCATAAACCAAAGAAAATCCTAGATGAATTAATCGAGCAGCAATTGAAAGATGGTATCATTCGCGAATCCGAATCACCGTGGTCCTCGCCAGTGGTATTAATCCCGAAAAAGTCGATTGATGGGGAGGTACAATATCGTTTTTGCGTCGACTATCGACGATTGAATAAAGTTACGGTACCAGACGTGTACCCTTTGCCTTCCATTTCTGAAACGGTTGATTATTTGTCAAATTGCAAGTACTTTTCTACCCTAGATCTGAAGTCGGGTTACCACCAAGTAAGCATGGCAGAACAGGACATCCCAAAAACCGGATTTTGCACACCCAACGGTCTTTTTGAATATTGTAAAATGCCGCAGGGATTAAGGAATGCAGGAGCAACGTTTCAATGTCTCTTGGACACTATTTTCAGACAGATAAAGACGCAATATTGTCTAATTTACATTGACGATATTATCGTATTTTCTAAGTCATTTGACGAGCATATAAACCACCTAAGGGAAGTACTAGAACGTCTTAAAAAAGCTAATTTAACTTTATCATATAAAAAATGTCATTTCATCCACGAAGAGATCGAATACTTAGGTCATTTAATTTCAAAAGAGGGAGTGAAACCCCACCCAAGATTAGTTTCGGCAATAAAAGATTTTCCCACCCCTACGAAGGTCAAGGAATTGCAATCATTTCTTGGTTTGTCGAACTACTACCGGAAGTTCATAGAAGGATACGCTAAAATAGCTAAACCGTTAACTAGATTGTTATTAAAAGATGCTAAATTCATTTGGACAGAAGAATGTCAAAAAGCTATGGATACTTTAAAAGAGGTTTTAACGACACAACCTTTGCTGTCGATTCCAGATTTCTCACGTCGTTTTCGACTTACTGTGGATTGTAGTCAATACGCATGTGGCGCAGTTCTTTCTCAAGACTTCAATGGAGTACAAAATCCCATATCCTACGCGTCCAGACAATTGAGTCCAGCAGAATCCAATTACTCAACTTCTGAACGTGAAATGGTTGGTTTGGTATGGGGGATTAAATATTACCGTACCTATCTCTGGGGCCGTGAATTCGATGTAGTTACTGACCATAGTGCCCTTCAGTGGTTGTTAAATTTGAAGGACCCTTCAGGTAGATTAATGAGATGGTCTCTATTACTCGCAGAATATCAATATAAAGTAATCGTGAAACCTGGTCGGGAAATAGGACATGCTGATGGACTAAGCAGACAGGTCAGAAAGCTGAGCATGCAGCAACCACTGTCATTAGCACAATTACCGCTGTATCAGTCCCGTGACCCACAATGCGTAAAGTGGCGTCAACATCCTCGCTTTGTTATGCATGGTGAAGTATTACACCGGAAAACAAAGAAAGGTGATTGTGTAGTTGTACCTGAGATACTACGAGAGTTAGTTATGAAGCTACACCATGACTCATTCTATGGGTGTCACGCGGGTTACAAAAACACAAATCGCTTGATCGCGAGAGCCTACTGGTGGCCCTATAGGCAAAAAAACGTACGCCAGTATGTCGCGAGTTGTCTAACTTGCAGCAAGCGCGCGGGAGAATCGGGGCGTAAAGAAAAGTTACAATCATTACCAGAGACCACCCAACCCTTCCAAAGAATTCATATTGACGTAGTTGGTCCAGTAATAAGGAGCGAACAGGGAAACGCGTACATTCTCACCATAATAGATGCATTTTCGAGGTATTTAGTTATGATACCCCTCCCAGATCAAAAGGCAGAGACAATAGCAAGATCGTTTGTAGTAAAATGGGTATTGGTACACGGAGCCCCCAATTCCGCCCTGTCGGATCAAGGATCGAATTTCCTATCAGAAATCTTCACTGAAACTTGTAAACTACTAGGTATTGAAAAACTAAGGACGTCAGCACTAAATCCAAAGTGCAACGGCAAGATCGAACGAACGCACAGAACAATAATAAAAGCACTAAGCTGTTACGTTAACAGATCACACAAAAATTGGGATACGATCTTACCATTTATAGTTAGTGCATATAACTGCAAAATCCATTCCTCAACAAATAAAACACCGTACGAAATATTGTATGGTCAGGAGATGCGATCACCATTCGCATTAGCACCGATTTCTAAAGACATAAATAACCCAGAAGTTAGAAGCCTAGCACATAAGTTAAAACGAATTTGGAGCAGCGTAAAGAAATCTAACGCAGCAGCATTCGCTAGACAACAAAGCAGTACAATAAAAAGGCCCACCCACAAGAAATTTTACCGGGATCGTTCATTTTATTGAATAAACCATATAGGAAACGAGGATCTACCTCTAAATTCAACGTTAAATGGAAAGGTCCGTTTGAAGTCGTATCTATACCATCTAACGTAACCCTAGAAATAAAACTACCAACTAGAAATACGATCGTAAACAAAAACAGAGTAAAACCATATGTATGGCGTAAAAGCGATCAACTGGTTCTAAGCAACACCGATAAACCACCATCGGGTAAAGAAGTTAGAGAACCGAACACAGAACCACAAGCAGGAGCAGTACCCAACCAACACTATCAATTGCGGAATCGCAATAATAGTAGGACTTCACTAGCATTAACAGAAAGTCATAGCACACAAGGAGATACGGACGGAAAGGTAAGTCCAGAAAACCGGGCACAGCAGCGCTACAACCTGAGAAATAAAGATTAAAATAGTAATAATAATAACAAAAATTCCACAATAACGTGAAGTAATTAGTAAATTACAATAGCCATGCGCATGTCTCACTTGAAAGATAGAAAAATGCTAGTAAATTGATAAAATATAGTTTGCGCGAGATGTTCATAAATGTTTTTCATTGAGTCGCATTGAACAGAAATTGTAGTGTGAAATTAAAAGATAATAAATGGGTTGAATACTGCTCTACCTCAAGAACAAAATGCTAACACATAAACAAAAATACTCCAGTACACACACACCCACCGTCACATAATCGCAAACAAAAACAAACAAGCGAAAGGAGGACACATGTGTGTAACATGAAATTAACAGTACAGCATTCTGTCACAAGACGTGTGTTCTGAAGGATTGCTGACTACGATCGGCAAGTGACCTGGTTAGCAGCAATTCAGCGCTTCGCAGTGTCAACATTGCTGAGCAGACTGTAAGCAGTGCAGTGTGTAAACACGGACCAGAATAAGTATCTGACAATCTATAAACAGTAGTGGTTAAACAAGATTTTCGTGTAATTATAAGAATAATTAGGATTAGCCTATAATAGTAAGAGAGTTAAACTAAAAACAGCTCACAATTAGGAAAGTGTAAATACTATTCTTTATAATAAGCAAAAATGGGTTTACAGATAGTTTTAGCAATAGCATTAGTAATAGCACAAGAAATCGGATATTCTATAAGTTATAAGGTCACACCTCTAGATAACGGAGTAATCTTTGTCAAAGAGCAGGATGTAATTCATTCTCCATATACATGGTCAGTGATTGCACAAATTGATTTTACGGAACTTCGCAACCATAGCGTACAGTTGAGCAACATTTTTCAATCACTAGATGAGTCCTTCCAAAATTTACCGTCCTATGACGAAGATATAACTCATACTTTAATAGTAAGTTTAAGAACCTTGTATGTTTCGTTAAACGAAGAGTATCAAAATTTAGTAGAATTATTGCCCAAGGGAAATAGAAGATCTAAAAGAGGTTGGATAAATTTAGGAGGATCTATTTTAAAACAGGTACTAGGTACAGCAACAGAGCAAGATGTAAAAAAATTAAATAATCGGTTAGTAGGATTAGAAAAACTGACTCAAAATTTAGAAATTAGTGCAGCAAAACAAATTTTGTTAACTAAGAATTTGGAATGTGCAGTAACGAATTCAACTTTTGTCATTACAAAATTAGCACACACATTCATGTCAAAAGTAGAGGAAGTACAAACAACTCTCAATCAGAACCTAAAAGAGTTAGAAAAAGTTTTTGTCAAGCAACTATATTGTACCCAGTTGTTGCAACAGTTAATATTGACGGTCACAAATACTAAAATTGAACTCACCAAGTTACGAATTGCATTGATACAAGCTTCAAATGGGAAATTGAGTGATGTTTTGCTTCCACCTAAGGTATATCTACAGCATTTGCAGATAATTCAGAAACATTTAGGAGCACAAAGTTATATGTTATTTCCTTGCAATTTAGAACACATATATAAGTATTACCAAATTGTTACAGTCAATGTAGTATTTATTTATTTATTTATTTATCGTATGGCAAGCAACTAATACAATAATAAATATATACAATGACAAGAACGTTGGTAGCGTTCACAAGCTGATGTCTAATTCTTCCAGCCATTCTAAGAAGGAACTTGTAGCTCCAAAAACATCTTCATATGGTCCATCATACTTCCGTAGAGGGCATTCCCTGATAATATGCTCCACACTCTGGGAAGGAGCACCGCAGTCACATGCAGGAGAATCCTGAAGACCCCACTTATACAGCATGGCGTTGCATTTCGCATGGCCTGTTCTTAGGCGATTTAGTTTGACCCACTGGTCTCTATTTAGATGGAATCCTGGAAGTCCAGTTGTGGGATCTTTAATATCTGAATGTTTTACAGATGTGGAGTTCCAGCTTTGTCGCCATTTTTCCATGACATCAAAGTCAAATACATCTTGCCATACCGGATTTCGTGATTTAAGACGAGTGGGTGGTAAGTTATTTAGAACCTCGTGGATTGGGAGATCCTGTGGATGATCAGGATGGTGTAGTTTTATCCACTCACGTGCCGTTGCTTCTTGGCGTCTTATCTCTGGAGGTGGTATTTTGCTGATCAGGTGCAACCAGGGGACTGGGGTGGATTTTAGGGTGCCAGTTATTACTCTCATACACTCATTCAGGTGGACGTCGATTTTTCTAGTATGAGTACTACGTTGCCACACTGGAGCACAGTACTCAGCAACAGGGTAAACCATGGTGAGAGCGGTTGTTCGTAGTGTGTTCGCATCAGCTCCCCAAGAAGTACCAGCTAGCTTCTTCATGATGTTGTTTCGTGTTTTCAGTTTCTGACTTGTGTTTTCGAGGTGTTTTTTGAATGTTAAGGAGCGGTCTAAGGTGATACCAAGATACTTAGGATGGAAATTATGTTTCACCCTCTGGTGGCAGAAGTTCACTTTGAGCTGCTGATGTGCTAAATGTAGTATTGATGGATGAACAGTTAAGAATCATTATAGACATCCCAATCGGCACAACTGATTCTGTTTTAACAAGATATTCAATACACACTTTTCCAGTAGCATGGGAACAAACGAACCATTTCATACAATGGGAAACACACGAGATATTATTGTTAACCCAAAATCAAAATTCATATGCTGTAGTGAACAACAAAGACTTGGAGAAATGCCATAATTCAGCTATAACGATTTGTCCTTTGATAACATTACATGATAGAAATTTTCCGAGCTGTGAAACCTCAATGTTTTTTGCAAATAATTTTTCTAGCCTTTGCCAGAGACAAGTTTTATCAATACATCGTCCATATGTGGCACCAATAAAACAAAACTGGGTGTTCACAATGGTAAAACCGCAGGATATAACAGTTACTTGTTGGAATGAACAGCTAAATCAAAGAGTTGACAGAATTAAGCTAGCATCTTCAGGAATTATTGAACAGGCAGCACAATGCCAGTTCCTGGGTTAAAATTTTATCATACCAGTCGTACATAATGTCATAAGTTCAATCAATATTTCCTTTCCCAATTATGTACTACCCACTTTTGAGAAACGAATATATCATAGTCCAAAGTTACTTCAATTAAATCAAACAAACCCAGAAATATTCACTTCAGAAATAAGCAAACATCTACAACAAGCTAGAGATGCAATAAAATACAATCATTTATTGGCCAATATAGAAACACAAGTACAACTTCAAAATAGGCATAAGACTCTAGTAACATCCATTAGTTTAACATCAATTGTATCTATATCGATTATAATTATTCTTATATTATGTATATACAAGAGATATTCCAAAAAACTAACAAAATTTAAAGTAAACACACAATTACCTAGAGCATCACAAATTTTCATGGCAGTACCAGCCAACAACGGAAATGATAGCAATAATGTACAAACCAGTGACACAAGATATTAGTGCACAGTGTATTAAAACTAATCTCAACCTTTTGTTGTACAGGATTGGACGTCGAACAGAAGATTCATTTTTGAAACTATGTTATATGGTTGTATAGAATTTGTAACCCCGCAAGAGAATTCCATAGCACAGTGAAAATAGCACATCAGAATAAATGGCTTTAGGGACAAAGCCAAAGTAAGAGAGGGGGTGATGTAATAGGCAAAATTGTAATTATAATATTCGAAGTGTTAGAGAAGTGAAGTTACGGCGATAAGCTGTGAGGCGGTCGGCGTAGCGGACAACGGCCGAGGAAAGTAGGTTTCGATAGTGTCAGCGGTTGTGCAAAACAATCAGCTGCAATACAGCAAAGAGGTCGCAAGCGTAGGCTCAAGTAGCTAACGCAAACAGCTGACCCAGTAACGGCAGCAATACGTGACCAGCCATCGAGATGTTTCGAGAACACGATGGAAGGTGACTACCTAGCCGTAGGTTAGGAAAGCGGTCACGCCGACGTCACTTTGGGTGGCGCGATATATGGACACTCCCAGGGGTCGTAAGAGGGCAGTCGTGGCTAGACCGTCAGGTCAGTCTTGGCAGCCTGTCCGTCGGGTTGAGCGGTCGGAGTTGGTCAGTCTAGTCGGACACTATGTTGGTCAGACATCATTAGGACATTGATCGACTGTCACTATGTCGGTTGAAGTATACACCGCTGCGCGCCACACCGCCAAGTAGTTAATAGTCATCATATCATGATAGCCAGGGCATTCATCCGTTTGGATCAGTAGCAAGCTATGGAGTTCTGTTGTAGGGAAGCCAGCCAAGATGTATCGTATGGAAATAAGGTGTCAATAAACCAAGAGATGTACCAATAGAATGTTTCAGTAATAGTCACCTCAACACTATTTACTCCTCAAGCAGCGTGGTAGCGTCAGTTAGTATGCAAGACGAGAAGAACGCCAAAGCCGTGTCATCTGGTAACACATCCTGACAAGTAAGTTACAGCACGACCACATAGCCTACTCAGCCAATCCTTGACAAACCCGTAGCGAGAAATAACCCGCTACAGTTATGATTAGATCGAAACACAGCCTGGACCAAAATGAAAACTGACATTCTTTAACACAACATCCAATTCACCCCATTCTGGAAGTTGTTGGGGTATATAAAGACAGAAGTTTTTTTTTTTAAGCAAGCGCTTTAACCACTGAGCTACCAGGAAGTTCGCAAAATGAGAACTGCTGCAGCATGTTTAAAATACAAAACAAACTATAATACCACTAAAAATTTAAAAATAAAATAATTGTTTAAAAAAACAAAAACTGCCTTAAAAAAAAGCACACTAAAGATTTTAAAATAACGTTATACCTTGCTTAGAAGAAAGTAAATCTAAATGGACAATATTTTGCATTACTGTTATTTAAATTTTTACATTACTCCATTATTTTTGGAGTCGGTACCAGCCAAAGCAAGAAAAACAAAAAGATAAAAACAATAATGAATAACAATAATACATAAAAATCATGTTACTACTTATCTTCAATTAATGCTAGAAATATGTTGCAACAAAACTAAAACATACAGATGATACACCGATATTATACTAACTGTAAAGCGTTTACTGCATGATGCAGCCTACGAACTGACACTGTAGCGCCAGAGATATGCCTAGATGACCAACGAGGTCGAGCCACAGATTAAAATACTGTTAATTTGTTTCCCTAAGCTGTCTCCCGCAATAACACTATCTGCCTCACGATATGCTGTAAAATATTTGAAATTTTTGTTTGTACTCCCTGTTTCGCCTCGAACACCAAATAAAGTTCAGTTATTTGATTATTGTGATGTGACACAGACTCCAAAAATAACTAATTGATGTAAAAATTTCAATAACAGTAACGTATTGTCCATTTAGATTTACTTTCTTCTAAGCAAGGTATAAAGTTATTTTAAAATTTTTAGTGTGCTTTTTTTTTTTTTTTTACAATTATTTTATTAGTGTAGAAGCAGAAATAGTAAATATCCGTGAATTATTCAAGTTGAGTTTTTCGAGATTGCACATTAATTAGTAGTGGTGAAGTAATGATTCTGGAATATATTTTGGTTTAAACAAGCAATTAAAATTTTTTGGAAAACTGAAAATTACAGCTAGAAATGAAAGAAAGATGTTTAGTAAATGGGTTACATTGGAACGTGATTTGTGTATGAGTGAAAATATAATTTATATGTAAAGCTGTGATGGCAATGTTTAAAATCTACAGGAACCCGTAGTCTCAGAAGAAAAGGTTCCATTACGTGAACTTGACCCTGTAATTGGTGATGTGCCACATATGTGTTATTCAGAAACAATTAAAGCATGTGATTAACTATAAAACTGTGTCTGAAAAGCTATTTAGAAAACATTCAATTATTTTTAGGAACTGTTCTTAGTAAAATACTGAGTTACAATCGTCTATTTCAAACTTGTATTCTTTTAAGTAATTTTTAAGCTGTTGAAAAGTTTAACACTGGTAGCCGAGTATATTTACAAATTAATGTCGTTTCCAGTCACCAATTCTGTTTTGTTTGAAACAAAATGTAAAATACATAGTGAAGTGAATTTGTGTGGTTCTAATGACCTGGCTGCACAATCCGCCCCAATTTTAGCCGCCTAGCGTAACCCGGTTATCCTACCAGGTATAGGGGACCTGCAGTTTAACATAGAATCTGAACAACAGAAGCATTCTGAAATTCTTCACATTACACAGCAAGCTGTGCCAGAGGTGAAGGGCCTCTGAAAGTCTCAGCTGTGATAGGGATTCGAACTGGGGACCTCTCGTTCTCGCATCAGATGCTTTAACCACTAAGCCACAAGGCTGCTCCAACACACAGTTACAGCACTAGAACACTAGAAGTAAAGAACACAACTTGTTAACGTTTGTTCAATAATGAGTCAGGAATTCAAGATTACACATCTTCATCTAACTTCTGACATATATTTTTTGCAGAAGATTAAATTCAAGAAAAATTATTACTATTTTTACTTGACTACTTCTTCTATTCACCAAAAGATTTTTCCCCCAAATATATCAACAAATTAGGCACTGTATCTTGTAGAAATGCAACAGTTATGATTGAATTTTTGTATTATTTTGCCACAGTGTGATTTTATTAATTTTTTAAGTGGTGTAGAGCTAAAACTGTTGAATACTAGTCTAGTCTTTTATACCCCTTCTTAATTATTTTGTCTCCTGTCTGACTTTTCATCATACGTATCACTGTCTTAAGTATTTACACACCACCTGATTACATTTAGAAGGTTGCAGCCTGAAAATATTAACTGTTAGTATTTTCATTGCAACTTTTCTCCTTTTTTGTTTTTTTTTTGTTTCAATTTTGTGTCTGTTTCATTACAAAACTTTCCTCCACATTGTGGCTCATATCAGACTAAGTGATTTTAAAACCTAGTGTAACATCTGGTCAGGTAATAGAAGATACAGGCTCAGTTTGTGGGGCTTTCATTAAGGAGGACAGTGGGTGGTGCTGGGAATCGTATTGACACATACGCAATTTACAGTATAAAGAATGACATGGGGAAGCTGGTAAAGGAGGTGCAACATACCAGTGTGGAACTCGTGCAAGTCTTGAGTCCCCACGATTAGCCACAATTGTGTAGCAGGTAAACGAGGAAATGGAGGTGCTGCTGGGGAAAGGCATTAGCTCTGCCATGGGAATTACAGCTACTGCTGCAAGGAAGACCGAGCGTGGTGGTGTAACGGTTAGCGTTCTCGCCTCGCATTCGGGAGGACGGCAGTTCGAATCCCCGTCCGGGCATCCAGATTTGGGTTTTCTATGGTTTCCCAAATCACTCCAGGCAAATGCCGGGATGCTTCCTTCAAAAGGCCATGGCCAAATTCCTCCCCATTCCTTGCCCCCCACCATTCCCGTCTCTAAAGACCTCGCTGTTAAGAGACGTTAAGTAGTTTAAAAAATGCAAGGAAGCCCACTTCCAGTTATGATGGGTTTAGGAATGTACCTTTTTCTAAGTTGGAGGCTGCTGGTGAAGTTATAAAAATATGTGACCAAAGGAATGCTGAATACAGCTGCATGAAAGTCAAATACCACCTAATGGGTGGTTGAGGCTATTGAAACGATGAAAAGACAGGATTAATAAGGGGGGGGGGGGGTGTGGTTGCAACAAGCTGGCTGGAGTGTTGTGCTGAGTATATCATAAGCTAAGTATCTGACTGAACTAGTGAACTGTAGGAATATAATGAACAAGAGAATAGAGCTTGGAAAATTAACCGAAATGCACAAGCGAACCAATAGTTATGGGGTAGACAGAGGCATGGTTAAAGGAAACGGGACAACTAGCTCTGTTGTCTTCCTCAGCTGGTTGGCTGACTGATAGATACTGGATATCTCAGAATCTGTTGGTCAGCCGACCAGGACAATAGAGCTAGCCGTTGAAATATCATGTTTTCATAAAGCAATCCACCAGTACACCCGTGAAGACTACATTGCAGAGAAGCAATTGATGGAGGACAGTTTCCATACTGGTAAGCAAATAATACTATAGTTTGCACGTCCGTGGATCATAGTTGTGGATTGATGTGGTTAGATTTCCATTGCAAAAAAAAAAAAAAAAAAAAAAAAAAAAAAATGATGAAGATGAGACTCTTGTGGAGAAATTAAATTTATATTCTGAGATTAGAGATGAACATTGAATGGAAATTATTGGCATGACTTCAAATTTACCAAGTGTGGACTGGAAAGGAAATAAGATTAATAAAAAAAGAGAAACTACTTCAGAGATGGAAAGATTTTTTACACAAGTGGAAGAACAGGGCATAAATGAATAAAACATGTTGGATATTTTCCTATTGGAGGATAACCTTTTGGGGTATCAGTTAACGAAGGAATAAGTGATCATAAAGCCTCATGGAGATTGAAAGGTTTAGTAAAACAGCAGCCAAAATTGAAGATATAGTCATAAAAAGGCACATATTTCAGAATTAAAGAGGGATTTCAGGGAAAGATTTAGTATTTGATAGCAGAGCACCAGTACAATGAAGAAGAAGTGAGGACAGTTCAAGAAAATTATAAGAATTGAGGAAGAAACATTTATTCCAAAACAGAAAATACAGAAAAGTATGGAACCATAACCTGGAGGTGAGAAGGCTAAAGAGATTGGTAAGAAGGGAATGCATCAAAGTTTAGAGACAGCAAGGTATTAGGAAATACTTAAAACAACTACCAAGGAATTAATAACAGTAAGGAGATTAAGATGAGTTAATGAAGAATATTATGGGTGCTGGTGGATCACTGAATGATACATCTAGAAATTTCTATGGCTATGTCAGAAAAGTGAGGGTAAGGGAAGGTATTCAGGCAATTGTAGATAATGGTGGGGAAGAAGTTACTGAGGATATAAAAAATGGCAGAGATATTAAGTAACTAGTTTAGTGTGATAATTAGGAGCCATCATTCACAGATTGGAGATCAGATGAGGAATTTCTCCATGTAAGTTGGAATAAGCACACTATAAGATTAGAAATAGTTCTAGAGAATATTCTGAGGGAATTAAGAATGCTAAAAAAATACAAAGGGACTAGTGTGGCTAATATTACTACACATGTATTAAGGATAGGGTAAAGCAACATAGTACCGTACACGGGACTATTATTTAGATTGGGTCTGGAGATTTGCTGCTTCCAAGAGAACTGGAAAAGTATCATACTAATATTGAGCAGGGTGGGTGAGTGGTAACTAACTGACCATCCAGAATTTAGTTTTTCAAGGTTTCCCAAAATCACTCCAGGTGAATTCCGGTATGGTTTCTTCAAACAGAGGCCATGCCAAAATTCCTTCTCATTACTTTTGCACCTTCCTTTCCTGCCTCTAATGACCTTGATATCAATGTAAAAAGAATTGTAAAGTGCCTACAATGATCAAGGTTTAATGATATTGCAAGAAAGGGAAATACCGACTGTATTAGTAGTCATTTGGTAGCTAGTTCCTAGGTGTAAAGTTAGTGTAACTTATAAAATTTGATTTGAATTCAGCTTTATTATTACATGTTTAACTTTAATTTCAGATGATCCTGTATTACCACGAGTACTGGGAATTTACTCAGTACTTAAGGCAATAGCCTTAATTCATTGCACTCTGTTTATTCATTACAAGCCGTATGTATTTCCTCTTCTAGGTTATATTATCTTAATTTTCAAATTGTATCAGTTCTGTAAAGAACTAATCTTTTATGTTTCAGGGTTGTCAGTATGGGAATGTGTGCATTACTGGTTACCATTTTGATGCATAGTTTGGAAGTACTGTACTTTCGTTCAACAGCTCTGACATTTTACATCATATTTCCAGGTGTTCTGAATGGTAAGAAAAATATATGATTATTTAAAATAAAGTTTGTATTTAAATTCTTATAATGATTTATTTAAATTCTTGTAATGATTCTTCCCCTATGGTAATAAATACTGGCCTCATTACTTAGTTTGTTATATTTTTTCTCCTGTGGTGTTGGCTGATGCCTTGTATTTGGTAGGATGTAGGTTCAAATTCCTGTCCAGGCATTGAGATTTTGGTTTTTTGTATTTTCCTGAAATGCCAGGATAGTTCATTCAAAAGACCTGAATTCCTTTACATTTGTTGACTTCCATTCTTTCACACCAGTAATGACCTCAATGATGAATATCCATAACCATAAAGACCAAAGCAAAAAAAAAAAAAAAAAATGCTTATGGTGTTGTTTTTACTGGGTAAATGAATTAAGTTAATCACGAAGTCTGCTTGAGCTAAGGCCAGGTTCCTTCGCTTCCCTGAAGGAATGAGAGAGTGGCAAATTGTGATGCTATTTTTTACTCAGTTGTAAATATTTATTCTAGGAAAAGATGACTGATTTCTAGTTTTGCTTTTAGCTCGATGGTGGGTGAGCGGTAATGCTCTGGCCTCGTATTCGGGAGGTTCAGGTGCAAATCCCCATCCAGGCATCCAGATTTGGCTTTTCCATGGTTTCCCCAAATCACTCCAGGCAAATGCTGGAATGATTTCCTCAAAATGCCCATGGCTGAATTCCTTTGTGTTCCAAGCCCCCATCCCTGTCTTGATGACATGTAAAGACAGCTACATAAATTTGTCAGCATCCTCTTGGTATCTGGAGGTTGTTTTTTTATTTATATGATGAGTTTATAAATTCTCTAGTTTTGGCTTAATTATTATAAGAGTGGGATCTGATTCATAAGAAAAACCTTGGTTCTTTTAAAGATGAATCTCCTTGTAAAATTTTTTTGGGGTCTTTTTAGACTATTTCATATGTTTATACCTATTGGTCTCTGTTGTGATTTAGGTATTACATCATACATAGTCCTCTTGCATTGATCTCCAAGGAGTGAAGTTGAGAAACAGATGTCAGGGTTGTAACCATGTTTCCATGTCTGCTGTCAAATGAGAAAAGGCATTTTTGCATTAGATTATTTCTTTCAACCCATTACTCAACAAAATCTTCATGAAGGTTGTATTATCATATTCCCATGATATGCTGTGGTTGTAGACGCCACAGAGGATAAACTTGATTTTCAGAGATGGGAAATTTTTTGGAGGCACAGAAGTGAAATAGTTACCTGGTGGTTCATATAGTGTGGGCACAGTGTACTCTCTGGTCTTGACTTTAAGGATCTTTGTCTGTCTCTTTCTAGGGATGACTCATATGTGATTTCATTTCTGTGACTTTCTTTAACACATGTGTTACATCTGGAGGTTTCATTCTATCCTGAGAGTATGTCTGGTTCTCTTACAGATCAAGAAACAGTGAATGAATTCTTACATATGCCTATGAGTTTTGAATTTCGGGAAACAATATTGGTGGAGATTGTGGTTCTAATTACGCATTCTGGACCAGAATGACAGCTGAAATTCCATTGTACAGCTCAAGAATTTTTATTTTTCATTAATGTTGCTTTCATGTAGATCATGTTCTTGTAGATAAATTTAGTTCTATTTGTTTCACAACCTACACACACTAGACCAGAATTATAGTTGACATTCTGCTATACAGCATATAGTATGAGCATTTAATTTTATTTACGTTACTCTTATGACTATCAAATTGTCAATGTCATTGCTTCAACTGCATGCAAATATTGAAATAGTGATTTCAGTAAGAAAAAAGTATATGGTTCAAATGTTTTTGTGAAACTCTAAAAGGCAAAGTCCTGTAAGACATAAAGCTGGTGTGGTGTGACATGTTTGATAACAATATGCTGTTTCCCTCTGCCTTCCATTCTTGTAAAACACCACGCAAGACCGTTGTGCCACCTTCTTTGCTTGGGTCAGAGTATTTTTTTTTCCAAAACGTGTTCCCTAAGTCTCCGTGTACATGCTGGTGAACAAACAATTGTTGTCTTATAACAACCAGTCAAAAATGGAGTAGAGGCATGCATGAGTTATTGCCATATATCTTGTAGAGAAAATTGACATTTATGAGTAACAGGTGGAAAATATAAATTCCTAATTTTTTTATACCACCCATACACAATTTCCTTCCTGCTTTCTATAATCCTCCCCTGGTTCTAATGACCCTGTATTTGACAATTTAACTGTGGATTACCTCAAAACATTGCAAATGATAACTCCATTAGCTGGGCTGGCTACTTACATGTGAGTCATTCTGAGAACCTTGCCTAACATCATCCACTGTGCAGCACACTGTCAACAGGCAAGTATGTCACCTGTTCACTGAACTGCCAAAGTCTTGCATCCTATTTGATAAGTATTTGTCATGTGACAAGAGTGCACCTATCTGGTAGCTCTCAACCTGCAAGAAAGGTTTAATTACTGTATATTTTCTTATGGATAATGGAAACAAAGAAACTGCCATTGGGCACTAAAAATAAGAAAGGATAGGGAAAAGTAATTCGTCACTTACCGCAGATGAAGGTAGGAGGGCGAGATGAACACATAAAAAACACAAAAACAAATAAATTGCACAATATTTCGGTTAGAAACCTTAGTCATGTGAGAGGCGAGACATATGGCCTAATCACACCTAGACCCGCCACATGTTTTTCTTAGCCATATACTCCTGCCAGTTTGACCTGCTGCAAAGAGTTCTCGGCTGAACATGTTAGACATTAATAATCTTCCTGCAGCTTTATAAACGCCCATCACTGTTTGTTTTTTCCATATAATTTAGCACTTCTTTGAAAATCATTTCAAGGAAATTATCCATTTTTAATGCTGTGGTGTTACAGTTTTCGTGAGATTATTGTTCTTGTTCAGTGCTTATTTGAAATGTGTTTATTTGAAATTATGTCTTGTTGAAATTTTTAATCTTTGTTAAGCATCATGGAATGTCATTGAAATTATTAATTGCATGATCTTTGAGAAAAGTTCTCAACTTTTCTATGATATGATAATGTAATTTATACAAAATATATTTTGAGTGTTATGTAATCGTATAAAAACATTAGAGCTTTGTTAGCATTTTCTTGGAGCGTACATATTTCAGTAAATGGTGGTTCTGGAATCTGTTTCTAATATGTATTGTTTGAATCATCATTATTACTTTAATTTATCACTACCTCCTGTTTTTTTTTTTTATTTATTAAAGCCATATGTTAAATAAATATTTTTTTTTTTTTTGTAGAGCACTGATAATTCTTGTTTTACACAAATATACATGTTTAAGCTTACAGAAAATTACTGGAATGCCAATATCTTTGTTTCATACTATGACCCAAACAAAATAAAAAGTTGGTATTATTTAGCTCAATAGGTTCTAAAACTCTATAGAACCTCATTTAAAGAAAATAATGTTTCATAGAATTTCTATTAGTCAATGGCTATTAGAACTAAATCTGTAGTGAGCTACTTATTTTCAAAATCAATTACATATGTTGAGAGGAAAAAAACTTTTTGAGAAGTACTTAGAATGTAGTATTGTTGAAAAAAAATATAGAGTGATTCAAGTGGACTGCAGAAGCAGTAAGTAGTTGTAGAGAATTCTCAAATGTACTACAGGCAGGACCCCTGAAAACAATTTAGACAGTTTATACACTGAGAAAGACTCTAAAAGGGGGACGGGGGGATAAACGATCAGGGAATTCAATTACTAATATGGCCAAAGATTTTTAAGTATTTTTGTTTTTTACCCATTTTAATGCTCTAAGGAATGTAAATGTATATGTAGTAATCAGACTTTGGTATTACACTTGAGTTTCTTTAGATAATGTGATTAATTCCCAAATTTGTAGACCTAGGTTGTGAAAAATTAATACTGTCATGCAAAACCAGATTGTTATTTTGAATATGGGTTGTAAAAAATACAGCAACCAGTCACAAACTTTTATATTGTGACTGGTTGCTGTATTTTTTACAACCCATATTTGACATCACAGTCGCGGAAGTTCCACCAATCCATCATGGATAAAATATTGTTATTTTGAACTTAGTCTTTGAAGCAATACATGGAATTATTTCAAATCAGCAATATATTACAAGTCATCAAATGAAACATCACAATATTTTGTATTGTATCCTAAAACCTTTACATGTTTAAAACAGACTTTTTTGTTTTGTTTCAGCTCTTACTTTGGTTGGCCTTTTCATGTTACCAAGAAGACTATTAGAATCTCCAACTGTGACAGAAGATGAAAATGTTGAATTATTACGGCAAGCAACAGCTTTTAAAAGACGGAGACCAAAGAAGAATTAATTGATTTTACTTGTTAGTAACACTAATGTCTTTTAATAAAATGTAATTTGAGGAAAGTGCATTGTAGTTTCATTATGTTACCAAAGTAAAATTGTTCTTCATGGGCAAGTGAAGTAGTTCTCACATCAATTTTCTAGCTTAACCAATATTTAAAATCTGTATTTGCTTCCTTCTCTTTGGGCCTTTAGCTCATGAGCATCAGTTTGAAGATTATGAACATAATAAATTTTTAACACATTTTAATTGTATGAGGGTGTTACTCATTTACATTGTGTTATGCCATTGAAGTGGAAGCAATTGCCAAAATTATCCTAATCTTTAAGAATAGGAGTGAACTGCAAGCAGATCTGTAAGAAGTATTTTGACTTAGTGTGATCTTCCAACATCAGTTTAGTTGATTAGAAAATAGGCACAAGCCTTGTTTTACAGAACTGATAGCTCTGTTCCCCTTGAAATTGTGTAATCTCTTTAAAATAAGTGTCTTCAAAGTCTTGCTGATATTTCTAATTCATGTTGAAGACTATCTAGCTGATCTCATCTCCTCTTTTGTTTCATGTTTGTTTCTTTAAATTACTAGAAAAATACAGAATATAGATTTGACACATGCTAGTTCTGGTCAGGTTTCTCACGCACATCTTCACAAATGTTGTGATCTGTTTGAGGTTTAGAAAAGGCCATTACATTTCATAAGCAGTAAGTCTCATCAGATTGTTCTTATTAATAGGTGGTAGTCCCACCCTCTGTTTATCATCCAGTTTGAGAGGTGTGCTGTCTTCATAAGCAAACAATGACTATAATTTTGTTTCTCTTTTAAGAAAACTGCACATATTCTCATCATAAATAGAGGCCTTTTATCAGAACAACTGATCATTAGAAACTCAGTTTCAATGTATAATTGGACTGATTATTTCCTGGACCTAATTCTTTACCAAAAACTCGGCTGGCTACCTTATGAGAAACATCTCAGGGTCAGTCTGCAGATGTTCTTAAAATATTAAAAGTGGGTAAAATGAAAAGTCAGGGATGACCAATGAGAGAATCTTTGGTGCAATCCAAATCAATGTGTGGAAGCATTGTATATAGTTCAGATAAGGTTTTGATAACTTTTAATTCTAGACTGTCCACTGTGCAAAAATCAGGCTAGTTGTAAAAACATACTGCACCAGCCAAATAGCCAGCTTGTGTGTGCAGCATTTGAGCTGCTATTTGCAATCAGGTGCTATGACAATTAGGATTTGCCTGCTGCTACTGCCCTAGATGTAGTTTACAATGCACTCATCAGTTGATCTAATTGATAGATATACTGTAACAAGTGAAGGGAGTTGCCCACATCTGATAAGTGTAAAGTTTAGAAGCAATATGTCATCAGCAAGGGTTCAGTGGGTGTTGGAGAACTCAGGGCAGTGTGAGAACTGAGGTATATCTATAAATATTGTCACTGAAACATTGTTTTAGTTAAGATTTTAACTATATTTTATTTATCTCGGCATTACACTTGCACCCCAGCACATACAGCAAAAGGTGTATTCAGGCATACAGTGTTGTGGTTGGCTTGGTTTTTTTCCTTTTTTGATACATGGCTAAAAACTTCAAATTTCATACAAAATTGACACTGCAGAATGTAGCCTTATCTTTAATTTTCTCCAACAAAATGACTCTGTAGGTGATTCAAAGTTCATAATTTGTTGTATTTTCCTTTGAATTAGGAAAATTATACACGGTGTGGCAAAATGATCTGACGGTTTTCGCCACCGTATTGTCGAGCGAGTAGATGGTGGGGGGTGTTGGGGATAGGCGCATTCCAGAGGCCACACATGGACATTTGTAGTGGCCATGGAGCAGTGGTCGGGTGAGCACCATGTGTTTGTTGTCGAGGAGTTTTTTAAAAGTGGCGATTCCTGCGTCGCTGTTCAGCGGCAGTTCCGTAGACGTTTTAATGTGGGTCCAAGAGGAAGAGTCCCAACTCGTAACACAATTATGCTATGGGTGAGCACCTTCAGAGCTACCGGTTCAGCATTAAAAAAGAAGTCGACCAAGGTCATCCGGGATGCCAGAGTATATCGATCGAGTAAGAGAACTGTGGAAGCCAGTCCTCGGTGGTCAGCCCATAAACAAGCTGCTGCTTTGCCAATGTCTGACTGCTCGGCAAGACGAATATAGCGTTTTGATCTGCACTTCCACTCGTACAAAAAGGCTACTGTCCAGCAGTTAAAGACTAATGACTATGCAAAGTGTAAAGCATTTGCAGAAGAAATGATTGCTATGTTGACTGCTGCAAATTTGTTAATGATGAACGACCATGCACATTTCCATCTGGATGGTTATGTAAACAAACAGAACTTTTGTTATTGGTCGGCTACAAATCCGGAACAACTGCATGAACGTCCTCTGCATAGTCCTAAGGTTACCATGTGGTGTGGTGTAATGAAAAGGTGTGTTATTGGGCCATACTTCTTTGAAGAGGGTGGTCAAACTGTTATGGTCAATTCGCAATGTTATTTGTTGATGTTGAAAAACTTCCTGATCCCTGAACTTAAGAGAAATCGTTTAGTACGCAGGAGGATATGGTTCCAACAGGATGGGTCAACTGCCCATACAGCCAATGAGGTTATGGAAGTTTTGAGAAGCAAGTTTCGTTGTAGAGTGATCTTGCGTTTTGGGGACATTGAATAGCCAACTCGCTCTCCAGACCTTAGCGTTTGTGATTTTTTTCTTGTGGGGGCTCCTTAAAGCAAGAGTTTACACAAACAAATCCCGCACACTGGACGAACTGAAAGAATCCATACGACAAGAAATCACCAACCTGACTCGTGAAATGTTAGAGCAGGTGTTCAACAGCTTCAGTGCAAGGCTGGAAGAATGTTTGGTCAAAGACAGACGTCATTTAAAGAACGTTATCTTCACATCTTAAACGTATGAAATTGGTTGTTCTGATGTTATTTTCATTAATTTACATGAACACCCTTCTGTAATAAGCAATAAAATGTTTTGTAAGATCGTAATTTTTCACGGCGTTGTATATTAATAAATTTCCCTCGGGCTTCCAGCCGTGATAAGATGTTACATTTGTTGGACGTTTCGAAGGCGTCCTTCTCTGACTTCATTCTCAACCAAATGTCATTGACGCCTTCAAAACGTCCAACAAATGTAACATCTTAACACGGCTGGAAGCCTGAGAGAAATTTATTAATAAAATGTTTTGTACCACTTTTATTTTTCATGATGTTTTTACTTTAAAACCATCAGATCTTTTTGCCGCACCCTGTATATGTTTCTCCTGGAACCTGTCTTGTCCATTCCCTCCAATCCTATGGGAAGGATGTCACATTTTGCTGTGTTTGCCTTTAGCAAGATCAGACTTTGTAATTGTTTCTAAATCAAGTCTTGCATCATTGATGAGCCCCCGAGTTTGGCAAAGAAACTGGTGCATAATAAGTTTTGACAGGTCAAACAATATAGCGATTCCCCTCCACGTGGCAATTGCCGGGATGGCTCATACGAAAGGTCATGGCCAAATTCCTTCTCATTCCTTGCCCACAGTCCTTTCCCACCTATGACCTCGATGTCAACGAGGCGTAACGCCAGCAGGAAATGATGTACGCAGTGTTTTGTTCAACTATCTTACTTTGTGATTTTGTGTGTATAAATAGTAAACAGTGGAGCAGAAAGAATATGGAAAAGAAATATAACGTAGACTTACCACTCACCAAATGATAGGAGGACCTCAGCTACAAAAAACGCTACAAAAAAAAATATTTTGGGCTATGCCATTACTCTTTAAAATAGAAACATCTGACTAAGCTCACATAGGCAAACGTGGTTGATCTAGTCAAATGAATCTCTCGAGTATGTTTTTGCTGCTACTATTGCCAGTCATTGAAGTAGTCATTCTAGGGTTGTAATGGAGCTCTGCCTCCGCATCCACTACTGTGGAACTTCTGCATGAAATTGTAAATCCACTTCCACATCCACGAATTTTAATAGGGAGATATAATGGAGGTTTTGTGTACATTGCAATATATATGTTTATATACCTTATTATTTCCTTTTTATACAAAATTTGTCCCATCGTCCCTTAGCTGACAATTCCATGTTTGTTTTTCTCTTACTGTCCTGCAACAAGAGTAACAATGATTGAATGGAGTTATTACCTAAGCGGCAAATTACAAATTTGAACTGGCATGTAAAGTAAAGCAGCCCATTCACAGTCAACTTGTAGGACTTCCCAGTATGATAACCATTGTATATGCTCACCATACATGTTCCTCCCCAGGGTACAACAAGATGTTCCAACCAGTATTCCTTACCAATGTCCTGATCGCAAACTTGCTGGACGCACTGTAGGATTATTCTCCCCATTCATATCTAACACGGTTGGATGGGAAAGACCTGTGTTGGTTGGTTTGTGAGTTAAATAACATTCAACATATCCTAATTGTTGTTCTGCAACCCCATTCGTAGTGCAAAAAATGTCCTACATTATTATTTTGTTGATGCATGTGTAATTAGAAGTATGATTTAATTCATTTGTGAAACCATCACATATTTCTTATTTGTTGAAAGATGAGGCCAAAAAATCTGTCAATATCATATGGAAATAAACAGTGCTTACTCAAAGTGTAGAATTTTAGATAAAAAAATGTAATCATTTTGATTTTAAGTTTATTTTCAATAATGTACTAATTTTAAATAATTATAAATTTATTCTCCCTCCATTTTCCTTAAACCTGCACTTCCGTGAAGGTCAAGCACTGAGCTTCTGCATCTCCAAAGATAACCTATTTTACAACCTTAATTTGGATTGCTGAACCAAGGGTACATTGTTGCCCATGAGCAACACTGTCAGTTTAGCCCCTGGGGACTGGCAACATGGAATTGCTGCAAGGAAGGATGTTTTATGATTTCCTTCATCGAATATGGAGTTGTATAATAGCCAGTTCATAATCTGGAAGCTGGCGTTAACCTTAGTGCAAAAGCCGCAATGCGGGGGCCAGACCTGATCCTCTACCAGATGCTGAGGCATCTAAGTAAAGATGCTAAAGGGTATCTCCAAGATATTTTGTGGCCTGGTGGCTCAGTGTTTTAGGTGTCTGTCTGGAGATCAAAAGGTTCCCCGTTCGAATCCCTGCCTCGGAGGGGATTTTCTCAGGCCCTTAATGCAACCTTGCTGTGTAATATGAAGTATGGCAGAATACTTCTGTGGTTCGGATTACATCTACATCCATACTCTGCACACTCCGGTCATTGCGACCCAAATAGGTTGTTGGAAGAAGTATCTCACTGCAATCGTAGGTCATAGAATTTCACATTTTCTCCAATCAATTTATACATACATGACGTCGTCTGTCTTCAAAACAATCCCGGCCCAATCTATGTTTCAATTCTGTGATGCTTAGATAAGGGCTGTAACAACCAGTCAGGGATCCAGCGACTCTCATCTGTACCCTCTCCACTGAGACAATCAGAACCTTGCGATACGGATCCCAAACTCCACAACAGTAATCTAGGTGCGGACACACTAGTGTTTTATACGCCATTTCCTTTGTTTGAGCATTACAATTCCTCAGAATACGACATATGAATCGTAATTTAGAATTTGCTTTGCTTACAACGGAAGTTATGTGCAAGTCCCATTTCATGTTGCTTTGTACTATTACCCCCAGATACTTCAGGGAACCAACCGTGTCAACAAATGATTTCTTTACTTTGTACTCGTGAACAAACTGATTCTTTTTGTTATTTATTCGCATTGCCTTGCACTTTTTGCAATTAAGTGTAAGCTGCCATTTACAGCACCATTCGGAAATAGGATCCAAATCGCGCTGAATTTCTAAGCAATCATCAGAGCACCTTATTTCCCTATAGATAACTGCATTGTCTGCAAACAATCACAACCAGCATTTAATGTTGTCACCTAGATCGTTTATAAAAATTAAATAAAGAAGTGGTCCTATTACACTTCCTTGAGAAACGCCAGAAGTAACATTTAGCTTAGAAGAGGCTTGACTGTCAACAACGACATACTGTGATTGACCAGTTAGAAAATCACGTATCCATTCGCAAATCTGATCCGATGTACCGTATGCTCGAATCGCTGCTAAAAGTCGGCTGTGTGTTACAGAATCAAAAGCTTTCTGAAAATCCAAGAATATTGCATCAAGTTGCGAACCTGCATCGATAGCTTTTATTATGTCATTGGAAAATAGGGCCAATTGAGTTTCACATGATCTCTTCTTCCGAAATCGGTGTTGACACAGTGTAAGTAACTCGTTCTCATCTAGAAACTTCATAATATTCGAGCATATGACATGCTCCAGAATTCTGCTGCATACAGATGTTAAAGATATGGGTCGATAATTCCTAGGATCACTCCGATCTCCTTTCTTGAGAACAGGAATTACCTTGGCTGTTTTCCAGTCGGAGGGTACTTTTTTCTCTTCTAAAGATTTACGGAATATATCTGACAGAAATGGTTCAATCCTCTGCGTATTCTGAAAAATAATCTTACCGGTATACCATCGGGACCTGACACTTTACCCCACTTCAGGAGCTTTAATTGCTTTACAATACCTACACTATCAATTTCTACCGGATCCGTCTCTAATTCTACACAATGTGGTAAAATGGGAATGTTTTCCATGTTTTGGTGCATGAATGAATTTTTAAATTTGGTGTTAAATGCGGTAGCCTTGTCGCGGCAATCGTCAACTTCCTGACCGTCTTGTATTAGAACTGGTTTATTGTTGTCACTAAAACTAACTTTTTCACATTTGACCACAATTCCTGAGGGCTTTCGGTGAGGCTCTTAGAGAGGGAATTGCAATGAAAGTCATTAAAAGCCTCATGTACCGCATTCTTAACATGTACCCTTATCTCATCTAACTTATCTAAATCGGTCCTCTGCATCGTCCTTCTTGGTCATTGCTTTTTGATCAACCATTTATCGTCACATGTATACCATGGTGGATCATTCCTTTCAGTGATTGTCCGGTTCAGTATATGCAAGTCCATACCTTCCCTGACTATACATATGAATCGTTGCCACATCTCTTCAACGGTGCCTCTTGCTAGTATGAAGGTATGGTAATTATGACTCAAATATGTTCTAAAACACTCTTTTGAAGCTTTTTCAAATCTGTAAACGATCCTTTCTTTTTCCTTTTTGCGTGTGGATGCTAATTTTACTGTAGCAATTACAGCTTTGTGATCACCTATTCATGTGGTAGTAGAAATCTCCGTGAATAATTCAGGCCTATTTGTAACGAGAATATCTAAAATATTTTCGTTACCGTTGAGGCATCATGTTGGTTCAGTTACGAGCTGCTCAAAATTGTGATCTGAGAAAAGGTCTAGAATGATTTCACAAGTTGCTTTATCCCTGCCACCAGTAACGTGAACGTAATTAGTCAAGTCGATATATGGCAAGTTGAAGTCACCACCTAGCATTATTGTATGGTCCAGGAATTGACAAGGTATATTATTTACATTATTCCTTAAAGCCTCGGCAATAGTTACGCCTGCATCTGGTGGACGATAGAAGGAGCCAATCTCAAGTTTTGTCCTAGCTACATTGAGATTAATCCATAAGATTTCGCAGACAGTATCGACAACTACTTCGTTACATGGGAGATACTTACTAACAGCTATAAATACACCACTGCCATGGGAATGCAACCTATCCTTACGAAAAACATTCAAGCTGCCATTAACGACTTCCGCGGAACTTATATCCAGTTTTAACCATCTTTCTGTGCCTATTACGATATCAGCATCTGTACTACGAATAATGTTTTCAAATTCAGGCTGTTTATTACAAACACTTCTGCAGTTAACTACTAGAACTTTTAATGTTTGAGATTCTTTTAAGCTACCCCTAATATGCGGAGTTAAATTCATTTGGGCCATCAGTAAGTGAATTTCCTGTTCAGGGTCATGCTCCCTCAGCTTAAAAAAATACCCAATGCACTCCACACGGCCCCTGCCACTGTGTAGCTGATTCACGTGTGTACTGCACACCAGATCTATCAAAGGGATCCCTACATGACTCAACCCCAGGGCGAAGATCAATTTCAGGAATTTACCTTTTCCTAGATATTTTTAATAGCATTTAGACCAAACTGGCATCCCAGTCTTGAGGAAAGATAAAACGCCAGTCTCACTTTTGTAACCTGGTATTAAAGATAAAACACTAAGAGGCAGCTATCACATTACCTAAACAAGCTGCGTTGAGAAAATTAGAGCAGATATGATAATTCTTGAAGAGCACTAGTAGTCTATGTATGCTCCACCATCTGCAATAGTTAAGGATTATTGTATTGTTGTGCCAAACAACTTGTTGTCTTAACATGTTTTAACTAAAGATATAAAGTTGTCTGTGCTGAAACAAAATATTCTTTTTGCACATCAACCTCATTCCTTGATCTTCGCTCTGGGGTTGAGTCTTGTAGGGATCCCTTGGATAGATCAGAGGTGCACTACACACGAGAATCGGCTACTCGGGTGGCAGGGGCCGTGTGGAGTGCATTGGGGGGTTTTTTAGGCTGAGGGAGGATGATCCTGAGGAGGAAATTCAGTTACGGACAGCCAAGATAACTTCAGCACCGCGTGTTAGGGGTAGCTTAAAAGAATCTCGAACATTAAAAGTTCTAGTAATTAACTGCAGAAGTGTTTGTAATAAACAGCCAGAACTCGAAAATGTTATTCGTAGTACTGATGCTGATATCGTAATAGGCACAGAAAGTTGGTTAAAACCGGGTATAAGTTCCGCCGAATTTTTTTTTTTTTTTTTTTTTTTTTTTTTTTTTTTTTAAATGGCATTTGGCAACGGAGGCCATACAGCCAGCTCAAGGTAATTATAATTGCTTTCAGTGTATGGACGCCACAGGACGGACAGGACATTCACACAGACACACAACACTTAACATCCATGCCCGCGGCCGGATTCGAACCGGCGGCCTTCGGCACGCGGAGCTAGCACTCTAGCCCCTACGCTACCGAGGCCAGCCCGAAATTTTTAATAATAGCATGAACATTTTCTGTAAGGATAGGTTGCATTCCCAAGGAGGTGGCGTATTTATAGCTGTTAGTAAGTACCTCCCATGTTGCGAAATAGATGTCGATACTGTCTGCGAAATCATATGGATCAAGCTCAACGTAGCTAGGACAAAACTTGTGATAGGCTCCTTCTATCGTCCACCAGATGCAAGCATAAATTTTGCCGAGGCCTTAAGAAATAATGTAAATAATATAGCTCGGCAATTTCCGGACACTACGATAATGCCAGGTGGTGACTTTAACTTGCCAGATATCGACTGTACTAATTACATTCAACGTTACGGGGGGCAGGGATAAAGCAGCTTGCAAAATCATTCTGGACCTCTTCTCTGATCACAATCTTGAGCAGCTCGTAACTGAACCAACGCGATGCCTCAATGGTAGCGAAAATATTTTGGATATAGTCGTTACAAATAGGCCTGAATTATTCATGGATATTTCTACCACCGCGGTAATAAGTGATCACAAAGCTGTAATTTATACAGTAAAACTAACAACCACGCGCAAAAAGAGTAAAGAAAGGATCGTTTACAGATTCAAAAAGGCTTTAAAAGAGTGTTTTAGAGCGTATTTGAGGCATAATTACCATACCTTCTTAGTAGCAGGAGGCACCGTTGAAGAGAGGTGGCTTCGATTCTTACGTATAGTCAGGGAAGTGTAACATAACAAGCGTCTGCGCCATGTAATATCTGTAGCAGACGCCATCTGTTAATAATATATCATCTTTGAGTAGCAGTCAGTCTGTCTTTGACCTCCGTCAGAGAAGGTCGCACAGAGTAACATTTTCGGTCTAACAGTTGAAATTGTGGCGGACTTGGAAAAGTGTATTATGTAGACGTGTAACAAGTGGAACTTATGATTTGAAATAGAATGTTTTTTTTTAAGTGACTGCATGGTGTTAAAAGAACATTAATGAGTGTGGAGGATTTTGTTGGTATTTGAAACTCTTGTATCCCACGAACTTGTGATCTTAATTATTAATTTGGTGGTGGTATTTTCCGTCGGGTAGTAGTAGCAGAATTCAATGACTAGAATAAAGTTTTGTGTGTAGAAGTTGCTCATAAACTGTGGAACTATTTTCATTTCATTAACCCGGCGATAGAATAATACCGCGACCTGGCGACCGCGGAAAAAGAACCTTTTATTTAATTAATGAGCATGTATGTGTTCTATAAGTGACTGAGTAATTTAAAATCAGTATTCAACAGCTAGCCGTCATAGAGACAGTAAGCTTACAGAAGGTATGAACATGCATATACCGAAACGGACAATCGGGGAAGGAAACGATCTCCCATGGTACACACGGGAGGTTAAAAGGTTACTCAAACAGCAAAGGAAGTTACATGCACAATCAAAAACGACGATGCTTCGATAGTTAAAGGAGATAAGGAGACATGTTAAGAATGCGATGCGGGAGGCCTTTAATGACTTTCATGCCAATTCTCTCTCTAAGAGCCTCACTGAAAACCTGAAGAAATTTTGGTCGTATGTAAAAAAAGTTAGTTGTAGTGGGAACAATAAGCCAGTTCTAATAAAAGACAGACGGGAAGTTGAAGATAGCCGCGACAAGGCTACCGTATTTAACACCTAATTCAAAAATTCATTCACGCGCAATAACATGGAAAACATCCCCACTTTACCACATCGTGTGGAATTAGAGATGGATCCGATAGAAATTGATAGCATAGCTATTGTAAAGCAATTAAAACTCCTGAAGTGGAGTAAAGCGCCGGATCCCGATGGTATACCGGTAAGAGTATTTTCTGAATACGCAGAGGATTGAACCATTTCTGTCAGATATATTCCGTAAATATTTAGAAGAGAAAAAAGTACCTTCTAGCTGGAAAATAGCCCAGGTAATTCCTGTTTTCAAGAAAGGAGATCGGAGTGATCCTAGGAATTATCGACGCATATCACTAACATCTGTCTGCAGCAGAATTCTGGAGCATGTCATATGCTCGAATATTATGAAGTTTCTAGATGAGAACGAGTTACTTACACCGTGTCAACACGGATTTCGGAAGAAGAGATCGTGTGAAACTTAATTAGCCCTATTTTCCCATGATGTAATGAAAGTTATCGATGCAGGTTCGCAAGTTGATGCAGTTTTCATGAATTTTCAGAAAGCTTTTGATTCTGTACCACACAACCGACTTGTAGCGAAGATTCGAGCTTACAGTATTTCAGCTCAGATTTGCAAGTGGATACGTGATTTTCTAACTGATTGATCACAGAATGTCGTTGTCAACGGGGAAGCCTCTTCTAAGATAAATGTTACTTCGGGTGTTCCTCAAGGAAGTGTAATAGGACCACTTCTTTTCTTAATATTTATAAACGATCTAGGTGACAACGTCAAATGCTGGTTGCCATTGTTTGCTGACGATGCAGTTGTCTATAGGGAAATAAGGTGCCCCGACGATGGCTTAGAAATTCAGCGCGATTTGGATGCTATTTTCGACTGGAGCCGTAAATGACATCTTACACTTAATTGCAAAAAGTGCAAGGCAATGCAGATAAGTGACAAAAAGAATCAGTTTGTTCATGAGTACAAAATAAGCAATTCAGCTGTTGAAACGGTTGATTCCCTGAAGTATCTGGGGGTGATAGTACAAAGCAACATGAAATGGGACATGCACATAGCTTCCATCGAAGGCAAGGTGAATTCTAAATTGCGATTCATAGGTCGTATTTTGAGGAATTGTAATACTCATACAAAGGAGATAGCGTATAAAACACTAGTGCGTCCGCATCTGGATTACTGTTGTGGAGTTTGGATCCGTATCGCAAGGTTCTGATTGACTCAGTGGAGAGGGTGCAGAGGAGAGCCGCTCGATTCGTGACTGGTTGCTACAGCCCTTATGAAAGCGTCACAGAATTGATACATAGATTGGGCTGGGATAGTTTGGAAGGTAGACGACGTAGCTTGCATTCAAATTTATTGGAGAGTATGCGAAAAAATTTAAATTTTGAGTGCAATGAAATACTTCTTCCGCCAACCTATTTAGGTCGTAATGACTGGAGGGATAAGATTAGAGAAATAAGATGCCGTACGGATACTTTTATGTATTCCTTGTTTCCTCGCGCTATTCGGTATTGGAATGCGCGGGTTTAGGATTGGTGCTTAGCACCCTCGGCCACCCACAATGTTTGTGACTTGCAGAGTATGGATGTAGATCTAGGTAGAAGTAATATTAATGGTTTTTACCATTACTCTCATTTAAAAAATTATTACATGATACCTAAATCATTTCAAGCTTACATATTCCTTAACTGTTAAGCAGGTTGTTAAATTAGTTGTAGACCATAGCACTGCATGCTTCAAAAATCTACAAAGTAGAGATAACTGAAATGACAAAATCATAAGGTATTGTGACGGAACTCTGTTTATGCGTGTGGTGCAGGGTTTGAGTCCCGCTGATGATGCCAAAGTTCTGTTTTTGTTGGCCGCTCTTCTTATTAAGGCTTTGAACACAACCTCATAGTTATGAAACGTAGGTTGAAATTCAAGAGTGTTAGAAACTAACAGAACATACTGTCTAGAAGTGGACAAACTGAAAAAAAACTACACCTGAAACAAAAACCGTAAATGTGACATTGATAAGTTCTGAAAGAAATTTAAATGACAAAGAATGAAATACTCTCAAAGGATAGGTAATGAGTGCAGATAAAGGAACATTTCAGTACAAAGAAACCACCTTGTGTAGATCAGAGGAAAAAAAACCACAGAGTTGATAATCCGAACTAATTGTGACCAAGGGTAGTTCAGATTATAGGATTTGTTTGGATATAAAAAAATACTACAGTATAGTTTTAGTTTTTACTTAAAATTACATAAGATTTTGAATGGCCAACCATGAAGACCCTAGTTCTTCACTGGTAAATTTCTTTACTAGCTCTTTTTACGATGATAAACAATGATTCAGATGTCACTACTCCAGAGAGTATCCATTCTCCCACCATCAAAAGTTGCACATTTAGCCTTTTAGATTCTGGGAAGCCAGGACTCATTGTGAAGGAAAAGTTGAGTTCTCCAGTATCACCAGTTCGAAACTGAAACCCAAAACCATCACAAACTTTGGGATTATAAATATACAAACTCTCTTTAAGACCAGAAAACTCAAGCATAAATTCAAAATTTTACTAGCAACAATGCAAGGAACCAAATTTATTGATCATGTGGCTTTTGAGTCAGAAGGTTACAGAATAATTAAAGGAAATCCAGCATCTAAGAACACTCATAGGTCCAGAGTGTGTGGAAAAGTCTTCTTAGTTAGACAAGGTTTAGTTGAACTAGTCATCAATTTCACATCAACTAGTGAACACCTCTCTGTGCTGCCCTTGTAGAAACAAACGAAAGTCCATTATAAATGCACATTCATCTATAAATGATGACAAGAACAAGAACCCTGAGAAGACTCAAATATTCTGGCAGATGCTCGGAGATGAAATCAGCAAGATCCCTGGTCACCACATCAAGCTCCTGGTAGGTGACTTCAGTGCCCAACTGGAGAAAAAAAAAGAATGTATAGAGACGTATTGTACCCTTTATAGTACATAGATGCACAAACACTACAGTAAGTGCTTAATAGAACTGGGCAAATTGTGTCAAATGAAGATCATGTCCACAGCTTTCCCTACAAAACCAATGTACCAGACCACCTGACAGTCACTGAACCTTGCTATTGGTTCATATCAGATAGATGATGTCAGTCACTGCAAAAAAAAAAAAAAAAAAAACTGGAACGAGATCATAAATGTGAGAATTTATAAAGGCTGGAATGTTGGCTCTGATCATCTCTTCAACCAACAAAAATCAGACTACTGCTTAAATGACAGGTACCCTCTAACCCAGATCCAAGTTCCTTTCTGAAAATTCACAGTGCAAAGAGAAATGAATGATTGGAACCAAATGAAGTCTGCAATATGAGAGACCTTGAATAATATAAGGCAACCTCGAAGGAAGCGACGTCACAGGTGATGGAATAATGAGTATGAACGTGCAATTGAAGAGCAAGCCACAGCCTGGACGAAGTGAAACTCAACTGAGCGAAAGGAAGGCTGGGAAGATATCACAAAGATTTGAAGACATTCGGCTACGACTATTAGATGTGTGAAGAGTTCTTACGATTGTTTGAGGTTGGAGAAATTGTATGAAGATTTCAGGCTGCACAACAATAGATATTTCTACCAGGCATTTAAAGAGGACCTCTTAGTATAATCAACCATGCCTTTATGTCAAGAATCCAGAAGGAAAGTTGGTCACCTGCAATCATGGAAACGTATAACGTCTGGTAAACTACTTTGACCAGTTACTCAATTGCCAAGAGCCCAAGGTAAGATTACATACAGCAAACATATCAGCCCCACATATGAACCACTGAGTTTGAAGCAAGTCGCTACCGCACTCGAATGCCTCAGGCATAACAAGGCACCCGGGGAAGATACGTAGCATCATTGTGGAAGTGTATAAAGCAGGTGGAAGTTCTATCACAGAGGTCATTTATGGATCCTGGTCGACTTGTGGGATACCAGAAGGATACCTGAGTACTGGAGGACAGCAATAATATAGCCATTGCACAAAAAATAAGACAGGTGATATCAGCAACTACTGGGTAATATTGCTGTTACCAGTAGCCTACAAAGTTCTGTCTAGGATTATACGTAACAATGTGGAGAATCAGTGTGGCCACACAATTTGTGAATATCAGGGAGGATTTTAGGAAGGATGCTTCCGCACTGAGCAGATCTTCAACATGAAAACCATTTTCCAATTAAAATATATGAGAAGTGTGAACATCACAGCAGTATTTTTCAACTTCAAGAAGGCTTACAGTTCAATTGACTGCCAGACACACTTCGTAGTGCTGCAAGAATGAGATGTGGATCTGAGCACATGCACCCTCATCAAGCAAACTTTCCCAGTCACCTCTTCCAAGGTGATACTGAAAGGAGAATTGTCCTGAAGTTTCAAGTTCACAACTGGAGTAAGACAAGGAGGTGGCCTCTAACAAATTCTGTTCAATCTAGTGCTCAACAAAGTCATCAGGATTTGAGAACTTGCACTGAACAATATCAGAATCAAACCACTCACCATTGGAGTTGGAACATGAAAGAATGAAATTAGGAGCCTGGCGTTCGCAGATGGCATCAGAATCTACTATACTCTACTACAACTCTAAGGATGCTGCCATTGCTGTTCAAACTATACATGAGTTAATGGCCAAGACATGTCTATAGATATATAAATAGACCAAGTACTTCGAAAGTCAGCACCCCAGGATAGCAACTCTGACGACCATTGATGGCAAGATTGGAAAAGTCAATCCACCCCAATGGTAGAGATGGAATCTCCATCTTTGATAGATGTGCTGAACTTAGCACACCAACTCTCGCGAAACCATTACAACAAGAAGTGTATTTCAAAGAATGCCAAAATCTGTCATTACAAAACTGTTTTCAGACCTCAGTTCTTATATGCTGCAGAGGTATTGCTTAAGAACAGGAAAGGTGCCATGGATAATCCAGAAAAACTTGAAAGATGTATTCTGAGGAAAATTCATGGGCCAAGAGTACTCCCAGATGGAACCTACTTACTGGAAGCAAACTCCGAATTGTACCGTCTGTTGGAAATGGCTAACACCCGCATGTGACGTTGGTGACTGAAGTTTTAGTGACACCATCTGAGAATATACATATGAAATAAAAGGTGTTGAATGCAAAATTAAGATAGAAGAAGAAACCATGGCTTACCATAGTTGGCGGTAATATGGCGTTGACATTCAAATTGATATAAAATAATCACTGATTGTTGGGAGTGTACCCTTCATTGGTAGAAGAACATGGTGCACAGGGTGGGAATGAGAGGAAAAATCAGTCACTCAGTTTGCCTTATACTCTTTCTCCATGCTCATGATGTTTACTGCTACTGAAGGGAATACACACAATAATTACAATGTTTTATGTGTGTCTGGATCAGTTTGTGTGCCATTGTCTTCCTACCATCAACTATCTTAAAGTGTGGTTTCTTTCTCTTTCCTATTTTTTAATATATATATATAGAATTGAAATAATTTGTAGATTAATTATACCCTGTTTGCCCTAGCTACCATATGGTTACCAGAAATTTCTTAGAAACAAGTAAACTGTAGACAGTGAAGCTATCAGTCACAAGATGCACTTAGTTTTAGGTTCAGTTCTTACCATTTAGGGCCATTAAAGTGAAATTGAAAGATATCCTGCATAACTCAAAATGTTCTGGTACTTTTCTGTGCTAAACACCTTCAAACTTTCATTATTTGTACTGGTATATTTGCTGTGTTAAATATCTACAGAGTATTTATTTTTGCAAAAAATTATAATGAGCAGCATCTGGAGGATCCAATTGTTATTTTAGTGCTGCATTTAATCATCACCAAAGTAATTTTTATAGATATTGCTATAATAGAAATAGTGAGAAAGTGTTGTAAAACGTAAGAAGACTCGATATCTTAATTAATAGAACAGAAAAATGCAGTAAATCTGTATATGTTAGAACGTGGTGGAATAGAAATTCCAACTGCAGAAGAATGGATACAAATGAACAATTTTATAACTGTGCTGAAGTGTATTTAGGAAGCAACAACTAATGTTTCTAGCGATTTATCAACAGTATCTTTAATTATATCAATCATTGACATCTTAAACACAAAACTTGCTCAGAAGGTTGAAGGCTGATCATATAATACTGTTCAAAAGCCGCTTGTGTGGGTCTGTTAACAGGAGATCTGCTTTCGCAAGAAAAACCTTACGGATGTTGATTGCCGCTCTAATCGATCCACGGTTTAAAATTAAGTATTTGACCAGCGACGAAATTGTAAATACGAAGACTGATATTTTGTCATTTCTACGTCAAAACTGTGCACTGACAACAACAAATAAAACGGGTCATGTGGAGCGATTAAATCTTATTTTATTAGTGCCGATGTACTTTTTGTTTTGGTTATATTGCCGCATGAACGCCAGTGTACCGTCTGCCAGCATGGCGCAGCGGGTAGCGTCACGAATTGCGGTACCGAAGGTCGCCGGTTCAATCCCGCCCACTGACAAAAATTATTTAATTCTGTTTATTATTTCCAGAAGATTCTACATGTTTCCTAAGGTCACTTGTAACTTCTACACATTTCATTGTTAACTACTCTTGTAATCTCTAGTACGTTCTATCTGTGTATAAATAGAAGAGCATTCTGCCCAAGAGGCAGTCAGTGCTGCGTGTATGTTTGAGTTCTCAATAAACCTGTTCTCAGTTTAAGTGCTGTGTTCATTGACAAGTAACCTTCGAATTCACACCTGCCCCGGTTGCCAACGCGACATAGTTTGGTGGAGACGCCGGGTACCCTGTGCAACAGCTGCATCGTCGTGGCTCCGATTAGGCAACGTAAAAGTCGCCGCCTACACGGACTGGAACCGGACTACAAAGGATATACTCAGTACGTCCTTCCGAAAGTCCGCGTCATTAGGAAACCCATGGCGGCAAGCCAGCTGCACATTCGACACCCATCGGTGTTCTCTGGAGACGCTGGACAGGATCCCTAACAAATGGCTAAAAGGGTTCGACCGAGTCGCCAAGTACAACAGGTGGGATCATACCATGTGCTTGGCAAATGTTTATTTCTATCTGGACGGAACCGCCCAGCAGTGGTTCGAGAACAACGAAGAAAAACTGAATAACTGGGAAATGTTCCAGACGGAACTTAAGAAAACGTTTGGGGACCACCAGCGACAAATCCGCTCGGCGGAAGAACAACTGAAGAACCGGGCCCAACGACATGGGGAGCCGACGCAATCTTACATACAGGATGTTTTGGCCCTATGCAACGTAGTCAACCCGAATATGACTGAAGCCGACAAAATCACGCACCTAATGAAAGGTATTGCAGAAGACATGTACCAAGCTCTTCTGATAAAAGACGTCGCTACGACGGAAGAGTTCATCAAGTGGTGCCAGCGGATTGAGGAGATGCAACAAAGGAGGGTTGGGCGAAAGAAGTATGACAGACTTCCCAACGTAGTCCCTATGGCAGTTGTGGAAGACCAGCACGACTTTGCGTCTCTCATACGACAAATTGTGAGAGAAGAATTACAACAGTTCATGGCAGCTGGGACTCTTGAACCGAGTGAGCATCAGATCATGGCCATGGATGTAAGCCCAGTGGGTCATGAAGGAGCCGACGCGGCGGAAAAAGAGGTATTTCAGACAATAGCTCCTGTCTGCCGAGCCAATCGCACTCGACGTGAAGAATGGCCTCGCCCTGATATGACGTATGCTGCAGCTGCCAAACGGCAGCCTAGGAACCGGCCGACACGGCCACAACCAAATCCTCCGGCACCTATGACGTCCCGCAGACGAACGGACGTCTGGAGGACAGAAGACAACGCGCCAGTATGTTTCCACTGTGGGCGCCCTGGACATGTCGTACGATACTGCAGAGAGAGAAGACGAGTATTTGACGATTATTTTGCCGCAAGACGTCCGCCATCAGAACAGTTCTACCCCAGGCAGCCACCCGCTGACGAGTTCGGTCGACCTACGGGAAGAAGCCCATCGCCGTACCCTAGACGAGGTCGATCCCCGACGCGCCGCTGCCGTTCATCGTCGCCGGACAGAGCTACCAGCCGCTCCCCTAGCCGCCGCACGCAGGAAAACTAAGCAAGGCGACCATCTACGGAGGTGAGGCCGCCGCAGATGAAAATCCTCCATGGATGACAGTCACTAAGATGTCGGGAAATCTCATCAACGTTATAATCGACGGCCAACCTGTCCGGGCGCTGGTTGATTCAGGAGCTTCTTTCTCCGTATTGTCGGACAATTATCGTCGCACACTAAAGAAGACAATGTTCCGTGATACGGGGGCAACTGTGCTAAAGGTCGCAAATGGAAAGTACGTCCAGCCAGCTGGAGCTTGTGTCGCGAGAATAACCATCAACAACAGGACCCAGCCAGTTGAATTTGTCATTTTAACAGAATGTAGTCATAATGTCATCCTTGGATGGGACTTCCTTAAGGCATCCCAAGCTGTCATTGACTGTGGAACAGTCTGAGCTGCAAATTGAAGAAGTCGTTGCGACGGGTACACGTAACACAGAATCTTCTGGGAAGTTATTCGCCGTTGACAACGTGACAATCCCGCCGTTCGCAATGAGAAGAGTCCCAGTCAAAAACACGGACGACCGCAACCTTGAAGTGCTTGTCGATAGTAGAAAGTTTATTAGGCTCACGAAAGAAATCTACATACCAGCGGCTATCATAAGCATTATCGGTGGTCGAGGAGACATTTGGATCACCAACTGTCACGAGCAGTCACAAATTATCCCCAAGGGAATGTGCATAGGGACAGCTGAACCAGTCCAGGAGGGCGAGCTCAACGTCATTAACGAAGATCCATGCTCTGTTACTAGTACCGACAACACGCTGGAGGAAACAACTATGGAACTGCCAATAGGGTCCGGCCTGACCAAGGAACAACACCACCGGGTGTTAGCTATACTACGCCAATTCTCTGGTGTATTCACACCCCAGCAAAAAAAAGGTCAGACGAAACGGCCCACGATAAAGCATCGTATCAATACTGGGGATCATCCGCCCATTAGCCAGCGCTCGTACCGATTGTCACCAGTCGAAAGGCGAATAATTCGAGAGGAAGTGGAGAAGATGTTGCATAATGACATTATTCAACCTTCGGAGAGTCCTTGGTCATCTCCGGTGGTCCTCGTAAAGAAGAAGGATGGTACGTGGCGATTCTGTGTCGACTATCGGCGGCTGAACAAAATCACAAAGAAAGATGTCTACCCACTGCCGCGCATCGACGACGCCTTAGACTGCTTGAAAGGAGCTACATACTTCTCAACCATGGACATGCAGACAGGCTACTGGCAAATCGAGGTTGACGAAGCTGACAGAGAAAAGACGGCTTTTATTACACCTGATGGCCTCTATGAATTCAAAGTAATGCCATTCGGATTATGCAACGCTCCGGCCACATTCGAACGCATGATGGACAACTTACTTCGACACCTTAAGTGGACGACGTGTCTTTGTTATTTAGATGACATTGTTGTTTTCTCGAAAACATTTGAAGAACATCTGAGTCGCCTGTCAACGGTGCTGAAGTGTGTTCAGACTGCAGGACTCCGCCTCAATCCGAAGAAGTGCCTCTTCGTCGCCAGAGAGATAAAAATCCTGGGGCACCTGGTCAACGGAGATGGCGTCCGCGCTGATCCAGATAAAGTAAGGGCAGTCATGGAATTTCCAACTCCTCAGCACATTCGTGATGTGAGAAGCTTTCTTGGGCTGTGCTCATACTTCCGGCGTTTCATAAAAGGATTCTGTAACATGGCACGTCCACTGCAAGAACTTTTGCAGGGAGACGCCAAGTTTTACTGGGATGAAACTAAAGAAAGATCTTTCCAGGCACTTAAGGAGGCTCTAACTTCCGCACCAGTTCTAGCCTTATACGACGAGAATGCAGAAACTGAACTTCACACTGACGCCAGCGGTTATGGGATCGGTGCAGTGCTTGTGCAAATTCAGGAAGGTGCTGAGAAGGTGATAGCCTATGCATCAAGAGTATTCTCTAAGCCCGAGATAAACTACTCTACAACCGAGAAAGAATGCCTCGCAGTTGTCTGGGCTATCAACAAGTTTCGTCCGTATTTATTCGGCAAACCTTTCACCGTCGTGACAGACCACCATTCTTTATGTTGGCTAACCAGCTTGAAGGATCCATCAGGTCGACTAGCAAGATGGGCACTTAGACTTCAAGAGTACGACGTCACGGTGGTATTCAAAAACGGACGCAAACACAAGGATGCCGACAGCCTTTCAAGGAATCCTTTAATAGAACACAACAGCATGAATGGAATTTCAGCCCTCGCTGAATTAGGTGACGTTGCAGCTGAACAGAGGGAAGATTCAGAGTTATTAAGAACCATAGACGCCTTGGAGAAAGGAGAACCGGCCAAAGGAGAGTTTCAATTGATAGATGGGACATTGTATAAGAACAACTACGATCCACTAGGCCCCAAGTGGCTTCTGGTCGTTCCAGCTCATCTCCAGCCAGCTATTCTCAAGTATTTCCACGACGCTCCAATATCCGGTCATCTGGGATTTGTGAAGACCCTGGACCGAATCAGACGCAGGTATTACTGGAAGGGTCTCTACCGATCTGTCAAGCATTATGTGAGTCACTGTAAAGAGTGCCAGCGACGGAAACATGTGCCGCAATTACCTCCAGGTCATCTAGTACCAATTCCGCCTGCAGCAGTTCCATTCCACCGAATTGGGATCGACCTTTTAGGGAGGTTCCCGAAGTCGACAACCGGTAACCGATGGATAATAGTCTGCACCGACTACCTCACGCGCTACGCTGTCACCAAACCTGTGCCGACTGCAGAAGCTCCAGAGGTTGCAAAATTTCTAGTAGAAGACATTATTTTGAAGCATGGAGCACCACGTGTGATGATATCCGATCGTGGAAAGGTATTCCAGTCAAGACTAGTATCAGAGGTCATGTCAAGATGCGACGTTGTCCACAGGATGACAACTGCATACCACCCTCAGACAAACGGTCTCACAGAACGCTTCAACAAGACATTAGCCGATATGCTGTCGATGTATGTGGATGTTGAGCAGAAGGATTGGGATACAATACTGCCAGTGGTCACATTTGCTTATAATACAGCAAGGCAAGATACGACAGGCTTCACTCCGTTTTTTCTGCTCCATGGCCGTGAAGCTGAGACCACAATGGATACGCTGTTCCCATTCCAGCCGGACGACACTCAGGATGACTATATAAAACAGCTCATTACCAGGGTCGAAGAAGCAAGACAGCTGGCTCGCATACGAACACTGGCCACCCAGGAGAAGGACCGTCAGCGGTATGACGGCAAGCACCGACCTGTTGCGTACAACCCAGGAGATCTCGTATGGATTTTTACCCCTGTCCGGAAGGTTGGGCTATCAGAAAAGTTACTGAAGCGGTACTTTGGTCCGTATCGTGTCATACGCCGCCGGTCAGACGTCACATACGAAGTCGAGGATTATGAGCCGTCTTCGAAACGACGAAAGCGAAGGGACATTGTTCACGTCCTCCGCATGAAGCCTTACTACAATCCTGACGAGCAGCTAGGCACAACCAGCTTCTTGTTCAAGGACTCTGAGGACGGTTTGGATACTGAGGAAGTCGGACAGGAAGATAATAGTACAACCAGGAGGGGCCCTCCAGAACTGCCATACAGAGGACCCACGACAAGATCAAGATCCAGGACACTTCAGCGTGCCCCAAAAGAAATCTAACAGCGGGACGCTGTTTTCCTCAGGAGAGGGAGCAATGCCGCATGAACGCCAGTGTACCGTCTGCCAGCATGGCGCAGCGGGTAGCGTCACGAATTGCGGTACCGAAGGTCGCCGGTTCAATCCCGCCCACTGACAAAAATTATTTAATTCTGTTTATTATTTCCAGAAGATTCTACATGTTTCCTAAGGTCACTTGTAACTTCTACTTGTTAACTACTCTTGTAATCTCTAGTACGTTCTATCTGTGTATAAATAGAAGAGCATTCTGCCCAAGAGGCAGTCAGTGCTGCGTGTATGTTTGAGTTCTCAATAAACCTGTTCTCAGTTTAAGTGCTGTGTTCATTGACAAGTAACCTTCGAATTCACACCTGCCCCGGTTGCAACGCGACAATATTTAGTACATTTTTAATTAATCTGTATACGTGAAACTACTTTAAAAATATTGGTATTGATTCGGTTTTAACTGAAAATTTAATATGTGATACTAATTTAGACAGCAGAATATCGTATTTTAAAAGCTAGAATAGTTTATGCTAGGTAAGAAGGTTGAAATTTATTTTTATTGTTGTTAAAAAACGATGGTATTACTATACATAAGCTAACATTTGATTTACCAAACCGAGCGTGGTGGTGTAACGGATAGCGTTCTGGCCTCGCATTCGGGAGGACGGCGGTTCGAATCCCCGTCCGGGCATCCAGATTTGGGTTTTTCATGGTTTCCAACATCACTCCAGGCAAATGCTGGGATGCTTCCTTAAAAAGGCCATGGCCGAATTCCTTCCCATTCCTTTCCCATCCTTTCCCGTCTCTAAAGACCTCGCTGTTGAGAGACGTAAAGCAGTTAAAAAAAATTGATTTACCAAAGCTTAAACTCCAAAACTTATTCATTTAATCCACGGCACAAATTATTCTGATTTGATCCGGGCTATTACTGTTAAATTTTATAGTTTGTTTTTATTATTGCTAAATAAAAATAACTGCATTTATTTTTGCTAAATTGCGTTGCTCGGAACCTGGTTTGGTACTATTTTACTGTTTTATTTTATTCTAATAAATAAATATTAAAAACTTTGCTTATAATTATTGTAAAGGTGTAATTTATATAAAAAATACCACACATAAAACAAAATAACAGTTCATTTTTTGCATGTCATATATACTTCCAAGATATATAATTATTTTTGAACCTTCGGCTTCGGCCGAAGGTTATCCCAAGAGCCGAACATTCGGCTTCGGCCAAAAAATGACCTTCGGTCGGACACTACTAATCACGCTAAATTAGTCCAGTTGCGAGCGGAAGTGCGTAAGGCAATGCGCGATGCGTTTAAAGAATTCTAAGCAAGGAATTTATTCGAAAATCTGATTACTAATCCAAAAAAGTTCTGGTCGTATGTCAAAGTAATAAGAGGCTCTCGTAAGTTTATACCATCGCTGATTAAGGAACATGGGGAATTATCAGAAACAAGCAGAAATTTTGAATGATATATCTAAAAAGCTTTCACGATATAAAAATCAGAGGACATTCCGATATTTAACAATCGAACCGTCAAAATTATGAATGATCTTGTTCTTGATGTCGAGGGAATAACTAAATTGCTTATGAATGTAAAAACCAATAAGGCTCCTGCACCAGACGGTATTCCTACAAGATTCTACTCTAGGTACGCAAAGGAAATTGCTCCGTATTTGATGTAATTATACACCGTCTCCTTGGATCAAGGAAAAATACCAACCGAATGGAAGACCATTATCGTAAGTCCAGTGTTTAAAAATGGGAATGTTAACAATCCTCAAAATTATAGACCGATCTCGTTAACAACAATATTTTGTAGGATTTTAGAACATATCATCTGTTCAAATGTCATGCGGTTCTTGGATGAAGGTGAGCTTTTAAACCCAAATCAACATGGATTCAGAAAATGCCGATGCTGCGAAACACAACTTGCACTTCTAATTCACTACTTGTGCTGTATTATAGATGAGCAATCCCAGGATGACTTAGTTTTACTAGATTTTAAAAAACTTTCGACACTGTGCCTCACACTAGGTTATTTGTGAAACTTCGTGGTTATGGCATATCTAGACAAATATGCGACTGGGTTGCAGACTTCCTGAAGGATAGAACACAGCGTGTAGTTCTCGACGGTGAGCATTTATCACTTACCGAAGTGAGGTTCAGGGTTCCACAGGGAAATGTTATACCGGTATTGCCTCTGTTGTTTCTCATGTGCATTAATGATTTATGCGACGTAATAAGGGGGAAGAAAATACTATTTGCCGATATTGTTATTATTTATCGTTAAATCAAAATTCAGGACGATTGAGCTTTGTTACAAGACGATATTATGAATATAATTGCATGGTATAAAGACTGGCAGTTGGAGTTAAACGCTAAAAAGTGCCAAGTCATGTTTATAAGTTAAAACGTGACACCATTTAGTTCTGTATATACAAATAATGGTACTGTTCTTAGAGCGGTAGATTCCGCTAAATACCTAGGGGTAACAATTCGTAATAACTTGTGGAATAAGCATATCGAGATGATAATTGGGAAAGCAAATCGTATGCAGCGATTTCTAGGTCACTATTTAAAACAATGCGCTTTGGAAGTTAAATCGATAGCATAGAAGTCACTAGTGCGTCCTCACTTATAATATTGTTGTTCTGTATGGGGTCTCTATCAAAAGTGGTTAATGGATGCTTTGGAGAAGGTCCAATGAAGAGCAGCCCGATTCGCGACAGGTATATACAGGGTGGTCAGAAATTCACTAATCAGCGGGTAAGGGTAGTGTTCGGGACGTTGCACTAACGAAATAAATACAAAAAAATCTGGTAAAAATCGTACCGTTTCTGAATTATCCGCAGCTAAAGTTGACTAATAAGAGCGTTGCGAGGGCGAATTCAAACAGCCTTCCACAGGCGGTGTTTCCAAGCGTACTCGAGGCATGAGACCGCCAAAGAAAGCGAAAAGAAAAATTCTTCGGAAGCGGGGATCGAACCCGCAACCTTTAGTTTTAGAGTTTGGCGTCTTACCGACTACGCTGCAATGCACTACAATTTCTTTGTTTTTAGAAGCCACTAGGATGGACTGTTTGTTAGTAATTGGAATTAATCGGTAATCCGCGACATTCTTCGGAAAGTCAGTGGTGGGGCTAAAGAACCATGGCCCAAGGAGTCTCGCAGTCGAACGCATCTTACCGATAAAGACAGTGTCATCATGCAACGTCATCAATTTTCATTTGAGGAGTACGCCGATATGCATTTAGCGTATGGCGCTGCTGGACAAAACAGGGCTGACGCAGTTAGGATTTACAAGGCTCGATTTCCTAACCGTGTATTTCCATCGGCCGACACTTTTGTGTTGGTTGACGGAAGGGAAGTGTTGCTGTCCACGGGCCTGACGCCGGACGAAATCGGTTCAGGCTGAGTGTAGGATTTGAAGACAATGTCCTGGAAATGATTGCTGATAATCCGAGGACAAGTTCTAGGGTCATTGCCAACGCATTGCAGGTACGTCCAATCTAAGTGATCCCTCAAATTCTCTGTGTAAATGCATCCTTTCAATAGGGTCATTTTTGTTGTTTTTTAATTACCTGGCCTCACATGCCACTGTTTTGGACGTCTTTCACGACGAAGGGTTACATCCCTTTCATTTTCAAAAGGTCCAAGATTTAGAGGAAGGTGATTTTCCACATTGAGTTCAGTTTTCACAGTGGTACCTGCAGCAATGTAACGATTATCCAAACTTTGAAAGGATGGAGCTGTGGACGGATGAGGCGTGCTCTACCAGGGAGGAGTGTCTTAATAGCCGAAACAGCCACATCTGGGATGCCAAAATCCGCATGCAATTTTTGTCAAGTCATGCCAACACAAATTTAGGGTTAACATTTGGGCGGGTATTATTGGCGAGATTATACTAGGCCCTGTTCTACTTCCGCAACGTTTGAATGGCGCTTCTTATTTAGCATTTCATGAAAACTCGCATTTTGCAGTACCGGTACCTCAACACTTAGATGCATTAGTAGGTAGAAGACCTGTTTTCTGGCATGGTTTTCCCCATGACGTCATAGAGGTGGGGTGGGGACCTCCCTCCCCTCCCCGCCGCGCCGCAACCAGATGGCAGCACAAACCTCAATCTGTGCATGACATCATAGCTCGCCCATCACACCAGTCAGTTCCCGGCCGACACTCGTCAAGTGCAGTTCACTATGCCTAGTATGGTGCTCCTGTTTTCTGCAAGCTACAAGTTAAACAGCAGTGACACCAAGCGGCTCACTGTTGGTTTATCACCTAAACTGGGATTTAAACCAGTAGTTGTACTCGAAAAAGTTGGGTACAATAATGTCACTCTCACGCATGAAGAGTGGGATGTGCTGAGAACACAGGTCCATACAATTGGTAGCTTCTTCAACAACGGTGAACATCTGCAAACGAGTGTATTACTTGGTGACCACACCATCTCATCCCGAACAGTGTCTGGAGCGAAAACTATATAGTTTTTCAACAATGCTGTTCCTACCTATGGTGTGTTTCTTGGCGAATCAACATGGAGCATCTTGGTTGACACCATCCCTGCTGTGAGCAGAACCATCAACACCATGAAGTCCTGGAGTTATCAAGCTAGTAAGTACTACAACGAGTTTGTGAGCACGTTATCAGTGAAAGTGAATAGTGAATACCCCCATTGTTCTATGCAGGATCTGATAGATATGCATATTGATAATGTACATGTCAATGATGTGTCATACAACCCTTGTTCAATACTAGACTATGAAGGGTTAAAGCTGGAAATAAAGGCAAATAAAAAACTGTTAGTGTTTGATGACGTAAAGTGCAAAGTTGAGCAAAATTATGATGTGTGTGGTCATAATTAGTGACACCAACCATCCACCCCTCAGTCTGCTACGATGCGCAGCCAAGTAATGTTCTTCGCGTCAGTGTACCAGCTCAACGGTGGAGATTCCAAGAGACTGACTTTGGGGTTGTCACCACAGCATGATTTCGATCCTGTTGTGGTACTTGAGAGGGTGGGTTACAACAAGATCACCCTCTCATTCGAAGAATGGGAAGTACTCACCAGGGAGTCGGACACAGTGTCCAATATGTTCATCGACAGCGACCAGAGCAGCATCCAACTAGGGCAGCATACTGTTTCATGCAGGACAGTTTCTGGGGCGAAAATGTTATTATTTCACCACATTACTGACCCCAACAGCGGCATTTTCTTCTCCGAGTCTACATGGCGGAACCTCGTCGATGTGCAGCCAGCAGTGACCGCATCCTTGTCCAACAGGAAAAAGTGGAGCTTCAACGCATCAGCATACTACAAGGTGTTTGTGAGCGAGTTGGCTGACAAAGTGTTGAGTGACTACTACACATGTACTGCCTCAGTGTCGAAGTTAATGGATATGTACATCAACAACGTTCATCCTATTCATGTGTCTTACAGTTCTACAATTGACTTTGTGCAATTAAGGAATGAAATAGTTGCATACAAAAATTTGATTGTACTTAATGATGTATGCAGAATTGTAAACAGTGAAGAATAAAATCATTTTACCAGATTTTTCTTTTGTCATTTCACCTATCCTAATTAAATAATAAGATAGTATATATTTTTTTAAAATCTTTTATTTCGCCCACCAATTGGCGATTAAAAATACATTTTCAATTGCACACATATTATTACAAAATATATGTAAGTTACAAAGTTTTCTCAAATTATTTTTCTTGAGTTCACGCAGTGGAGGACATCCTAAATCTTCAATGTTGTAGCATACTTTCTTCCTGATAATTTTCTGCAGCCACCTTGCCTTCTCCCGTCCTTTAACGTAAATGATTGAATCATCCTCATTGGTTATTGCATGTAGTATAGAGCACATCTTGCTGAAGGAAACGCCATCAGAATTCCAAGGTATTCCCTGGTAATTATGTGTTAGCCATCCTAACTTCGGGCTCATTACCTCCACACGATGGCGACGATACAGAAATACAGTGTGTAGCGATAATTTTGTCTGAGCGCACTATGCATATAGCAACTTCTTTGAAAATAAACCCACCATCTCTCTTCGTGAAGCCCTGTGTGTCCAGGAAGATGGTCGGCATGGTAATGTTTGGTAAGACTGGTTGCTACTTGGTTTTATGTCAGCTTACGCACAACACCGGTTAGAGGTACATATTCTACTGCACGATCATGCAAGATCAGACAGTATGCAGCGGTGTAGGCAGGAAAGTTCTCACTGCTATCAAACTCCATATGAATGTCTACAGGTCCTGTTTTAACAGACTCATTTTGATGTGAACAGTCTATTACGGCGATAGGTGTAGTTTCTATAAAGTCTTCACGTTTTAGTAACGGTGAAGGAAGATCTCGCTCGTAGTAAGACTGTTGGAATCTTGCATACATGTCATACAACACTGTGGTTCGGTTTTTCTTAAAGTCTAGATTCATGTTCTCATATGGATACGCCACATCATTTAGGAACACTTTGACATTGGTGAGATTGCAGTCGTCAAAGATGGCGGCACTGAATTCCGCATTCCGTTTCCTGTTTGTTTGTAATCCCAGAACCACGAACCTAGGTTTCTCCAGTTGCGTTGATGTTTTCAAAGACCAAATTTGAGTCTTACTGATTGGAAGCAAAGGGTACTCCAAAAGATCCCAACTTCTGAAATTAATGTGAAGTGGTTTTCCACTGTCAACCATCTTGAGCAACGCTAGTTTTTCTCTTTCACCTACTTGCAAATGAGGCATCACCCACGCCAGCTTGCTGATGGTGAATTTACTTTCCTGAGGATTTGGATTAGCTTGCACATATGAATTTGTATCGTCCCTCGCTCGAATTAGTATTAGTTCTTGTTTTACATTTGCAAGTATCTTTTTAAAGTCTTCGCAAAACCCCAAGAGCATACTCAGTGGTATACATACATCAAAGTAACCATTTCCGAATGCACGTTGAGTCCATCCTGCGTTGATCAACACGCCCATTTGTGGAGGGCTTGCAGAAATAAGTGTTTTCAATGTGCTTGTGATACCAACGTTTCTATTCGGTCAATTTCTGTTCCATTAAGTTCATATCGAATTTCCTCAAACAGAAAAGCGAATGCATTGGATGTGATAAGTGAATTTGTTACTGCTCCATCTGATTTCATGAATCTTCCCTCATTGTTATTAAATGTGGCTGGTGTATGCGGCTGGTGACTCAAATATTGTTTGCGCGTCACCGACTCGTCAAACCCAACACTAGAAGTTATGTCTAATACCTCATCCATGACATTTAACTGAATAGCCTAACGACTGTAGGAAGAGCACGTTTTCAGGTGTTAACCACTTCACTGTCGGTTCACGACTGACAGCTTTGTGATGTTGACGCTTCTTGTTATAACGAGCGCCCATTCTTCTTTATATACAGTCTAAGTGTAATGGTTTCGCCTCTAAAATCCACTAAATTACCGTCTTGATCGACAACTCTAAGGTTGATGTTGCTGAGAGTTTTTACTGTGATGGGCAGATAAATGACATTAGCGGGTACTTCAACAATCTTGTACCCTGGTGGAACTGTTGGAAAAAACTCGTGTAGTGTATGGCCAAGCTTATCGTTGTCGTAATTTCCGGTACATATGCTGCATTCTATTCTTATTGCGTTAATTTTGAAGATCTGCACAGTGTAGTCTGATGTATGAAGATCCAGGCTTTAACACACGTTTAGAAAATCCGAGCAGAGATCCAATTGAGTTTGGTTTAGCGAAGTCAATTTCCACAGGTGTTTCAATCTCACACTTGAGTGAATTGTTGTTTGCTCTAATTACTAGCTTTTCGTTTTTAGTACGCCGAACCAAATAATTTGACAAATCGTCAATATCGTAAGATCCTGTGGGTATGTCTATCACTTTATTCTTCGAGTAATGAAATTGACAATTTGTTTTGTCTATATTCGGAATCGAATTGAAAGTCTGAAAATCAACCAAGCCAACTGTGTATTCGCCTTGGCTCAGATCTATCGGTGGAAAGTAATCACAGCCCAAGACTGAACTGTTGCCCGACAAGTAGAGTGTCACAGACATGTGTTTCTCTGACGAAGGTTCATTCAAGACTGACGTAATACATTTTCATACAGGAATTTTAAACACAAATGGCCACATGCATGTGTGCCAAATTTCTGGTGTCGTTGCACATTGTAAAGTATTCTGTTCCCTGCAAAGTACCGTTGCAACTCCAAAGGAGGAGGCAAGTCACCGAAACTGTCGAAATACTTAACTATACCGTCTTTGTACTTGATGTAAGCAACCCAATGTGTACCAGCATTATCAGCACTGTCCAAGTTCACGACACCACATTCACGTTCACGAATTTTGTGAGGTAGTGCATCACGCATGAAAACACCTCGAAAATATGGTATGCCCAAACGCTTTACATGTTTACGTATGTCATCGTCTGTCAGTGGTTTAACCGACTTTTTTTTTTTTTAATCCAGACCCTTCTTTCCTGTATGGTTTCAAATATAAACCTTTACCCCTCATTGCAATTGCCTCCATTGTTTCGTTGTGCCATTTCTCCTCAGCCAACTGCTTATTCGCCTCTTTTGCTGCTTTGACAGCCTTGACGACATTTGCAACCCCACCTGCCAAAGCACCAGCTGCTGACAACCCGGCAAATAATGGTATTAATGGAAGAATACCACCCTTTTTCTTCTTTTTCTTAACACCACCACCAAACTTTAACTTGGCACGCATGGCTCTGTTAACCACAAATGCAACTGCACGTTCGCCACACTTTGCATCCCTAGCCTTAATTCTTTCTGTTGCCTTCTCTGCGAGTGTACGATCTGCAAGTGTACGATCTGTCCCCTGTGCATAAGCAATGTCGTGTTCCCTGCAGGCTGCATCTAGTGGGTTGATACCCTTCTGCCCAAGAGCCAACCGTTTTTCCAGTTTAGTACCGGGACCACAAAACTGGTAAGTAGGTATATGCGCCTCAAAAGGTATCTTGTCGATGAGCTTGTTTAAAAAGCCACGACCTGTCTTCTTCTTCCTCGTAGGAGGCATTGTTACCGACTGACTAACTTTACACGTTCGCGCGGCGATATATAGCCACAGCACCCATCAATCATTGTCAATATGAAGTTCGTCAAACAGATAGACACATTGTCCGTGAGTATTGTCGATACTGTCGGCAACAATACTAGACGGAAGAACGGACCTCTGTTCCCTGAGACAGTGAGGGCAATAGTGTGTGGACCATCAAATTGTGGGAAAACAAATCTTGTGCTGTCCCTGCTGGAACACCCAAATGGACTTAGATTTAAAAATGTATACGTGTTTTCCAAGTCGTTGTACCAACCAAAGTATCAATTACTAGGGAAAATATTAGAACCCATTAAAGAAATTCAGTATTTGACATTTAGTGATAATGAAAGTGTACCTCCTCCAATTGAAGCTCTACCTAATTCTGTGTTTGTGTTTGACGATGTTTCGTGTGAGAAGCAGAATAATATACGAGATTACTTTTGCATGGGCAGGCACAGATCAGTGGATTCTTTTTACTTGTGCCAGACATATAGCCGTATACCGAAACAGTTGGTTAGAGACAATGCTAACTTGATCGTGCTCTTTAAACAGGACGATATGAATCTAAAACATATTTACAGCGATCCTGTCAACACCGATATGACGTTCAAGGAATTTAAGAATCTATGTGGGTACTGCTGGAATGAGCGTAAACACGGATTTGCTGTTATTGACAAAGACTGTGACATGTACCATGGAAGATACCGCAACGGATTTGATTCATTTTTGAATAAATAGCTGAACACCCTCCGTACTGGTATCATTACAAGCATGGACAAGTTTGGGAGAACTTCAGTGAAACAGAGCAAGAGAGTGTTGGTTTTCCCACCACAGAACATACTTCTTACGAATGATGGTAACTTGGATTGTCAGTGTAAAGTACTCAAACGTGTGGCCAATCCCATCAAAGACGATGATGCTGCAAATAAAGGGTAGGTTCAAGCCATTCATCGGGATGCCATTGATAAATCCTTGCGTATGGTTGTCGAAATGGAGAAGAAACTTTCATACTCAGATGAAAAATTTCGCTTAAACCAGGATTTATTTTCCTTTCTGAAGGAATTAAAATCAGCAAGTGCAACCATCGTGGTACCCATTAACCCCACAGGTGCAGTTATCGATGAGGCGTATGTATTAGAAGGAGGGTACAATTATTATGAAATTCCAACTGATGGAACAATCGTTTCCATGACTGTACCAAAAGGCATACTCGCTAAACATAACTCACGTGAATATAATAAAGATATGCCACTCAATGTAAAACAACATGATAAACTTAGTTTCCATGTTAAAACGTCCGACTCGAACTCAGAAAGCCACACCCTGTCAATCTCAATGTGAATGTATTTTTCAAATATAAAATAGTACAGTAAACACACACAAACTTCATTCGGTATGTAAACATGGATGCAACAACAACTAAACGTGGTATCATAAAGGCCCGCAATGCAATTCGACGAAAGTTACTAGAACTGAAGACAGGTCAGATTGACTCTGAGAAATTTTTCAGTGATTCATTAAGACCTGTGACAGATACTATGGAAAGAGTTTTCTTACCTCAATGACATATACAGCAGCAGTCTCCTCTCTTGATCAAAGATTTCTTGAAGTCACTAAGTCGAAGTGAACGAGATTATGATTCAGTGTATGGTGTCCAAAAGAAAAATGCTTCACTAATGATTGGGAACTCACCTGTTACTATTGATGAAAATGTTATTTTAATTGATGGTAATGAATATGAAAGAACAAGAGGTCTAATGGAATTGTTGTTTTTGAAAAACCCAAAACAGTATACTGCCAAGGACTTGAAAAGCTATTCTGAAATATTAAACAACACGAGCGCTCACAGAGTAAATTTTAGTTCATCAGGCAAAGTTTTGAAGTCACCAGGGAATATTAAGTATAAAAACATAATCTCTAAACTTGTTAGTCAGTCTGGTTCCGGCCTTCTCCCCATGAAGGAATATGTGTACTGGGACGACCCAAATGAGCTCGTTGAACGACTGAAGCTACTTACATCATCCACATCGGCAGGACATACAGCACACACCAATGAAATATTGTCAGTGATTAAAGAACTTCGTGAGAGAGACATCATATTGTAACATGGATCAAGTTGCAGCAGAACTCCATAGACCCGCAAGAAAGAATTTTCCAAGACGACGTGTAATCATCAAAGGACTTGACGATCTGTGGCAAGCTGATATTGTAGAAATGATCCCTTACTCCCGTAAAAATGGGGGTTTCAAGTATATACTGATGGTGATCGATACATATTCAAAGTTTGCATGGGCAGTGCCTCTCAAGACCAAGACGGCTAGTGCTGTTGTCGATGCTATGAAGAATATACTGAGTGATAATCGTGTTCCTAAAAATTTGCAGACTGACCACGGAAAGGAGTTTTACAATTCAAAGTTCAAGAATCTCATGACTAGCTATGGTATTAATCACTACTCAACATATACCCATCTTAAAGCATCAATAGTTGAACGATTAAACAGAACTATTAAGAATGCAATGTGGCAAGAATTCAGCAGACGTGGTTCACATAGGTGGATTGAACTTCTTCCTCAGTTAATGTCAAATTATAACAACAAGTGGCACAGCACCATCAAAATGAAACCTTGTGATGTAAAGGACAACTCTTTACTTTCAACAGTGTACTTCCGTGTGAAGACTACCACACCAGCAAAATTCAAAGTTGGTGACCATGTTAGGATTAGTAGGTTTAAAGGAAAGTTTGACAAAGGCTATCTGCCAAACTGGTCAACTGAAGTGTTTAATTTAGTTAAATTAGTTAAATTTTCAAATCCTGTAACTTATTTACTTAAAGATTATCAGGGTAAAGATATTGCAGGAGCATTTTACCAGCAAGAATTACAATTAACAAATCATCCAGTACATTTCTTGTTGAACGAGTGATAAGGAAAAGGAAGAATATGGCATTAGTGAAGTGGTTAGGTTTTGATAAATCACATAAAACATGGATAAATGTAAAAGATTTATTTAAATTATAAAGTGTCTTTTGATCAATAAAAATAGTACAACATATGTTTGGTTTTATTTAAAACATTCATATTTAGAAATCAGTGCATTGCTTATACATTTGTTACCTAATACTAAGTTACAGTGCACTGACGAACCCCAACAAATGACCAAAGACTGTCACAGATAGACGGGTACAATTAATGACTGTCATAAACTTTTGCTGTCACAAGTAAAAACTTATGCTATAACCAAAGACTGTCACAGATAGACGGGTGCAGCTATTTACAATTAATGGCTGTCATAAGATGACCAAAAACTTTTGCTTGTACAACTATTTACAATTAATGATATTCGCAAATATTTACAACACAACCCACCTTCCAGTGCACTGTAATATATATATATACACGGGATAAACGCTATATTTATTCTTCATTCACACTTATTTTACAAACTCATTCACTCTCTGGTACAGACTTGTGCCCCCAAGGTAGGGTCCCAATCCCGTCGGGGTAAATATAGCGTTTATCGTCCAATCTAGACAGACCCAGCTTGGATACTTCAACAGTTGTTACTATATGGAGATTTGATTCAAATCGGAGTTGTGTGTGGCGCTTCTCTTTGACACCATGTAAACAGTCAATATAATCTTGTATATTAAGTTTTTTTGTTACTGTGCGCCCCAGACCCTTGGCCCGTCTTGAGGTCTGGTTAGATTCTAGTCGGAATGAATACATTTTCGACCTTAGACCCGCAAACTCAACAATCAGGGAACCATTCGCCTCATCTTTCATAACTCCAACAACCTTCTCGTTATAGGGTTCTATATTGAAACGATTGTTGGTTTTATATCCGGACGTGTCGAATTCCTCCCTGTTGCGTTTCATTATTTCATATGGATCACAGCCATTCACCAAATAGATGAAACTGTCTGTGTCCATATAAAGTAATTTCGGGCGTATAAACTGCTGAATGGCAAATTCATAGTGAAATCGATACATCCACAGTTTAGACAGATCGAGAATGCACATCCCGACGTAGACTGGCTTGTTGAAAAGTATCTTCACTTTCGACATCTCCAGAGCCACAAAGTCTTTCTCGAAAATAGTCATTCGTTTAAAGTGTGGTGAAGCCACGTGCTTGCGGGCACCTCGGCGACCCGCCCAACCTGTACACAATTTCACGTCGCGGTGTTTTCTAAGGTTCTCCATTGTTTTGCCGAAAATTGAATTATTCACTAATTTGAAAAAGTCTCTCTCAAATTCTGATGTTGCTGACTGACGAGAACGCGTGTTGAGAGAGATGTATTCTTTCAACCACGGTGACTGGTTGAAAGATATTACC
>CM061921.1:380116970-380143972 GCA_031002005.1 Vandiemenella viatica
TTGCCTAGTACGAGCGACAACAGCTCGCAACCCAACCCCAAACCTTCTACCTCCCTTTCAATACACAAAAATTGTATGAACCTGTGAATGGGAATTAGAAAGTGTGTCCGTGTGAGATTGAGCGTGCTCGAGAGTAGTAGGATAATAGGGAGTCAAGCCAGAAACCGGGAAAACCCATGAGTCACGAGGAGGTAGGGGGGGACCTCCCTCCCCTCCCTCTCCAATGGCGGCTTGGCGGGCTTTTGAATAAGCCAATCAGCGTTCACATCACAAGATGGCGGGCTGTTAGTTCATTTGGTGGCCGCTAGGGAGGCAGCACCGGCCGGGTTGCGCAAACGATAGTTCCTTGACCGGCCGCCCAGATGGCCTCACAAACCTCAATCTGCGCAGACATTCCATGGCTCGCGTAACCTGAATCTATCTGAGTATTCTGTGGAGCTTGGTCGGGCAGTTGACATCAATTCTGGCACACACCCCCGCAGGCGACAACGGTTGTTGCTATTCCCAGCGTGAAAGCAGGAACCTCCTTCGCGTCACAGATGATTCTTGCGGCCCACGTCACTGCCCTCCACCGCTAACCTCAATTTGCACGGCTATTTCCGGGTGTACCGCTAACCTATGACGCGACAGCAAGGACACTCAATCTGAGTATTTCTGACACAACGCCCCCGCGGGCGAACAGCGGAAGTATCACACACCATTTTATTTGCAGCGCACAATTAGCGACGTCACAGGACACCGCTATCAAGAATAACATTAGGAAATCCGCTTGCTTGCTCTTAACGTTCGTTATGAAATTTCTTCCTAGTATTTTGTCATGTGTTATTGATGTATTGAAGTATTTTAACACAATTTGCCGTTCGTGACAGAGTATAAATTCTGTAGCGAATCACTCTAAAATATGCAAATACATCGTCTGATCGTGTTATGTTACGCATTTTCAAAACGAAAATCAAAATTTTAGTTTCTATACTGAGAGAGTGTATAACCTGTTTGATTTATTGTAACTGGATTAAAAGGAAGATACACTCGTTTCAAAAGCGTAACTTTTTTGTTATAATGTGATAATGGCATTACCATGGATATTGTGCAGTTCACACAGTCAAAATTAATAAATGGTGGGGGATTCGAATGTGAGAGCGGTTGCTTGCTGTTGACAATTGTTATTGCCAAACCTGTATTTTTTCCCTAGCATTTTGTAATGTGTTGTTGATATATCAAACTATTATAATTAATTAATTGTTTAGGTACCAAAAATTAACTTCTAAAAATAACTTTTTTAGCAGACTGTCACCACTTTTTGATCTATAACACTGAGCTGATATCCTCTGATTGGTCAGACAAAGTTATTATTGAGACCGTCCTATAGTACCAACATTAACATACAAAACAACAATATGATATATTTATTTTGTATTGTGTGGTGGATGAAATGAAACAAAAATGAATTAAATACGATATGTTTTTATTTATTCTTCTCACGTACAAGTAGTACCATCAACACCCAAATTTTTAATTACTATATTATTAACCTCATCAGATATTAGTAAATTATTATAAGCAATAAGTTATTTTCTTAGAAGCATGTAGTTGAATGATGAACTGGGAGTCCATTGAGCTACACGAACATTATTAATATGCATATCAATCAGTTTTTGCACTTAGCACTTTGCTAGCTAAAATGTCCACAAACTCTGTATATCATCTCGAAACTAGGTAAGCCCTACTTCTTCTTAACGATCAAGACGCCGGTCACTGCGGGCTGCGCACTGATGAGGTTCCTTTAAGACGAATCGCCTATGGAGGTAGAATCAGTATTGGGGGGGAGATGGGTTCGAATGTACGTCAGGCCATCATGATTTCGGTTTTCCATGGTTTCCTGAAATCACTCCACGTGAATGCAGGGAAAGAGATCTTTAAAAGTCCATGGCCGAATTCCTCACCATTCCTTGCAGTACATCCTTTCTCACAGATAATGACGATGGTATCGAAGGAGCAAAAAGACCGAAAAAAGGCTGATATGCTGGAAATACTAGAATTTTGGATGGTCGTTGAAATTTCACATGTGTAACGATAGCAATGTGCTAGTAATAATACACGGTAGACGGAGAAGTCAGCGATAGCCGCGACAAATTAAAAATTCATTCACAGACAAAGGTATGGAAAAACAACCACTTTTCGAGTTCTGGAACATGATATATACTGCGTCGATTCTCTCAAGTGATCCTGAGACAGCGAATACTGTATGCTCAGAACAGCATGATGCAGGTCTTAAAATCTGGTAGAAGTGTATAGGAAGCATAAGAGCCCACTTGAAAATATTTGTGACATGATTAACAAAGCCTTTCCCACACCAGCTCCAAGGCTAGACAAATCAGTTCCCAGTTTGACCATGGCAAAAATTATTAAATGGAACGAGGGAAGAAAGATTTTATATCAGCATCAGTGCCACACCTTATTTCACTAACCTTATCTCTGATGTCATTGGTATGAAATATTCCATCGCACTCGTAATTTTTGCAAACAAGCTCTAACCTATACCATCTGTCTACTCAGACCAATCTATGTATCAGTTCTGTTATGCGTTCGTAAAAACTGTGGCAAGCAGACACAAATTGAGGACCCTTAGCTGTACTTTGTCTAAAAATTCAATCAACCCCTTGGTAATTGTAAAGAATACACAGCAAACCTGATGAGGATATGTACACACTTTTTCTATAGTTTCATTAACCCTGGAACCAGAAAAAATCCATCAGTAACAGCTACCAGGTACCACACTGTTCACATTAGTACCACCTCGCCTCTCACACACATGAGCCATCTTTGCCATCTAGTAGCATGTGCACAAGCATGAAACTGTTCACATCAGCATCATCTCATATCACCCACATAACTACAAGCCATCTAGTAACATGTCCCCCTAGTACCACAAAGGCATGAGTAGATTCAAGAGCATTTCTTAACACAGGCTGCAATGTCGTACTGTGGATCCTCACTCACAGCTACATACGTCACAAAACACACATTAGTGGAGGAGATGAACCGCACATCCTACATCCAGACAAACGAGTTAAAGGAAGGTCTGACCATATTTACGCATACATACGCAGAGAGAGACATACACTGAAAGACGCACACAACACACACACACACACACACACACACACACACATTAGTGGTGGAAATTAACTACACACACTACACGCAGACAGACGAGTGAAAGAAAGATATCACCATATTTACACTCTAGCTGCCGTCCCTCACAAACAGCATTTCAATTCCAAAAACTGTGGACTTCACATTAACAATGGAACCAGAAAAAGCCATCGGTAACAGCTACCCCGCAGGTACCAAACTGATTACATTAGCATCGCCTCGCCTCTCACTAAACTCAGCCAACTTAACCATCTAGTAGCAAGTGCACAAGTACGAAACTGTTCACATCAGCATCATCTCATATCACCCACATAGCCACAAGCCATCCAGTAACATGTGACCCTAGTAGCATAAAGGCATGAGTAGATTCAAGAGCCTTTCTTAACACAGGCGGCAATGTCGTACTTTTGATGCTCACTCACAGCTGCATACGTCACAAAACACACATTAGTGGTGGAAATGAACTACACACACTACACTCAGACTGGCGAGTGAAAGAAAGGAATCACCATATTTACACTCTAGCTGCCTTCCCGTGCACACCGCATTTCAAGTCCAAAAACTGTGGATCCCACATTACACCACTACATACAAGCAAGGTCTGACTGTGGTTTTCTAACACAAGTTCTTCCTTCTCTGGTACATCCAATCATCACGATTTTTGCCTCGAAGGACATATAGTGAACAACCTGATAAAAACAGTTCGTACCCCAAAAATAACGGCAGCAAACTGTAAACAGAACAGTGAAATGGAAGAGTGCTTGGATTCCTGAAATCACTCCAGACGAATGCAGGGAAAGAGACCTTCAAAAGTCCATGGCCGAATTCCTCACCGTTCCTTGCCATACATCCTTTCTCACCTCTAATGACAATGACATCGACGAGCCCGAAAAAAAGCCTGATACGCTGGAAATACTAGAATTTCGGATGGTCGTTGAAATTTGTCTGTGTAACGACAGCACTGTGCCAGTAATAATACACGGTAGACTGGGATGTTAAGATAGCCGCGACAAACACCTAATTTTAAAAATTCATTCACATACAAAGGTATGGGGAAAAAACACATCACACACGATAAAGTTACCATAATGCACTAACTGATAGTTTCATGGTCATCAAACAGACATCATAACCCACATTTTTCATATTAAATCCCTACACATTGACAAGTTTCCAAAACGTCACCATAGATGTAGTTCTATTACGCTGAAGATAGCGCCCATACTTAAACTGTCGTAAATTGTTAGGTCATTCGTATGCGAAAGTACGTGTTTGGATATTTTATCCACTCAGGCCTCATCACCTAAAGTCTAATGCTAGATTGTGGTCATGGCCAACTTAGGCTCCATACACCACTCAGAATTATTCTACCAATATCCATTCTAACATCATTATACGCCATATACAGCAATCCCAACACTCTTCATACCTTCCAGTCACATCCAGCCCAGCTCCTTTATTATGTCACTTGCTGAATGTTTTCCACTAATAAATCTAGCTAGCCTCCTTTGCAACCTACATTTGTTGTACAAAAAATGTGGACTCCATACTACACCACTATAGCCTGACTGTGGGTTTGTACCCAAGTACTTTGGTTCTCTGACACACCCCCTCAGCACCATCTCCATTAAATGATTTTTACCACGAAGTGCATATAGTGAAAAACGTAAGAAACACAGTTCGTATGCCAACACAAACAGCAGTAAACTGTAAACAGCACAGTGGAATGGCATAGTGCCTAAGCCCTGAAACAATGGTTAGAAACACACATTGATGGTGGGTATAATTCTATAACCAAATATTTTAGACTCAAATCCACAGAGGAATCACGCACACGCGCACATTTCCATGCCTACACACAACAGCACCAAGATAGAACTCACACAGAGGAAGAAGACATACACACACATTAGTGGAGGAAATGAACTGTGCATCCTACATCCAGACAAACGAGTTAAAGGAAGGCCTTCCTGGGGCAGCCGAGCTCATCGGGCACGCCACCCATGTGCGAGTTTTTTCCCGAACTCTCTTTTTGAATGTTGAACTCTAGTTGTGAAAATGCGAGTGTAATTTATAAAGTATTGCTAATGTGAACCGTTTTTAACTGAGGATTCTGCAATCTTCGGGTACATATATATGTCTAGAAGTCCGATGTAATATATGTTCACGACTGGTGTGGGTTAAGATATGAACGCTATTAAACTTGGAAATTTAATTTTGTTATTCTTTTTTTTATGTGATTCTTAATAAGCTGAATCACTGGCGACCGCGACAGCAGAATTTGCTGTTTCAAACATTTTCGTAAATGTATAAATCCCACCATCCGCGAGCATTAGTGTGCTTTTCTAAGAGAAGAAATGCAACATGGCGACCGTGACAGGACTCTCGCGACCTACGAATAAAGTGATTTATTAAGTAAACCGACGAGAAAAAAGTTAAAACGGTACATCAACAAGCTTGTGAAGTGATAACAGTGCGCCAGAAGATCCAAAACCAAAGAAGACGAGGAGCGGAGATATTTTACGCGGCCGCACAACAGAGGAAGACCCGGCAGCGATAATTCGGGATAACAACTAACAACTGATTGGAAGAAAATTGGAGGGCTCACAAGCGGCGCAGAACGTCGAAAGATAAGTGCAGTGCAGATAAAATTGAACAGTTAAAGGGAAACCCATTATAGGCGATTTTTTTTTTCTCCTCTTTTTTTTAAATTTTCACCATGAATAAGGAAAGCAGTTTCGAAAATGGGGGGGAAGCTAGTAAAGAAGATCCCCCAAGCCAGGAACCTTTGCTAGTATTTTTAAACACCGAGTTACCAATCAGTGAAAGTTTGTCACCAGCTCCTGAAAGCAGTCCACCAAACTCTGAAACTTGCTCTCCTATACTCACTACAAATGCATCAATATTTGAAGCATTTGAAGGTCCAGTAGATCCTGAGAAGGATAATCCAAACCTGATAGTTAAAATTTTCACAATGTTATCAAATTTATCAACTGATATCCAAACTAAGTTTGAAATACAATCAACTGACATAGAAAATAAATTCAAAAGTCATGCAGAAGATGTCCATAAAAGGTTCAGTAATGGACTAGCAGCTCTGGAGTTAAAGTTAGAGGGTAAAATAAAGGAGGAATTAAAAGGGGTGACACAGAAACTTGATGAAGTCTGCAGTGAGATAGAAAAGTGTAGACAGTCATGCCAAGTTGTTAGACAGGAGACACAGAAACAAATTGAATGCCTTGAAGTAAATGTCAGGCAAAGAATTGATAGTAATGAAAACAATATAGCAAATATCAAACAGCAAAATACTCAGTTGAGTATAAGACTTGAAGGAGTTGCAGAAAGAGTAGATGAAGTCGGTGAAAAGTATATTAAATTGGAAGCAGCTGTAGATGAAGTTGCAATAAGCTGTGAAATATTGGATAAGCGAGTGGGGAATTTAAGTGAGGAGATGACTAAAATTCCCAACTTCGAGAGTCAAGTAACCAAAATTGGGGAAGAATTACAAGAAGTGAAGTGCCATCTAAAGAAATCACAGGTGCAACATGTAGTTGGTTTGGCAAACCCAATGTCCCTGGCTATACCAGAAAAAATAGAAATTGAGAACTTTAGTGACAAGGGAGGGATCCATCCAGTAAATTTTATCAACAGTTTTGAGAAGTACAGGATTTTCAGTGTTTATGATGACAGTGAAAAAATGAACAGTGTATATCAAAATTTAAGGGGTAGTGCTCGAATTTGGGGAGAAAGGCAGCTTCAGATTTGTAAAACGTATGCAGAATTCAAAGCAAGTTTCCTAAATAATTTCTGGTCAGAGGAAAGGCAACATGAAGTTAAGAGGGGTCTCTGGTATGGCAGGAAATATCAACCTGGGAGGGAATCACTCAAAGACTTCCTTTTAAATGAAACTTCCAAATGTTATTACCTGAATAACCCACCACCTGAAAGAGGAATTGTGTTGGATGTTGCTCACAGGATGCCAGGGGAGATTCAAAAACTATTGGTCATGCATGATGTCAGAACGATTGAGGCAGCGAGTGAGTTTGTGCACCGATATGAAACCCAGTGCGTCAGAGATAGATTCAAGGAGAGCTACCAGAACAGGAATCAGTTTAAAGATCAACGGGAATTCCGTCATGAAAGGCGAATGACATATGATCAGGAAAGAGGAAGAAATCAATTCCACACCAATGGAGGGGGGAGGAATTCTCCACCACATAGAAATAGTGAAAACAATGTTCGAAGAATAGGAAGAAAGGGAAGTCCTAAAGAATACTTTAGCCCAACAACAGTAGTAAGTAGTAATGATGTCACAAATGATCCCGGTACAAGCCAACAAACTAATGGTAGTGATACAAAAAAACTGAAGACTGCCGAAGTTTTTGGCCCGACTGAGGCAGATGGGTTAATAGGGTCGATACAATCAAAACAGAGGAACCAGCTTAGAAGTATTTTCCACAACAACCCGAGTGAAGACTTAGCAGAGGAAGAGTTCCAGAAGGAAGAACAGGTGGTCCAATATAAAGTTTCCTCCCAAATGAGTTAATGAAAGGGGAGTAATAAACTGTGTATGTTGCTGCGTTGCTGACTTGAAGCAGTGCTGAGTGAGTAAAAGGTGGTATGTTAACATGAGAGTCAACAATCCACATAGAATACACCTGGAGCATCGTCCAAGACAAAGAAGACATCAATCATGAGTAATAAGTGTTCTGGATGTGCATCAGGAAGTGGTTTTTATCATTATTATTATTAGTGTTATTTACTCCATTGTTGCTGATGAAGGACTCCATGAATATTAATTGTAACATGAAATTCCGTGACGGCACTGGAGTACAATTCGTGTTAAGGTTATTTGGACGAATATAAATGATTTTGTATTGTGTATTTTGTGATTTAGCATAAGCAGACTACCGTTGTATCTTTGTTCTTTCTCTCTAAATATGTTAATATTCAGTTTACAGAATTTTCTTAGAGGGAAGTGATACTTTAGTAAAAGTGACAATAGACATTTGGCATGGACAGTTAAAACTATGGTCTAGAACAATCATCGCACCCCAAAAGATGCAATTCAGATAATAATATATTGTGTGGTCTCTTTGAGATAATCTTGATGTGTTTCCCTGTCTCCTTGTGAAGCTATTTTGATGTTTACTGTTACTTATAAATTATTTTCTGTGTACATTTTAATAAGGACGTGTTTGGAAATATGTATTGAAGCCCCACACCAGTAAAGGGATATTATGTATGGTATTTAGGATAGGAACCCGAGGTTGCAATTTGTATGTGAGTGAATGTGGAGTGAAGTTTGTAAGTAATCTTGGGGAGCATTAGTCCATTGATGAAGTTCATCATGGCCATTTTGTCTGAATATCCAAAATATTATGTTAAACTTGAGGGGGCTGTAGCATAGCCATATGATAGAGGCTGCTTCCAAAGTCGGTGGCCCGGGAGATCGAAAACCGGCTGTGCTACACAGACGGAAAAAAAAATCCCAACACCAAGAAAAAATTATTGTAGAGTAATGAAATTTGGACAATGCATTTGTCAAGTTAACATGTTTAATTGATTAAATTTTCAAGATCACAGGTTAATTTAAGCTCAAGAAAATGCATTTCAAATGTGAAATACTGTTAAATTAATAGCCGGTGTAACCTCCAGAATTTTGAATGCAAGCCTGCAAACGTGAATGCATTGTGTCATACAGGTTTCGAATGTCACTTTGTGGTATGGAGTTCCATGCTTGTTGTACTTGTGCTGTCAATACTGGGACGGTCAGTGCTGGCTGTGGATGATGCTGGAGTTGTCGTCCAATGATATCCCATACGTGTTCAATTGGAGACAGATCTGGTGATCTCGCAGGCCAAGGTAACATGTCGACACTCTGTAGAGCACGTTGCGAGACAACAGCGGTATGAGGGCGAGCGTTATCCTGTTGAAAAACTCCCCCTTGAATGCTGTTCATGAATGGCAGCACTACAGGTTGAATTACCAGACTGACGTACAAATTTGCAGTCAGTGTGTTTGGTATAACCACAAGAGTGCTCCTGCTGTCATAGGAAATTGCTCCCCAGACCATGACTCCAGCCCTGTAGCGTGCATTCCACTGACTACAAGCCATCGCCGTTTGCGACTCCAGTGGTGTCAAGCCAGAGCTCATTGGAGGACGGAGTGGAGATCTGTTGTGTTTTCTGATGAAAGCAGGTTCTGCCTTGGTGCCAGTGATGGTCGAGTGTTGGTCAGAAGGAGGCCAGGGGAACGCCTGCAACCAAACTGTCTGCGGCCTAGACACACTGGACCTACACCTGGAGTCATGGTCTGGGGAGCAATTTCCTATGACAGCAGGAGCACTCTTGTGGTTATACCAAACACACTGACTGCAAATTTGTACGTCAGTCTGGTAATTCAACCTGTAGTGCTGCCATTCATGAACAGCATTCAAGGGGGAGTTTTTCAACAGGATAACGCTCGCCCTCATACCGCTGTTGTCTCGCAACGTGCTCTACAGAGTGTCGACATGTTACCTTGGCCTGCGAGATCACCAGATCTGTCTCCAATTGAACACGTATGGGATATCATTGGACGACAACTCCAGCATCATCCACAGCCAGCACTGACCGTCCCAGTATTGACAGCACAAGTACAACAAGCATGGAACTCCATACCACAAAGTGACATTCGAAACCTGTATGACACAATGCATTCACGTTTGCAGCTTGCATTCAAAATTCTGGAGGTTACACCGGCTATTAATTTAACAGTATTTCACATTTGAAATGCATTTTCTTGAGCTTAAATTAACCTGTGATCTTGAAAATTTAATCAATTAAACATGTTAACTTGACAAATGCATTGTCCAAATTTCATTACTCTACAATAATTTTTTCTTGGTGTTGGGATTTTTTTTTCCGTCTGTGTATTTGAAATACAGCCGAGTTGATGTTAAATTTCCCGCCGGTCCGTGGGAGTACCGTGGAAGACCCCGGAGTGCATGCCGCCTACCGGAAGACAATTAAAAACGCCCGCGAACCCAACTTGTGGTACCGGCTAGTCTTCCTGGGGCAGCCGAGCTCATCGGGCACGCCACCCATGTGCGAGTTTTTCCCGAACTCTCTTTTTTAATGTTGAACTCTAGTTGTGAAAATGCGAGTGTAATTTATAAAGTACTGCTAATGTGAACCGTTTTTAACTGAGAATTCTGCAATCTTCGGGTACATATATATGTCTAGAAGTCCGATGTAATATATGTTCACGACTGGTGTGGGTTAAGATATGAACGCTATTAAACTGGGAAATTTAATTTTGTTATTCTTTTTTTTATGTGGTTCTTAATAAGCTGAATCACTGGCGACCGCGACAGCAGAATTTGCTGTTTCAAACATTTTCGTAAATGTATAAATCCCACCATCCGCGAACATTAGTGTGCTTTTCTAAGAGAAGAAATGCAACACTACATTTGTTGTACAAAAAATGTGGACTCCATACTACACCACTATAGCCTGGCTGTGGGTTTGTACCCAAGTACTTTGGTTCTCTGACACACCCCCTCAGCACCATCTCCATTAAATGATTTTTACCACGAAGTGCATATAGTGAAAAACGTAAGAAACACAGTTCGTATGCCAACACAAACAGCAGTAAACTGTAAACAGCACAGTGGAATGGCATAGTGCCTAAGCCCTGAAACAATGGTTAGAAACACACATTGATGGTGGGTATAATTCTATAACCAAATATTTTAGACTCAAATCCACAGAGGAATCACGCACACGCGCACATTTCCATGCCTACACACAACAGCACCAAGATAGAACTCACACAGAGGAAGAAGACATACACACACATTAGTGGAGGAAATGAACTGCGCATCCTACATCCAGACAAACGAGTTAAAGGAAGGGCTGACCATATTTACGCATACATACCCAGAGAGAGACGTACACACAAAAGACAAACACACACACACATACATCCATACAGCGAGTTCGACATAAACAACAGCAAGCATCATGGAAACGATGAAGTGGGACAGAATTGTCGTTACCACTGATTAACTGGACAGAACTCTCGTTACAAAAATCATCAGACAGACGAGTTAAAGCCAGGTATCACCATACATACGCTTACATGCACAAAGAGTGACGCAGATACACAAGTCCATGTCTACAGCGAGTTCAGCACAACTACCTGCACCAATCATGGAAACGAAATAGTGGTGAAGAACTCTCTTGCCTCATGACTGACTGAAAAACAGAACTCTTCTCACATATCATCGGCCTGACGAGAGAGAAAGGGTGTGCAAAAGATGTTTTCGCCAACACACCTCAGTGTTTATCCCATTAATAGTGTTAATCAGACACAATTGATTACATGTACCATCAACAATCAGGTCACCAACACGTCTCATCCACACCACAACCCTTTCAGCCATTCATTAACAGCGGCCCTCCAGGTACCATGAGTTGCAATAGACACTTGACTATCAGCAGATACCAGAACCCCTCATATTCATACTAGACCCCACCAACAAATCCATACGTCTCCACACACAAGCACAAAGAAACTTAAGTGGAGTTACAGCAAATCATACATCCAGACAGATGAGTTTAAGTAATCACACATACAGACACAGAGATAGACGCACACACACTTACATTTCCATGCCAACAGTGATATCGACACAACAACCATCCCAATTACGGCAACGAAAAAGTGGTGTAAAACCCCAATGGCTCATGACTAACCAAAAAATCATCAGTAACATGTGTGCAAGGTACCAAATTCTTCACATCAACATCGTCTCATTTATCTCACACTACAGACCTCTCTACCATCCAGTATCATGTGTCCTAGGTACAAAACTGTTCACATCAGCACCACCACGTTTATCCCACACCTAAGCCTTTTCGGACATAAAGTAACATATGCCCCAGGTACCATGAGTAGCAGTAGACACTTGGTCATCAGACAGATGTCATAATTCACATATTCATACTAGGTCTCACCAAGATATCCATACGTCACCACATATAAGCACACACAGGTATCACTATATTTACACATGCATACACAGAAAGAAGCACACACACGTGCATTTCTATGCCTACAGCGATCTACACACAACAACTAGACCAGTCATGACAACGAAAAAGTTGAGCTGACCCCCACATGACTGGCCAAAAATCATCAGACAGACGTGTTAGAGTGTGTGTAATGGATGACATGTTGTCGCCATCCATCCCAGTAATTATGCCATATGGGTTATTCATCACACCCAACTGATTACGTCCACAATCAACACTGATGGCCACTGATGGCCACTGATGGTAAAATCTCGATATGGAGTAGACTCCTATCACCATAATTAGACACACAACCACTTAGAAAGACACACACATAAACATGCCCATGCATACACACAATTCCATACATCACTACACACATACAGGTAACTCGAGGAAAGGGACTGGAAACACTACGTTCAGACTGAATAGGTGCGGCATGTGTGAAGTATGATATGTCTTTGTCACACACATCAGTGCTCATCACACCCAACTGATTACGTCCACCATCAACACTGATGGTCACTGATGGTGAAATCTCGATATGGAGTAGACTCCTATCACCATAATTAGACACACAACCACATAGGAACATGCACACACACATATGTCCATGCATACACCACAATTCTATACGTTACCACAAACATACAAGTAACTGAAGGAAAGGAACTCCACACTTCACGTCCAGACTGAGATGTTACAGGATGGTCAGAGGACAGCATATCTTGACAATACACCTCAATGCCCACCACACTCACCTAATTTCATGTGCCATCATTATAGATGGCTACTGGAACTAAACTCTTGTACACTGTTTGGACAAAGTCATTTCTTCATAGCAGCTTCTGAAAGACTAATTTGGGTCAACCTGCCCAGGCGGGCGTGGCGAGACAGGGCCCCCCTCCTCACGGATAGTAATACCGCAATTTGCCGGACCTAAATCGCGGTCTTCGACGAATAACCGGATTTTTCCTACTGGGGCCTAATACCGGTAACCACATTTTTAGGACCGCACCGAGGATCGGAATTTCGAAGCGGTTATGAGCACCGGTATACCGACCTACAACACAATATGCGCGCCCGCTGTGAGGTGGGGGGCCCTGTCTCGCCACGCCCGCCTGGGCAGGTTGACCCAAATTAGTCTTTCAGAAGCTGCTATTAAGAAATGACTTTGTCCAAACAGTGTACAAGAGTTTAGTTCCAGTAGCCATCTATAATGATGGCACATGAAATTAGGTGAGTGTGGTGGGCATTGAGGTGTATTGTCAAGACATGCTGTCCTCTGACCATCCTTTAACATCTCATACTGGACGTGAAGTGTGGAGTTCCTTTCCTTCAGTTACTTGTATGCTTGTGGTAACGTATAGAATTGTGGTGTATGCATGGACATATGTGTGTGTGCATGTTCCTATGTGGTTGTGTGTCTAATTATGGTGATAGGAGTCTAATCCATATCGAGATTTCACCATCAGTGACCATCAGTGTTGATGGTGGACGTAATCAGTTGGGTGTGATGAGCACTGATGTGTGTGACAAAGACATATCATACTTCACACATGCCGCACCTATTCAGTCTGAACGTAGTGTTTCCAGTCCCTTTCCTCGAGTTACCTGTATGTGTGTAGTGATGTATGGAATTGTGTGTATGCATGGGCATGTTTATGTGTGTGTCTTTCTAAGTGGTTGTGTGTCTAATTATGGTGATAGGAGTCTACTCCATATCGAGATTTTACCATCAGTGGCCATCAGTGTTGATTGTGGACGTAATCAGTTGGGTGTGATGAATAACCCATATGGCATAAGTACTGGGATGGATGGCGACAACATGTCATCCAGTTACACACACTCTAACACGTCTGTCTGATGATTTTTGGCCAGTCATGTGGGGGTCAGCTCAACTTTTTCGTTGTCATGACTGGTCTAGTTGTTGTGTGTAGATCGCTGTAGGCATAGAAATGCACGTGTGTGTGCTTCTTTCTGTGTATGCATGTGTAAATATAGTGATACCTGTGTGTGCTTATATGTGGTGACGTATGGATATCTTGGTGAGACCTAGTATGAATATGTGAATTATGACATCTGTCTGATGACCAAGTGTCTACTGCTACTCATGGTACCTGGGGCATATGTTACTTTATGTCCGAAAAGGCTTAGGTGTGGGATAAACGTGGTGGTGCTGATGTGAACAGTTTTGTACCTAGGACACATGATACTGGATGGTAGAGAGGTCTGTAGTGTGAGATAAATGAGACGATGTTGATGTGAAGAATTTGGTACCTTGCACACATGTTACTGATGATTTTTTGGTTAGTCATGAGCCATTGGGGTTTTACACCACTTTTTCGTTGCCGTAATTGGGATGGTTGTTGTGTCGATATCACTGTAGGCATGGAAATGTAAGTGTGTGTGCGTCTATCTCTGTGTCTGTATGTGTGATTACTTAAACTCATCTGTCTGGATGTATGATTTGCTGTAACTCCACTTAAGTTTCTTTGTGCTTGTGTGTGGAGACGTATGGATTTGTTGGTGGGGTCTAGTATGAATATGAGGGGTTCTGGTATCTGCTGATAGTCAAGTGTCTATTGCAACTCATGGTACCTGGAGGGCCGCTGTTAATGAATGGCTGAAAGGGTTGTGGTGTGGATGAGACGTGTTGGTGACCTGATTGTTGATGGTACATGTAATCAATTGTGTCTGATTAACACTATTAATGGGATAAACACTGAGGTGTGTTGGCGAAAACATCTTTTGCACACCCTTTCTCTCTCGTCAGGCCGATGATATGTGAGAAGAGTTCTGTTTTTCAGTCAGTCATGAGGCAAGAGAGTTCTTCACCACTATTTCGTTTCCATGATTGGTGCAGGTAGTTGTGCTGAACTCGCTGTAGACATGGACATTGTGTATCTGCGTCACTCTTTGTGCATGTAAATGTATGTATGGTGATACCTGGCTTTAACTCGTCTGTCTGATGATTTTTGTAACGAGAGTTCTGTCCAGTTAATCAGTGGTAACGACAATTCTGTCCAACTTCATCGCTTCCATGATGCTTGCTGTTGTTTATGTCGAACTCGCTGTATGGATGTACGTGTGTATGTGTTTTGTGTATACGTCTCTCTCTGGGTATGTATGCGTAAATATGGTCAGGCCTTCCTTTAACTCGTTTGTCTGGATGTAGGATGCGCAGTTCATTTCCTCCACTAATGTGTGTGTATGTCTTCTTCCTCTGTGTGAGTTCTATCTTGGTGCTGTTGTGTGTAGGCATGGAAATGTGCGCGTGTGCGTGATTCCTCTGTGGATTTGAGTCTAAAATATTTGGTTATAGAATTATACCCACCATCAATGTGTGTTTCTAACCATTGTTTCAGGGCTTAGGCACTATGCCATTCCACTGTGCTGTTTACAGTTTACTGCTGTTTGTGTTGGCATACGAACTGTGTTTCTTACGTTTTTCACTATATGCACTTCGTGGTAAAATCATTTAATGGAGATGGTGCTGAGGGGGTGTGTCAGAGAACCAAAGTACTTGGGTACAAACCCACAGTCAGGCTATAGTGGTGTAGTATGGAGTCCACATTTTTTGTACAACAAATGTAGGTTGCAAAGGAGGCTAGCTAGATTTATTAGTGGAAAACATTCAACAAGTGACATAATAAAGGAGCTGGGCTGGATGTGACTGGAAGGTATGAAGAGTGTTGGGATTGCTGTATATGGCGTATAATGATGTTAGAATGGATATTGGTAGAATAATTCTGAGTGGTGTATGGAGCCTAAGTTGGCCATGACCACAATCTAGCATTAGACTTTAGGTGATGAGGCCTGAGTGGATAAAATATCCAAACACGTACTTTCGCATACGAATGACCTAACAATTTACGACAGTTTAAGTATGGGCGCTATCTTCAGCGTAATAGAACTACATCTATGGTGACGTTTTGGAAACTTGTCAATGTGTAGGGATTTAATATGAAAAATGTGGGTTATGATGTCTGTTTGATGACCATGAAACTATCAGTTAGTGCATTATGGTAACTTTATCGTGTGTGATGTGTTTTTTCCCCATACCTTTGTATGTGAATGAATTTTTAAAATTAGGTGTTTGTCGCGGCTATCTTAACATCCCAGTCTACCGTGTATTATTACTGGCACAGTGCTGTCGTTACACAGACAAATTTCAACGACCATCCGAAATTCTAGTATTTCCAGCGTATCAGGCTTTTTTTTCGGGCTCGTCGATGTCATTGTCATTAGAGGTGAGAAAGGATGTATGGCAAGGAACGGTGAGGAATTCGGCCATGGACTTTTGAAGGTCTCTTTCCCTGCATTCGTCTGGAGTGATTTCAGGAATCCAAGCACTCTTCCATTTCACTGTTCTGTTTACAGTTTGCTGCCGTTATTTTTGGGGTACGAACTGTTTTTATCAGGTTGTTCATTATATGTCCTTCGAGGCAAAAATCGTGATGATTGGATGTTCCAGAGAAGGAAGAACTTGTGTTAGAAAACCACAGTCAGACCTTGCTTGTATGTAGTGGTGTAATGTGGGATCCACAGTTTTTGGACTTGAAATGCGGTGTGCACGGGAAGGCAGCTAGAGTGTAAATATGGTGATTCCTTTCTTTCACTCGCCAGTCTGAGTGTAGTGTGTGTAGTTCATTTCCACCACTAATGTGTGTTTTGTGACGTATGCAGCTGTGAGTGAGCATCAAAAGTACGACATTGCCGCCTGTGTTAAGAAAGGCTCTTGAATCTACTCATGCCTTTATGCTACTAGGGTCACATGTTACTGGATGGCTTGTGGCTATGTGGGTGATATGAGATGATGCTGATGTGAACAGTTTCGTACTTGTGCACTTGCTACTAGATGGTTAAGTTGGCTGAGTTTAGTGAGAGGCGAGGCGATGCTAATGTAATCAGTTTGGTACCTGCGGGGTAGCTGTTACCGATGGCTTTTTCTGGTTCCATTGTTAATGTGAAGTCCACAGTTTTTGGAATTGAAATGCTGTTTGTGAGGGACGGCAGCTAGAGTGTAAATATGGTGATATCTTTCTTTCACTCGTCTGTCTGCGTGTAGTGTGTGTAGTTAATTTCCACCACTAATGTGTGTGTGTGTGTGTGTGTGTTTGTGTGCGTCTTTCAGTGTATGTCTCTCTCTGCGTATGTATGCGTAAATATGGTCAGACCTTCCTTTAACTCGTTTGTCTGGATGTAGGATGTGCGGTTCATCTCCTCCACTAATGTGTGTTTTGTGACGTATGTAGCTGTGAGTGAGGATCCACAGTACGACATTGCAGCCTGTGTTAAGAAATGCTCTTGAATCTACTCATGCCTTTGTGGTACTAGGGGGACATGTTACTAGATGGCTTGTAGTTATGTGGGTGATATGAGATGATGCTGATGTGAACAGTTTCATGCTTGTGCACATGCTACTAGATGGCAAAGATGGCTCATGTGTGTGAGAGGCGAGGTGGTACTAATGTGAACAGTGTGGTACCTGGTAGCTGTTACTGATGGATGTTTTCTGGTTCCAGGGTTAATGAAACTATAGAAAAAGTGTGTACATATCCTCACCAGGTTTGCTGTGTATTCTTTACAATTACCAAGGGGTTGATTGAATTTTTAGACAAAGTACAGCTAAGGGTCCTCAATTTGTGTCTGCTTGCCACAGTTTTTACGAACGCATAACAGAACTGATACATAGATTGGTCTGAGTAGACAGATGGTATAGGTTAGAGCTTGTTTGCAAAAATTACGAGTGCGATGGAATATTTCATACCAATGACATCAGAGATAAGGTTAGTGAAATAAGGTGTGGCACTGATGCTGATATAAAATCTTTCTTCCCTCGTCCCATTTAATAATTTTTGCCATGGTCAAACTGGGAACTGATTTGTCTAGCCTTGGAGCTGGTGTGGGAAAGGCTTTGTTAATCATGTCACAAATATTTTCAAGTGGGCTCTTATGCTTCCTATACACTTCTACCAGATTTTAAGACCTGCATCATGCTGTTCTGAGCATACAGTATTCGCTGTCTCAGGATCACTTGAGAGAATCGACGCAGTATATATCATGTTCCAGAACTCGAAAAGTGGTTGTTTTTCCATACCTTTGTCTGTGAATGAATTTTTAATTTGTCGCGGCTATCGCTGACTTCTCCGTCTACCGTGTATTATTACTAGCACATTGCTATCGTTACACATGTGAAATTTCAACGACCATCCAAAATTCTAGTATTTCCAGCATATCAGCCTTTTTTCGGTCTGTTTGCTCCTTCGATACCATCGTCATTATCTGTGAGAAAGGATGTACTGCAAGGAATGGTGAGGAATTCGGCCATGGACTTTTAAAGATCTCTTTCCCTGCATTCACGTGGAGTGATTTCAGGAAACCATGGAAAACCGAAATCATGATGGCCTGACGTACATTCGAACCCATCTCCCCCCCAATACTGATTCTACCTCCATAGGCGATTCGTCTTAAAGGAACCTCATCAGTGCGCAGCCCGCAGTGACCGGCGTCTTGATCGTTAAGAAGAAGTAGGGCTACCTAGTTTCGAGATGATATACAGAGTTTGTGGACATTTTAGCTAGCAAAGTGCTAAGTGCAAAAACTGATTGATATGCATATTAATAATGTTCGTGTAGCTCAATGGACTCCCAGTTCATCATTCAACTACATGCTTCTAAGAAAATAACTTATTGCTTATAATAATTTACTAATATCTGATGAGGTTAATAATATAGTAATTAAAAATTTGGGTGTTGATGGTACTACTTGTACGTGAGAAGAATAAATAAAAACATATCGTATTTAATTCATTTTTGTTTCATTTCATCCACCACACAATACAAAATAAATATATCATATTGTTGTTTTGTATGTTAATGTTGGTACTATAGGACGGTCTCAATAATAACTTTGTCTGACCAATCAGAGGATATCAGCTCAGTGTTATAGATCAAAAAGTGGTGACAGTCTGCTAAAAAGTTATTTTTAGAAGTTAATTTTTGGTACTTAAACAATTAATTAATTATAATAGTTTGATATATCAACAACACATTACAAAATGCTAGGGAAAAAGTACAGGTTTGGCAATAACAATTGTCAACAGCAAGCAACCGCTCTCACATTCGAATCCCCCACCATTTATTAATTTTGACTGTGTGAACTGCACAATATCCATGGTAATGCCATTATCACATTATAACAAAAAAGTTACGCTTTTGAAACGAGTGTATCTTCCTTTTAATCCAGTTACAATAAATCAAACAGGTTATACACTCTCTCAGTATAGAAACTAAAATTTTGATTTTCGTTTTGAAAATGCGTAACATAACACGATCAGACGATGTATTTGCATATTTTAGAGTGATTCGCTACAGAATTTATACTGTCACGAACGGCAAATTGTGTTAAAATACTTCAATACATCAATAACACATGACAAAATACTAGGAAGAAATTTCATAACGAACGTTAAGAGCAAGCAAGCGGATTTCCTAATGTTATTCTTGATAGCGGTGTCCTGTGACGTCGCTAATTGTGCGCTGCAAATAAAATGGTGTGTGATACTTCCGCTGTTCGCCCGCGGGGGCGTTGTGTCAGAAATACTCAGATTGAGTGTCCTTGCTGTCGCGTCATAGGTTAGCGGTACACCCGGAAATAGCCGTGCAAATTGAGGTTAGCGGTGGAGGGCAGTGACGTGGGCCGCAAGAATCATCTGTGACGCGAAGGAGGTTCCTGCTTTCACGCTGGGAATAGCAACAACCGTTGTCGCCTGCGGGGGTGTGTGCCAGAATTGATGTCAACTGCCCGACCAAGCTCCACAGAATACTCAGATAGATTCAGGTTACGCGAGCCATGGAATGTCTGCGCAGATTGAGGTTTGTGAGGCCATCTGGGCGGCCGGTCAAGGAACTATCGTTTGCGCAACCCGGCCGGTGCTGCCTCCCTAGCGGCCACCAAATGAACTAACAGCCCGCCATCTTGTGATGTGAACGCTGATTGGCTTATTCAAAAGCCCGCCAAGCCGCCATTGGAGAGGGAGGGGAGGGAGGTCCCCCCCCACCACCTCGTGACTCATGGGTTTTCCCGGTTTCTGGCTTGACTCCCTATTATCCTACTACTCTCGACAGAGGATATTTTGATTTTTAGTGATGTGTGATTTTTACGTGCGATATTAATTAGTTTTAGTTGTTTATTAATTATAGTAATTTACTGTAATAATTTTACCGAACAAAAATGTGTAGTACTTTATAATTGGGATAATTTTTCAAGAGAATCGTGCTACTAACATTGGATACTCGGAAAGATACTTATTCTCCTACTCCAGGTGTTTCGGAACTAACGACTCCAACAAGACGCTCGTCATCGACAGCAGAACCACCGCGGTTGAAGAAGGCAACAGAGTTTCGCCGGCAGAATAAATCTATCATTCACAATGTGTACAAATATTTCAAACGTCTTGTGGACAATGATGGTGAAATTTTGTCATCCACATGTACGCTGGTGAGAAAAGACTTGAAAAATATGGGCATACTTCATGGTAATTAAATCAAAAACTGTAGTGATTTGTTACCGCAAAAAACAACCATATTGCGCAAAAACTTAGGGAATGGACAGGCTATTTGCGCTGCAGCTTGTGATGTTGGTTTGAGAACTGTCGAGCGCGTGTGTCATGAGGGAAAATAACCTTCGTTTGTTTCTCGAAAGAAAAATATGTAACAATACAGTACTCTAACAAAGCTTAGCGACTTTGACAGGGATATTGTCAGGAGGACAGTACACGAATTTTGCGACAGTAATGAGTGGTAATACATAAAAAAAATTGTCGTTAATTATGCAAGTTTTTCAGTGCAGAAGATAACAAAATAAAATTTTGATTTTAGTTATAAATATACAAACTGAAAATAAAATTTAACACCTGGATTTTTAGCCATAAATAAAAAAACAAGAGTATTTCAATAAGTTTCCTTAGTCTGTCGAGGAAGTCTTTTTTTTTCTGCGCAGGTAATAGAATAATAAACAACAGGTCTTTTGAAACCTCCAATTATATTAAATGCATCTGCATTGACATAACTTTCTTAACGAAATGACATGCATCAATATTTTATCACAGAATAGTGATTATAAATTACTTAAAACACGGTACAAACTATTACTACAAATAAAGAGGTGAATACAACTGTTACGCGCACGGTTTGGCAACGGCGCGATTGAGGCCACCCGCCAACAGATATGACCACAGCTATAGCTACTGATTTTTACTTTCTTTAGGAATATCGTGTTGGTCATTTAGCAGACCAATTAAAGAAAAGATCCAAGAAAAAATGCTCTAAATAAAAGGTCTACAATATAGATGTGAGAATTAAGTATTTTCATGTTTACAGATTCTAAAAATTCTTTTCGGTTGTTCTGCCTTTCAGACGTTTCGACTTCTATCTTCGTGGTTACTGCGGCAACACGTAGGTGACGTCGCGCGTGGCAGAAAAACGGAAAAGATTTTTAAGATCTACCATATAGATGGAGCATAAATATGAAATTTAGTGTTTGCATTCCACAGCAAATCGATCACTGCAAGAGTAGAATAATTTCCTACCTTATAGAATGTGACTTATGAGAAGGCTATACATGAACCGTACATATGTAAAACTTGCTGCCAAATAAAGAACTGGAGAATTTCCCAAATATTCGGCTATTATATAAAAGAGTTATCAACACTATTTCGAATTTATCCTTTCTCCCTATACAAAACAATATATAAACTCCAATGTCGGGATTTCTTGTGTATTTTTCTTTATCATGAGTGACTCGATCCTGGAAAATTGTATTCAAAATCAACAGATGTATGCTGCTAGTGCCGTAACCAGAGTATAATCTTAAGAAGTTAGGTTCTCGATGGATTTCATTTCGTGTACACTACAAGGAACGTCCACTTTAATGAGTAAATTCTTTATTATTATTGGGTAAGACGTTTCGGCCAACGAACTTTTTTCCTAATGGGTTTACGCCTCGTCGACGTCGAGGTCATTAGAGGCGGGATGGGACTGGGTACAATGAACGGGGAGGAATTTGGCCATGACCTTTTTGAAGAAAGCATCCCGGTACTCGCCTCGAGGATCTGGGAAAATCATGGAAACCTAAATCTGGATGCCCAGACAGGGATTCGAACCGTCAACGAACTTGTTTCATTCGAGCTGTTACACGCAACTTCTGTCACGTGCATTGTTAAAATACTGACCTTTCTTTTAAACTGACAATGTCACAGCAAGAGAATAAAGGGGGGGGGGGAGAAGCTAATATGATGCAGCTGGTACGCTGAAATACAGCCAGTAGTTCTTGCGTGAATCGAGTGCAACGAAAAATGGAAACTAACTTGTGGAAACTTCTGCCTTCAGAACTCAAGTGAAAATGAAACATATCCTATCTTACCCCTCAGTCTATGAGCTCTACATTATTTGAAACTGCATTAAAAACCGACAAAAAGTTTTTGCCAGAATCGCGGTCAACGAAACATAAGTTGCTTCTCCCAGGCTTAAGGCCCCTTTATACGACCCGACCTGGTCTCCCTAAATTGTGGCCATGCTCCTTCGGCCCTGAAATCGGTCGTCTAAAGTGAGCTCCTGGTCACGTTAATTTTGCGGCGAGACCAGGTAGGGAGATCGGGTGGAAATTCCATCCGATTTAGGGCGAAAGGGTGTGGATAAGTCGGGCCCTCAACACTCTGCCCTGAAAACTGGCCGTGTAAAGCCTCACCCGGTTATGTTCACACTGCCTGGTTCCCCGTTTTCTATTATTTTGAGATGGATTCATCCGATAATCAAGAAAAAGCAGTATTGATAGAGTTGCTGGAGGTGTACAAGACCCAAATTTTTTTATGGGACACCTCACATAGTATTGTCAACTTATGTCTTTTGAAGAGGAAAATAAAAAGTATATGAAAGGGAAAATAAATTATTTTTAAATTTAGTTATTTATTGCCTTAAATACATATATTTTCGGACTTACGGGAGTAGTTATTAATTTTTGGTTTTGTTTCAAAGAGTTACAGCTGGAGCCACATTCTAAATCTGGTATTATAAATAAATGAACACTCATTTTTTAATTCAATGACGCTCTGTTTCTCCTTTCCCAGCATCTTGCATTTATTTCGTTTCATCATAAGCACTAACACGTCGTTTGGAAATTAATTGAATTGTATAGTTTACCAAAAATAATTTATTTCCGCCACCCCATACTTTATGGTTAGGATAACGTAGACCGACCAAAAATTGAGAATCATACTTTATATTTGTATTAAAGTAAAGTTAGCAACCCTACGCCTCTGACCAGTGCGGCACATTTGGGGGCGTTGTGTCAGAAATACTCAGATTGAGTGTCCTTGCTGTCGCGTCATAGGTTAGCGGTACACCCGGAAATAGCCGTGCAAATTGAGGTTAGCGGTGGAGGGCAGTGACGTGGGCCGCAAGAATCATCTGTGACGCGAAGGAGGTTCCTGCTTTCACGCTGGGAATAGCAACAACCGTTGTCGCCTGCGGGGGTGTGTGCCAGAATTGATGTCAACTGCCCGACCAAGCTCCACAGAATACTCAGATAGATTCAGGTTACGCGAGCCATGGAATGTCTGCGCAGATTGAGGTTTGTGAGGCCATCTGGGCGGCCGGTCAAGGAACTATCGTTTGCGCAACCCGGCCGGTGCTGCCTCCCTAGCGGCCACCAAATGAACTAACAGCCCGCTATCTTGTGATGTGAACGCTGATTGGCTTATTCAAAAGCCCGCCAAGCCGCCATTGGAGAGGGAGGGGAGGGAGGTCCCCCCCACCACCTCGTGACTCATGGGTTTTCCCGGTTTCTGGCTTGACTCCCTATTATCCTACTACTCTCGAGCACGCTCAATCTCACACGGACACACTTTCTAATTCCCATTCACAGGTTCATACAATTTTTGTGTATTGAAAGGGAGGTAGAAGGTTTGGTGTTGGGTTGCGAGCTGTTGTCGCTCGTACTAGGCAACACAGGCCGCTCAGCGTTGCAATTTTCTAGTGACAGAAGGAGAGCGCATCGCGAGATTGTTCCTAGTTACGGCAACAGCGCGTTTAAACATACCCGCTTTTGTTAGCCAAACGGATATTAACTTGGGTAATAGTTACACTATGTTTTAAAAAACCTTATTCACTACTTTTATCACAATTCATTGAGTTAATTAAATTTTTATATTAATGGTTGTACTGAAGTTTCCATTTGTATTAAAATTTGTCTTACAATGGGTAAAGAATATGTGAGATAAGTATTTTTTGTAATATTGGATTTTAAAACTGGCAGAAACATAAATATCTACGTCAGCTAATACTCTGGTTAAGATCACCGGTTCAATTTTTGCACCTAACGCAATATATTTGTTTTTCAGTAGAATAAAAAGTAATTGGGTATTACATTACTAGTCGGAAAATCCCGAAGGCTGGTTCGGACACTAATTAACAGTGTTTTATCTTGCCGCTCAATCAGCCCCCGTCGCGGTTACCCTAACCTAAAATAGGGAGACCTTCAGTTGCAATGAAAGAGTATCCTAGCATATGTCTCATGAACAAAGCAGAGGTCAATGGCCCGTATTATTCGTACTGACACCGGGATTCGAAATAGGAACGGCTTCATACAAACTCTGGCACCGAAACCACTGAACCAGTGGATCTCATAACGTGAGAATGTTGCATGATTGCAGTTTTGTATGAGGACATAGAGTGAGAGCTTGTCTCTTGTTTTTGCCTTCTCATACAGCCACCTATAGAATAAATGTGGTTTTACAAAAAGTGTTTGTTGGTATATTCTGTTCACACTGAACTGGCGGCTCGATGTCATTCATAATCCCTTGGCCCCTCCTTACTTTTCAGAGCTGGCCGCTGGATAGTTGTCCCCTTCACCTTTATGAATAAGGGCAGCGGAGTGGAGATAGAGCAGACTGACCTTCAGCCACCTGTATTAACTGAACGCGCTATAAGCCTTCATCACAGAAAAAAGTTGTTGATTTGAAATTAAAATAAGACTTCCATTGGCTTATACGATGTTATTACCTAAAAAAAATATGCGACCTTTCATAGATAAACGGAAACTACTTCTAACATATTTGTAGAATTTACAATCTAATTATATTCCTGGACGGAATAGTTTAAATTTTTCGGCGTAAAAGCAATTCTGGGAATGATCATTAAAACCGTTTTATAGTAATGCATATTAGAAGCAAAAATTGCTGATGATCACTTTTGGAACTGGTCCCCAATCCTTCACAAGACTATTGTTCTCGCAATTAACAGAAAAAATTAAATATGTTTATTCAGTAGCGGAATACCCTGCACGTTTTTCTAGAACATTAACAATAAAACTGTGAAGCAGGTTTTTATGTAATGAAAGCTGTGCAGCAACAATCACTTGTTTACGAGCCGAAATCTAAGAGTAGGGAACACCATCCAACTGTACGCACATGCACGATATTTTCAGAATTACATCCCCGTATAGTTAGGCTTGTGACGTTCCTTCTTCGAACACGCGGAGAAAAACGTGGGTTCCAAAGCTGAATCCATTTCAAGGATGCTAGCCGAGTTATAATTGCTCTCAGGGTCATCCGGACAAAGACTGGTCTTCACAGGCTAAAAATGGACTCATCTTAAGAGAGAACACTGGACTCCAAGCTGGAAAGCGGTATGTGGAATGTACGTTGCAGAATTCCGTGATCACATCAGTCGGTTGAGAAAATGCATGCCGATAGATGTAGTAACTACCGAAATGTCTTATCTATTATCTGCCAATGATCCTTGAATGTCAGCGAACCTTTGAATAGACTGTCCATCGCAGTTTTTTTCTTATTTCTTTATGCCTCGTTGACGTCGAGGTTATTAGAGGCGGGAAATAAGTGGGGGCAAGGAACGGGAAGGAAATCTGCCATGACATTTTGAAGAAACCATCTCGGCATTCGCCTGGAGAGAATTCGGGAAACAACGGAAAGCCAATGTCTTGATGACCGGACGGGGATTCGAACCTTCGCCCTCCCGAATACTAGGCCAAAACGTTACATTGAAAATGCGACTACCTATATTTCCATCAGCGGCATTTATGTGATATTTTAAATTATCCTAAGTGTGTGACCATTAACATGCTTTTCTAAAGTTCTGCAACAAAATAACCTACTTTCTGTTTTTAAAATAGATAGATGGAACTTTCAAGTACGATTGCCTTCAGTTGTGCGAAGAATGACATTAAAAAAAAAATTTACAAGCTCGTCAAGTATGGCGTGTGGACGGCAAAGGGATTTCAACGATGTTACGACGAGGCTCAGTTTTTCCAGAAGATATGGAAACGTCTTGCAGGCAATGAAATTACTGTTGTCATCCTGGAGACGACTGCTGTTTTTCAAGAGAGATTTTTGATCCTTGCCTATGTTTCTTTGGTCTTAAAACCTTACATAAATGAAGTATGTTTTAAGGACGAGAAGATGAGAGTTATTGAATGATTGCGCATAAAAATCACCAAATGATATGGCATTGAAAATTTACTTCTACTGTACTACTTCCTGTCGACTAATAGGATTTCTCTCCCTCTAACAACACTAATGTCGATGAATCGGAAACACAAAAAATTATTTAAAAAATTATTCTACTTACAGTATATCTTACATATACAAAATCGGATATACATTTTCTCCTCCATTCGGCTACCAACATGGTCGATTTTTATTCATTGAAGTCTTTCTTCTCATGTTAATACGCTTTTACGAAGTTTTTAAATGGCGTGGCTAATAGC